>JAJIBD010001166.1:2500-526294 GCA_021461705.1 Cryptotis parvus | reverse complement strand
GGAGAGTTCTCAGCTTGATATACTCCAAACAATTAAGATCAGTCTTGCATCATAAACTGTTGTGAGAGAGTTTATATTAATTTTTTGAAATATAGCAAAAAATACCAAAAAAAGCACAAAAATGGAAGCATACTCTTCAGTGAGTTTTCAGAGAGAATACCCCCTATAATCATTGTTGGAGAGTAATAAAATATTGCCAGCTCACTAGAGTTCTTGGTGCACCATAGAACTAACACTACCCCCTTTAAATAGAATTAATAGAATTAACACTACCCCCTTTAAATAGAATTAATAGGGTTTTTACTTTGCTTTAATCACTTTCTTGGTCCCCCACCCCTGCCCGAACATGGTTTTACTGCCTAAGTTTGTATCTTAATCTTTCCTAGCTTATCTTTCATAGTTAATCTTTCATAATCTATTCATAGCTGCTTCTAGTTTGAACTTACTTCATGTAAGAACAGGAAGCATTTCCTGCTCTCTTGTTGCTGTTCAACGTATTTGTGCTGTTTCATCATGTAACTATGTGAAATGTCTTTTAAATTTGGGGGCTGTGCAGCACGTCAGTGTCTGCCTGTACCATTTTAGCAGTCGCTGCTAATGGAAGTTTGAGTTGTCTCTGGTTGAAAAATTGGGTATCATGTTTCTATAAACATTTTCATCCCTTTCTCTCGGCATACTTGTGCAAGCACTTCTGAAGAGAACATAGCTCAGAATGCAATTATTGTATCTTAGATTATGTCTGTCTAACATTAGCAGCTATTGTCAGAATGATTTTTCAAAGTGGTACCAATTTATGTTTGCAGCAGCATTGAAAGAGCATTCCCTGCTTCCCTGCCCGCAGTGACACTGATGGTTGGGAGTCTTCACAACCCTGGCCCACTGTCTCAGTGTCTGTGGGGTCTCCTGTTGTCTGCACACGTGTCTTCCCCAGGACCCATGCTGGAGCACTTTCGAATCTTGTGACTTTTTGATAGCTTGACTTTTTTAGAAAAAAAGTTTGGTTTCCCAGGATATATTCCCAGGAGTGGTATGGCTGGGTTGGATGGGAACTCAATTTCTAGTCTTTGGAGGAATGTCCATATTGTTTTCCAAAAAGGCTGTACCAGTCAATATTCCCACCAACAATGGATGAAAATCAAAAGGGGTTATTATTAATCGTGAGGTGCAGACCATGGGACTAGAGTTGTCAGTAGGGGAGAAGGTCAGAAAAGCACAGTGAAACAATTTTCCCCTTATTTTGTCACATGATAGCCACAAGTAAGCCCCACCAGACACTCAGCATCGTATTTCACTTTGCTTTATTCATGCCTTTGTTATATTGCAGTTGGCTTCTCCTTTCTTCAGTCATATCTTTCCATGACTTCATGTTTTGTTTCCTGTAAATATCTGACATTACCTGTATGTAGTGTCATAGAAATACTGTCAGTTGTATTGGTGAATTGTCTTTAGCCCCCTCCTATTCACACACAAACACGCACACACACATTTACCGTCTCTGAAATTTCCTTCAGCTCACTTGGTATGTGATCACTACATCTCCCTCACATTCCACCCCAAAGAATCCCTTGCATCCATATTATCAAAACAGTTTTCAGTATATATTTTGTTTCACCAAATTTTTATCAACTTCCATTCATTTACCATCTTTTGCAATTATATTCTCTTTGCCACCACATATATCCGAGACAGCTCATATGATTTTTTATTTTGAAAATGAAAATTGGCTGTCTACATGTTTAAGACCAATAATCAGTGTTGTTTGACCATCTACTTTCCTGGACAGCAAATCGAGTATATGGCTAAGAATCTTCTCACTTTTAGAATCACCTCGCTTTTTCTAATATATGGCCAAGAATCTCCTTGCTCTTTCCAGCAGGGCTGGAGAAGAAACTTTCTTGACATGTTTGCTAACCACAGTTACCTTTGTTCATTTCTGTAGTATTGGAAGAGGAGAGTATTTCTTTTTTTTTTTTTTTTTTTTTTTTTGATTTTTTGTTTTTTTTTTTTTATTAATTTTTTTTATTTTTACAATTACAAAGATATACAATTAAAAAGTTCATATTTGGGTTTTGGTCGTACAGTGTAGCAGCACCCATCCCGCCACCAGTGCCCATCTCCCACCACCAACGTCCCCGGTTCCCTCCCCCTCCCCCAGCCCTCCTCCATGGCAGGTTCTTTATTTCTTTCCATTTCTCTATCTTTCTCTTTTCCTTCGAGGAGAGTATTTCTTTATGTTTGCTGTAATATATTGTATGTGCCAACTTTTTTATTGCAGAAAAGTTGGTTAAATCCTGCTTCTATAACAGAAAGGTGAGTAGAAGAGTAATACATGCGGTGTGAAAGAGGTGTATTTTCCTCTTGCCTCCTTGGGACATAATGTGATTGCACAGTAATGGATTTTTCCTTCGGAAGGAAATGTTTTATGTCATCTCTTTGATGTTCCATTTGTGTTCTCTAGCACACATTCCCGTTTTGTAGCACGGGCTCTTACTTGTATTTATTTTTTTGTTTGGGGGACTCCTTAAGAAGACTCAATCTGCCCTAGAGAATAGGTATATTTTCTCTTGCAAAGAAACTCAACATTAGGAATCCCGTAATAGAATAGCGTGTATTTTATGACTTGTCTGTCAAAAAAAAGTGAATCAAGAAGAAAGTAAACAACCAGAGCACAGCAGGAAAGTGGTGTTCAGTGGACACATGGGAAGAATAAGTATTCATAGAGGCGAGTGGACGTGAAATGTGCTGACGTTCCGCAGAGGGGTCAGGATGGCACAGTGCCATATAGTTAGCTTTAGTGTTGATGCTTTGTGAACTCAGGCCTGTGTATCAGAGCCCTCAGTAAGCATGTTTACTTGCAAAGGCCACCTGAGCTAGAGTCCTTGAATTATCCGTTAGGAAGCTTTCCCTTTAGATGAGTGAGGCGGAAACTCTTGATATATGTAAGATGGAGATATGTAGCTCAGAATGGGAGAAATGGTCCTAATAGTCATCAGTTGCATCAAATAACATTTATGTGAAGAACACCAGTATTCAAAACAGGTCGCTCCATTCTGCTGTTGGAGGATCTAGAGTGGATCCATGTATTCTTTCGAAAAATTTGTAACAAATTCCTTTAAATTTAATGACTGCAAACAATTCCCATTTATATGTGCATAGTTCAGTAGGTCTGAAGCTACCCAGGGAGTGACTAAGTGGACTTTCTAATCTGTTCACTAGGCTGAATTCCTACCTGAGACTCAGGGTCCTCTTTCAGGCTTAGATGGTTGTTCCTCAAATCTGGTCATTTGTGCTTGTGGAAGTGAGTGCCTGCTTTTCGCTGGCTGTCAGAGATGGATTATTTAATATCAGCTCCTGGGGGCTCTTCTCAATTTCTTGTTGTATGTCCCCCTCCATCTCAAAATCTAACATTGAGGAATATCTCTCCCAGCAAACTGCCCTAAATTCTGGGAGGGTCATAACATTTTTGAGCCTCTCTTTGGCCAAATTATTCTCCTAGAGAGGCCTAATGATTTCTAGGGTGAGTGAATTTTCTAGAAATAAAAAACAATTGTTATTAATCAAAGTGATTACGCTGGATCATATTTTCAGTTCTGCTGATACTACAAAGAAGGGAGTTATATATGACATGAGGACCAGGGTACAGGAATATTGAAGTCTTTTTTTGGAGTTTTTCTGCCACCAGAGTACAGCCCAATTTGCAGGAGTGATGCTGGCTGAGAGGGAGGAACAGATTAGAATGTTGTGACCACACAGCCAACACCTGCCTCCTGGGGTGGCCCGCCCTATAATGATATAGGGGTGACCTAGTGAGTTGTACTGAAGCTTCTCCAAGATGAGAAGAAGCTCATAATGAAGCCAAGGGGCCTAGCAGAAAAGTGCATTTACCCTTTTTGTCTTAAAGGGGTCAGCCTGGATCAGAGCTTTGGAGCAGAAAAGATGCAGAAGACTTAGATGCTGTGGGACTGTGGGGGCTGTGGCTGAGGGAATAGGGGCAGAGGTGAGGATAATTCTTCTGTAGCACAGTGGATGCGGGTGACTCTCCTGCTCCTTCCAGACAGTCGTAAAGGCATGAGAACCTGAAGAAGAGACTAATTAGATGATCAAGAGTCTTAGAGTCAAAGCATCCTTATGGTCAGTCTGCAAATACAGTTTCTTGTCCTGGGTGTCATTGATCTTCATTGATGTGTCTCCACGTAGGCCCCATTCTTGCCTCTCTGCTTGGTCCTGGGAGGTTTCCAGATGGTTCCCTGAAGGTTCCCTTTCCCTCACTGGGGCACCCAGCAGAGTGTCTTTACTAAGGACTCATTTACCAGCAATGAATTCAAAGTCTGCCATTTTATTCAGCATTTGATATCCCATCTCTTTAAAAAATTATTTTTAATTGAATCATTGTGAGATACAGCTACAAAGATGTTCAGGATTTGGTTTCAGTCATACAGTGTTCCAACATCTGTCGCTTCACCAGTGAATGTTTCCCATCAACAATGTATTTTTGGCCCCAGTTTCCCTCCTGCCACCTCCCCAGCCTGCCTCTATGGTACACATTTTTAATCTCTCTCTCTCTCTCTCTCACTCTTTCTCCTCCCTCCCTCCTTCTCTTGTGTGTCCTGATTTCTGTTTATCCTCTCCTGATTTCTTTTGTGTGTGTGTGTGTGTGTGTGTGTGTGTGTGTTGGGGGGGGGTTCACACCTGGTGAGCTCAGGGGTTACTCCTGGCTCGGCACTCAGGAATTATACATGGCGGTGCAAGGCAAATGTACTATTGCTCCAGCCCTTCCTGATTTCTTATTGTTTTAACAATTACTTAGAGTTACAGTACACATGTAGATGCTTGAGATCACTTGGGTTTCAAGATAGAAAGTTCAGGAGAGAGGCGAAGTGCAATCTTTATCTTTAACTAACGACAGCATTAAAAAGAAGCCTCTGACTTCACAGCATCGTTGAAGGGAAGATGTAATGGAAAACAATACAAGGCTAGCAAGATTGTTTTAGTTGATATAATTGAACATATGTGACCCTGTCCCACATTGGACTTCTGGAAAGGCAGTGAGATTATTTTCCTCCGGTCAATAAAAGTTATAGTAATGCCCATTAATTGAACATCTTCTCTGTGCCAGGTCATTTCTACCTGTGACAGTAATGGTGACATTGTTTAAGTAGGTGGTGCTGGAGCTGGTATGTTGGGGTCCAGCCCTCAGTTCCCCAGTCTACTACCTGCTTTTCAGTAAGTCTCCTAGCCTTTGCTGTCTCAACTCATCTCTAAAATATGTAAGTCACAACGCATCTTTTGTTACTAAACTAAACTACTAAATGTACTTTTTTTACTAAACTAAACTACTAAATGTACTTAGAATGACTTGTCCCTGTCATACACTTTATAAAGCTAAGCCAGTCATTACTGTTCCTATATATCAATGTTTAATCCATATAATCTTCCAGCAAGGTAAGGAGAATTTCCCATGTATCAGTGAAAATAAACAGTCTTAGAAATGCTGCAAAATAATTGAATTTTAAAACATTTCTTGACCATGTCTCAGAGAGATGAAGGGCATAAAGTTCCCTGGTCACGTGACCCCTGCGCTGCTCTGTAGGCCTTTTGCACGCGCCCCCTTGTTTCCATTAAACACAGATGATTGACGTATAACAATTATATTTTCCTCTTGAACGATTGCTCTGAACTCTTGAAAGCACATCTAATGCAGTGTTCCGCACAGGCCCTCCTTCAAAGATGAGTCATTTAATCATCACCAGTTTCAGCATGTGCAATTTGGATCTGAGCTAATTTATCAAATTTTCAGTAACTCCATTCAGCTTCTGCACTGGTAAAATTTCTCACACATGCAAATTCTCTCAGCTTATTTGGTAAATAATGGGTGGACTATCAGGGCCATGTGGGACCCCAACAATATTGGGCTCCATCCGTTTCCCTGGTCACTCCGGGGGCGATGAACAAACTGATGAACAAAAGCCGTGAGTCCAGCATAAATAGTCCAAAAAGCCTTTTACTTCTTACAACAGTTAAACTAACTCTGCCAGCACCACTCTGGCTGAAGGCTCCCACAGACCCAGAGCTGCAAACCGAACCCTAACCATGTTCTCTGACCAAGAAGTCACCCTCACCTTCCCCTGTCTCTGCAATTAGTAACCTGTGCTTTGTTTTGCCTTATTTGTGGACATCCTTAGTTATTGAATCACCAGTTTCTTCGTCTTCACTTGGTTTCAGAGTGATGATTCTTTTTCAAATTACGTGAGCCCAAACATTTGGAAAATAATCTTTAGTTGCTAAATAAACATGTTTCTTCCATTCCTTCCTTAGGATCTTCACCTAGGATGTGGTCTTCAATCTATTTTTTTATCCATTTTCTAATCTACCCCAAGGAAAGATCACTGCAGTACATAGTTTCTTTAATTCCTTCCAAGATTTGATTTGCAGTATGATTTGAATTACTGTTGTATTGTTGCAATGACGTTTTGCCTTGCTACTTAGATGTGACACTTTTGATTGATAAATTGTAGTGATTTCTGGTAGCCCATCTTCAACAAAGGGAGGATCAAAGCTAAGGGTGACAGGTGATAGGAGCTACTTTAACTTTCAGCTATTCCATTGCATTGTCGGGAATCATGTTCATTTGATCCACCTTAGTGTAAGGTAAGGTGAATGGAAATAAGCCAAACAACGCACCAAAGTCTTTCTGGAGGATTTATGTTGTGACTGTCTCAACAGATGTTGAATCGGGAATTTCCCAACACTTGTATCACTGTTAATTCCTCCGAACTCCAGCAGAGACTGCGCTCAGGGAAACAGATACTCTGGCCGTGGCTGGAAGTGCTCCAGTTTTTAGTTTTTATTGCTTCACAAGTGATTCTATGAAATTAGTACCAGAGCTTTCACTCATTAGGTTACAATGAAAATTATTTTTCCTGGTGGCCCTTGAGTGTTCCCACCGGGTGTGAAGGTCTGGCTGGGAGGGGGTCTGCTGTGGACTGCCCTTGAGGTGGCTGAAGCCCTGCCCCAGAGAAGGTGAGGATGCTCTGGCAGTGAGCCATGTGCTCTGACTGGAGGTGTTTGCCTTCCAGCTGTCACCTCAGGCTGTGTGGAGGTGATGCACATCAGCTGTGAGTCGAGCGTGCCTGTCTAACAGCTATGTTCATTCTTTCCACTAATCAAAAAATGGTTGGAATTTCTTTTCTTATAGTCAATAAATAGTGACACCCCCACCCCGGCAGAGACTCCGGTAGACCAGAATCCCCTGGTACCCAGGAAGCCAGTGACTGGAATAAAGATCAGGAGTTAGAAGCATAAAAGCTACTGGGTTTTATCACTTCTTTTTAACCATCACCTCTGAGTTGAGCCTAAGTTTTTGTTAACCAAGAGTCCTTTTATAGAACAGTGGTGTGCGGTAAAAGACTGGTTGTTAAATACAACAAGCGTTTGATATTTGTGGATTCAGCCTTGCAGGGTTCAGTCATTTGAAACTGACCCTTACAATCATGGCAAACGATTTGCTAAAATGTAATCTGAGGTATGGATGAGAATATCTACTATGAGGCTGACGATGATAATTAATGGGAGAATCCAGTCATCCAATATCTGGGACTTACAGTTTCACTGGAGTCTTTTTCATTTAAAAAAATAAGACTTTTTGCATTCTTCAATTGTGACTCCATTGAATTTTGTATAGTGATTCACACATTGTATTTCTAAAGTGTGGTAAAAGGATATATTTAGAGAATATCAAACTAAAGAGAAATTATATTAACAAAAATGAGAGCTCTGAGAGAGAGAAAGAGAGAAGTGAATATTGCCTGCCATAGGCACAGACTGCGGGAGGTGGGGAATCAGGGGACACTGGTGAAGGGAAATGGGCACTGGTGAAGGGACGGGTGCTGGAACACTATATGACTGAAACCCAAATACTAACACTTTTGTAACTGTATATCTCATGGTGGTATAATAAAAAATATTGTTTTAAAAAATGAGGGCTCTTTACAGAAATCAACAGATTGTGAATTTTATTGTTCAAAAAATTTAGAGCTAACATCTCCACAGTATTAAAATTACTGTAGTGCCATAGTCGCCCAAACAATTGACATCAGTATAGTGCAGTGTATGTATGCAGGAAGGTGATTCACTAACTGCTACTAATTCAGGGAAGAGATGGCCTTGGCAGCAAGAAGTAACAGTCCTTTAGCACCGTTTCTTGAAACTATTTTATTAACATGTGAAAAATAAAATATAGACATTTCTCCAAAGACTAGAAACTGAGCTCCCTTTTGACCCAGCCATACCACTCCTGAGAATATACCCTGGGAAGCCAAAAACACACAGTGGAAACACGATCTGCACTTTCATTTTCATAGCAGCGCTATTCACAATAGCCAGAATCTGAGAACAACCAGAGTGCTCAAGAACTGGTGACTGGTTAAAGAAACTTTGGTACATCTATACAATGGAATGAGTAGAGTATGCTACCCTCATGACAGAGCCTGGCAAGCTACCCGTGTCATATTTGATATGCCAAAGTACCAGTAACAATTATAGACCTCATTCCCATGACCTGATGGAATGGTTTGAGGCTCTTTATGTTCCTGGAGCGAGCAGGTGCCCTTGGGCTCTACTTGCATGAGACAGGTCATATGGAGATGTTACTGGTGCCCGCTCGAGCAAATCGATGATGAACGGGAAGACAGTGATACAATGGAATACTATGCAGCTGTTAGGAAAAAATGAAGTTATGAAATTTGCCTGTAAATGGATGGACATGAGCAGGATCATGTTGAGTGAACTTAGCCAGAAGGAAAAAGACAGATACAGAATGATTGCATTTATTTGCATTTTAAATATCTATATATATATATATATATATCTTTATATATATATCTCTTTTATATATATCTATCTCTCTCCGCTCTCACACTCACTCTATCTCTCTCTCTATATCTATCTCTATATGTATTATGATACAAATATCCTAGGTCAGGCAAAACATGGATCAGGAGGACTTGTGTGTGGGAGTCAAAGGTTAGGTAAGACAGAGAAGAGAACAGAGTGTGCTAATAATCATTGAAAATGATAATGCCAGCCAAGAACTGACATTGAATATGGCAAAAAGATACACATGATAACCTCTAAATGTATGTATTGCAATCCACAATGTGTAAGAGAAGGACGAGAGAGAGGGAGAGAGAGAGAGAGAGAAAGAGAGAGTACAGAGATAAAGGCTAGGAGGGGGAGGTAATCGGGAAATTGGTGGTGGGAAATGGGCACTGGTGGAGGGATGGGTGCTGGAACACTGTATGACCGAAATCCAAACATGAACTTCTAGTAACTGTTTATCTCACGGTGGTATAATAAAATATTAAAAAATATATACATAAAATGTACACAGTGTATTAATTGACAGGTTAGAGAGTATGCTACTCACACACCTGCATGTCACTTAGGTTCAGCTGCATGCAGCCGGCAAATTTCAAACAGGCAGCAGTGTCTTAAGCTTAGATGAGATTTAATTGTTGTCTGCTGAATCAAAAATGGAGAGTAAAAGAAAAGTCCCTGCATGAGGTGATGGGTAGAAAGCTCTCTTCTTTCTGAATTCCCTCCCGGAGCTGCTCTGCCTAGTGACACAAAGTAGCTGTTAAACGTCTTGCCATTACTTTCCTATTCAGAATACCAAGAAGGGTGGAGGGAGAGGGACAATGTTGTATTTCCTTTTTACTATTATTTTTGAAGCGCTTTCTTGGATAGCCCTCAGATTATTTCTGATTGCTTTACTGGGTCAAACTGAGCTGCAGGGAAGGCCTTGGAAATCACAGCTAGTGGCCACATACTGTGCTGAAGTCTGCAAAGGATTGTGTCTGCCATGAGAGGCCTTTTGCTGTCTCTGGCACTGTTAAATGTTTGTGAAGTTAACTTCTCTATGCGTTTTCATGAGCACCAAATATAAGAGGCGGATTCCATCTTTCTTTGCATACAAGGGATTATCTTTGGCAGCGACCCCACACATTGGAAGCAGAAAATAAAGGGAGAGTTAATTTGCTTTCCAAGAACTGTCTATTCGCAAGAGGACCACAACCAAAAACTGCCCCCTCCCACCACTGTCCCCAAGCTGTGTGGCTGGGCCGATCTTTGCACCCACCCCAGGCCTGTTTCCTGCAGTGTGTGGAAGGCGGGAAGATCTCCTTCAAGAGTGACCCCTTGGAGGACGAGAGAAGCCTTGGAGAGGCCAGTCTGATCTGTGCACACCTTGAACAAATGCAGGGAAGTTGTTTTAGAAATATCCAGCTGGAAACAAGTGCTTGATTCAGAGTTGCCATTTATTATTGGCTTGCCATGACTTGCTTTTCCTTGAAGCCAGGAAAACAAAATAAGATCTGAAATGTGGCAGATTCTTATCTAAAAAATCACAGTATCTTGTGTGGTGGTTCTGAAAAAATTGATAAAGTAGTTTTTGATCATCAAGATCCTAGACAATTTAAGAATCAGTGGTCACGAATCATATTTTACTTGGATTAATTTTTTGTATTTCTGTGCTATTTCCCTCTTTGCCTACTGTTCAAATATATATGATATATACACATAATATGTGTAAAATATGATATACACAGATATTCTTATGGTAGTTGGAATAAACATGAGACTAATAAAGTCAAGTAAATTCAAAGTTAGTAGTGACATGTTCTTCTGAAACTTTATAGTACCTGTAAGATTATGACTTTGTAAAATGAATATAATTTACTGACCCATTTTCACTTCAGTAAGTGAATAGTCAACATAAACAGTATTGATAATGTTAGAATTAATTCTCCATTGCTGTTGCCACATGTCTTACATTTAAATGAACTAAAATGAAAAATCCGTTTCCTCAGTGTCGCTAACCACAGTTTACATGCTCCAAAGCTAGACATGGCCGGTGACTACATAGTATCCAGCAGTGCAAATTACATAGCAGTTCCCTCATCAGAGGAAGATCTATTGGACAGTGCAGTTAGAAGCCATTCCTATTTGCTACTTCCAAATGAATTATGATTATATTCTTGTTTTAGCTGGAATGTGGGGAGTGGTAGGAACCAGGAACAAACAAACTAGCAGTATCAAAGAGGCTTAGAAAAATAGTCGACTCTTCAAGAAATATTGTTCCTATTCAGGAGAAAATGAGTATGTTGAGTGTGTGTGAAATTAGGATAATAAGTGCAACTAAGGAAATAAAAGGTTTTTAGGAAGTCATCAGCTCGGTGGGTATTTTTAGATGGTACCCTAGATAAACTTTGTTTTTTTTTTGGGAAAACATGTTGGCTCATGCTTTTATCAGCTATAAGGCCTTTTTGGGGACAGCGTTCCTTCCGCATCGTGATCCGCGGAGTTTTAAACGCTGAGTTACTATATTATCTAACAGTAGAAGCTGGTCTAGAAAAGGAGGGAAAAAAGCATAGGAGAGAATTGCTTTTCTTTCCCCCCTGGACAAAACCACACCGTTATCTATACACTCTCTCTCATAGAATCACAGGCCTCTGTTCTGACCTAGTTGAAACACTTGAATTCATTTTGATGACTTTTACAGGACAGGAACTGTTTGGTGAACTAAATTGGTTTCTCACCAATTATTCGGCATCCCTGTGATCTTTACCACACACTCCCTCCTCTTCACAGCCTCAGTGTTAATTACATTAAGACTTTACTGTTGGGATTTGGGGCCGGGGTGACTGGAGGTGGGGTGGAGTAGGGGGATAGGAGACCCGAGCTGCTGGAAAATCCATAAAGGAATGAAGTAGCAAGTCCGCGTGCATCTAAAGAAATCTAGATGCAGGGTGTGAAAAGACATTTCCGAGAGGTCTGTCTGAAGTTTCTTTCAGGCATAAATGGGATTTGGAGAGGAAGAAAGGTAGGTGGCGCCTTTGAAGCCAGCAGCGATCTGCCTGAAGAGGTGGTTGGGTGGAATCTTAGCAAAGGAGGAGGCTGGGGACAGGCCGCAGCCTTGATGGGAACAGAACATGCGGGGAGCTGGCAGTGGTGGCAGAGTGGGGGAGAGGTCCCGGGAGGGGAGAGGGAGTTTGGCAGGGACATGGCTGGGGCTCGGGGGGACCTGTCCAGGGTGGCTTCTCTGGGGCTTGCTCAAGCTGTTCTTTGGAGACAGGCAGGTAGCACTGCAGGAGGCCAGAGCAGGGCCCTCGGGGAGCTTGTTGGGACTTGAGCACAGTTTCTTCCTGGGCACTAGTGCCTTGGCTTTGGTCCTCGGCACTCAGGATAAAATAGAAAGAAGACAGAAACTTTATGAGAGTGATAGGGTGAAGATGGCAGAGTTAGTATGGCAAGAACGGGCTGGAGAGAATGCAGCAGGTAAGATATTTGCTTTGCACAACGTGGGTTCGACCCCAGCACTGAATATCTGACCATATTCAGTGTACGTACACATACATATGCTGTGTAGTGTCAAGAGGGATCTTTGAGCTTGGAGGACTAAGGCCAGAGCACCACTGTGGACTTCAAACCAAACAAGTATAATAAAGAACGGGAGTAGTGGTTAGAAAGCACAGGAGTCTGAGAAATTTCTTATGTTCATAGTGTTGGCTAATAGAGTATTTCTCTTCCATCATCTATGCTACCGCCTTTATACTTTTTCTTCAATTAATTATAGTGTCGCAAATGTGGTATTGCCATGGAAGGGAGAGAGGAGTAATTACCCTTTACTGGCATCTGCCTCGGATAAAGAGATGGTGAAGGAAGGCAGTTCTGGTCATTTGGGCTTGGGGGATGCCTCAAGGAAACGTGGGGGTTTCATTCATAGACAGCCATTAACTAAGAGATGGGGGGCACTGCCAATGTTATTAGGATGGGGGCACCAGGCCTCAGAGATTCATCCTTTGTTTGCTTCACAAACGAAACAGCTCCTTTGTGTTTACCAGGACAACAGTAAATAGTCAGATAATGGGAAGTGGTGGTGGGGAGAGGCTGGGGGCAGAGATCCTGGCCCACCACCAGTGGTCATTATGCACCAAGCGTCCTCTGCATCAGGTTGCAGGCCACCATTGACCTGCTGTGGAAAATTCACTGGACCACTGCTAGCTTTAGAGAACCCCATTTGTATTAGTGTATCTAATGTATGTATACATTATGTGTCTAGTATATTGACTATTGTTGGGAATGCCACTGGGGTCCCCAACAGTGCCGGGAAGTGAGTTACCTTCTATCTTCAAAGCCTGCAGGGAATGGATGAAGACTCAGGAATCCGATGCAGTTTTAAAAGGTTTTACTTATCACAGGTTCAGGCATAAAAGTCAGCAATAGAAAAAACCCTGTGCTTAGGATTCCCGGCTAAAACTCCAGCCACATGTAGGCCAAGATGGCGGCCACCACGTGTAAAGGCCCTGTAGAGAGGAGACAAAGACAAGACTCCAAAGAAGAGTGCAAGCTGAGAGAGAGAGAGTGAGAGAGAGAGAGGGAGGGAGAGAGGGAGGGAGGAAGGGAGGGAGGGGGGGAGGGAAGCAGGCTGGTTTTATACCCCTGCAACTCAGCCTCCCACTATTATGCAAAGCAGGAAGGGTCAAATGCCCTTAGGTAATTTCTCCCAGCACCTCACCTAGGCTCTATTATATGCTAATATTTTGAGCCAAGATCTGCCTGGAAAAGCCTTTATAGGGTAGAGAAGGGGTTTCTGAGATGGCATGTCTCTGTACCAAAGACTAATACTAATGCCAGTTCAATATTTCTCCAAGCCTTCACAAGAGTCTCCTCTACTTCACGGTGTTTTGTATTTTAGTTGTCTTTGAGTTATCAGGGAGCCATGCTTGCTTGCTTGGAGGCAAACAGCATTTCTCTCTGGTCTAATTACTTAGAGATCCAACGTGGCCAGGCAAATATGCTGGTAAGATCTAGCTAGTCCCACGATGATTGTGGTAGCATGAGAGAATATTTATACCAGCCAGTAGAGAATACATGGTCAGATAAACTGCCACATTTAAACTACCCCCTATCTACAAAGTGATCTGCAGGAGGCAATCCAGGGCAGATGCAGAGGCTTTTAGAGGAGTCCTGCAACAGACTATATACTCCATTTGTATTAGTATATCTGATCTGAGAGTCCTCATGGTCCTGAAACTTAATATATGTTCTTTGAAAACTAAAATAGTGCTGTATACACTTGTATTCACACATTCTTCTTTATATCCATGGATAAGAATGTATAAACTCATTCTTCTGTATAAATGTGCTAATTTCAATGTGCAACAAACTAGGCCTATACCCGTAGGTTTAGCATATTTTTTTATTTTAAAGTTATTTTTTTACATAGTTGGAAAACAACTCCAGCTCACACAGTTCTATTTTGTGTGTGATTGACAGAACAGAATCCAGTGCACCTTCTCTGGAGACCAAGAGATTTAAGTACAGGCTAATGTTGAATTCAAGCTTTGTGACAGCGACGCCAGGAGAACTTTGAAAGCACGTGACACTACCTCACAGGTGTAAACATGCACATGAGAATTTGTAAATGCATTACCTTAAACTAAGCAAAGATTCAATAAGTTAATGGTAATAAAATAATTGTCACTATATCCTTTAATATCATTTATTTCTACTTTGGGTACACATTGATTGAGTTTATATAGTGTTAAAATTATGTTCTTTCCCTCTGTTTCTAAGATTTTCAATTGTATTGAAGGGCATGGAGAAACTAATTAAAAAATGAGCAAAACTATAATATAATACCAGTCTCTGTTATTTGTATTATACTGTGCTTTATATAATTTGACTCATTTTTATTTGGACTTATAGACACTTCACAGCTGAAGTTATCATTTTCAGTATTTCTCACTTTATAGTTTGATCTGAGTTCAGAGTAAGCTGGTTTCAGTAAGTATTCTTTCTCTAATGAAACAAAGATTTTCAGGAGCTTCCTCATGGAATTTTGGCACTTTTAAGGCCAGAATATTGCATGTGAAAAGACTGCAAAATTCCTTCTAGGCAAACATTCTTGAGATCCCAAATATTTGAAAATATGTATTTGAACAGCTGTGATTTCATCTGATATTTTAAAATTGCTTAGCTTTTATTCTGGATGCAGGAAGGTTGTGTTATTTGCATATTGATGGAAAGTGATTGGTTCCAGAGTAAGTTCGCTATGATAGACTTTTAACACTTTCTTTTTATTTATTTTGGTTTTTTTTTGGGGGGACACACTAATAGGTGCTTAGGGGTTACTCCTGGCTTTGCACTCAGGAATTACTCCTGGGGTGCTAAGGGAACATATGGGATGCCGGGTATTGAAACCTGATCAGCTGCATGCAAGGCAAACGTCCTCCACATCGTACTATTGCTCCAGGCCTGTCATTTGTTTTCAGAGTGAAGATTCTTGCTTTCGAAAAGAAATTAGCTTCTGTTTTGGTATTAATTTAGTTGCTGGTGCCTGTTATAGTTCTTGCTGATTTAGACAAAAAGGAGGAGAGTGAGGGAGGGAAGGAGAGAGTCAGAGAGAGAAGGAGAGAGAAGGGGATAGAGAGAGAGAGAGAGAGAGAGAGAGAGAGAGAGAGAGAGAATTTTACCATAGTGGAAACAAATTGGTAATGAGTTATCTCTGATTCTGAGAGATGCTTGTTTGCTATGTCTTGAGTTTACGCATACAGAAGGGGTACCTCTAAATAAAGGTATTTATATGGTAGCAAATCAGCTTCTGGAAGTCTACTGACAACCTGCCTTGCAGAATTCATTCCTATCTTGGAGGGGACAGTATGGGTTAGGATGAAGGGAGTCTTGAGGAAATAGAGGAGTTTTTAAGTGAAGAAGTACCTAGGTCTCAGTTATCTCGATTTATTTCAGTCGTTACTTCTTCTGACACTATCTGGAAAGCCCATAAAATGTACCATGGAGTGTTTGAGAACTGGCTGGGGCCTCCTTTCACCGTAATGCTGAGAATGGAGGATTATAGCCCTTAGTCATTACAGCTCACAGTTCAGAGGATGCCAGGGTGCGCAGTCCTCCTGCTGAGACTCACGAAGTCCTCAGGGATTGTGTAGGAGCCTTGGAGAAGCCCGAATCTCTCCACTGCACACGGAGCTACACGCAGACCTGCCCGGGAGCTCTGGGGTCAGATAGCAATTAGCAGCTCCTCACGGGCAGGGACTGGGGCATTTATGCTCTCCACTGTCCCATGCCTGGTGTCGCGAGACTGAAGGGGATCACAGCAATCCCCCAGCTCAGACCTTGGTCGTTATAGCTGTCACTCTCATGGAATGAACATGGGCTCCAGAACCCATGCAGGAAAGAATGTTTTGTTTGGGGGGAGCCCACACCCAGCAGTACTCAGGGCTTACTTTTGGCTCTGTGCTCATGAATCATTCCTGGCAGACTCAGGGGCCATTTGTGATATAGGGGCTTAAACCCAGGTGGACTGTGTGTAAGGCAAGTACCCTACCTGCTATACTGTCTCCCTGGCCCAGGACGGTACTTTTTCAAGGGTAGCCTAGATGGCATTCATTTCATAAGCCAAGACATAAAGCAGAAAACAATGCAGTTGTGAGCTCTATGGGGATGGAGGGTGGTCTTGGCTCTGTGTGAGGCTCAACCCTTTCTTCTTTGGTTTCCACTTTATACTGATCAGCTGACTTAACTGGTAGCACTGAGTCCCATTTGCTTTGTATTGTGGTTTTAAAACCTGCACAATCTTGGTGCTTTGGAGAAATCCCGAATGGTTTTGCCACTGCTATTAAACCACATTATCTGAACTGTCTAGGGAAAAAATAACTTAGGCCGTTTTATAGTAACTTCTTGTTGTATAACCCACCCAAAACAGTGCCTTAAAACAGAGTCTGAGATTCTTGACTTTTTACAGTCTGTGGGTATCTACCTGGTAATTCTGCATGTCTGCCTGGGGCTCAGTTGGTCCTTCAGCCAGGCCTGGTCTGCTGGGACCAAGTGGCTCTGCTGCTGACCTCTCATCCTGTCATCGCGAGCTGCCGCCTTGAGGGTGGTGTCTGGGCACCATTCAAGCAGACATTAGAGGTAGCTGCTGCGTTAGCCGAGGGTTAGGGCCTAGACCACACATGACGCAGTGAACCCACCCATCAGGACACCAGTCTAAATACCGGGAGAGAAAAATACATTCTGCCTCTTCATAGATGAAGCAGCAAATGGCATCGCCAACAAGAATGGGCCTGATTATGGTGCTCAATTTTGATAAAGAAAATAATTAAGGATCCGTCGCAGCATTTTCTTAAGGGGTGATGTGAGCTTACTCTACAAGGAAAGATCAACACAGGGTGATGCAGTGAATGAAAGCACAGCCAGTGACTGTCTCGTTGTTTGTATGGTGTCAGGCTGATTACTGAGTCTGATCCGGTTGAGTATATATCTGGGTCTGCTTGGTACAGTTTCATTCATAACCTGGAGTGGAAATAAAAATAGCTCCTCCTTTCCCTTTCAAAAATCCAACTTTCAGAGATATTTGAGCCAGAGAATACTACAGTGGGCAGGGCACTTACCTTACAAGCAGCTGACCTAAGTTTATTCCCAGCACACTTCCATTAGAATTCCAAATAATTCGTGTAGATAAATTATTAATGAAGGTAAACTATGAAAAACTTACTTGTCCATTATGGTCTTTTACTTAGCAGTTTTATTGTGAAAAAGGAAAAGGGGACAAGAAGAAAGAAACCTTAGAGTAGAAGAATCTGCGTCAGTATACCTCACCTTGGGCACCGAGGTCCACATCCTTATAGTAATTTATGCAGAGAACAAGTACCCTGGTGTGATGTAATAAAAATGGCAGTTCACCTCCATGAACTTCCTCCCCAAATCCCATTCTAATCATCAGGTAAGCATCAGACAAGTCCCCACTGAGAGAGTCCACAAAGTTGCTGAGCAGTCACCAAGTTATGAAGTCTGAGAACTCAGATATAATGCCCAAATACAGTATTAGATGGATTCTGGTGCAGGAAGACATTAAAGTACAAAGGAAGGAAATCTGCAAACACATGAGCCCTGGATAATGATGCTACACCAATAGATTGTTATCAGTTTATTGGTGGCAATAAATGTCCCGAACTAATATAAGATGTTAGTGGCCGTGGGAAGTGGCTGTGGCCACTCTATACCTCTTCAGTGTTTTAAAAGTGTGTTTATATACCTAGTCTATTATGAAATGGCCTTAACTGTTAAAGATGAACTAGAAATGACACGAGGCCAGTGGTGGAGGGTCTGACACTTGGGTGATGGCGGAGTGTTTAAATTCTGTACACCAGAACCACAGACATTAAGACCATTGTGACCATGAAGACTTAACTGAAGTAACTTTTTTCTTTAGAAAGCTAAAATTTTATTATACACAAAGAATCTCTCTGATTATTTTTCACAACCCTTGAATCTCTCTGTCAGCAAAGGAGTAGAGAACAGAGTGTGTAGAACAGGAAGGTGGAGGAGATAATGCCCCGGCTGAGAGACAAGGGTGGACTGTGGTGTGATAGGCGGCCTTAAACTCACTGAGAGAGTCAAGAGTTTTTCAACAAGTCATAAAGAAATGTACATTAGAACATTATTCCAAAATTTTGCACTACCCTGTACTTAAATTGTGACCCAGGGTTGAAGAAGTGGAAGTTCTCTATTACCATACTGCTGTGAGTTCTGAGATCTTTAGTTTTTAGCAGTCTTGCTCATTTGTATCAAGCTTTGGCTCTGATCAGAATATAGTAGTTTGATGTTGAATCAGTCAGTGATTATGTCCTATGAAGGTGGTTATTCCAAGCAAGACAAGGACACCAGGATTTTCTGAGAGAGAGGAAGGAGTGTACCCAGATTGGATGGACCGGACACAATGTAGCCCTGCTTGGCTGTGCGATAACGAAATCATGTCATTTGCCCCTACCTGGATGGAGCTGGTGGGGATCAAAATGAGCAAAAGGGAGAAGGACGGGTACAGAACAATCTCTCTTACGTATACCATAAAGAAGCAAGGTAAGGGGATAGTAAAGGACCAAACAACAACAAAACCTGAGAGCTGGTCTACAGGACTAAGCTTCTCATGGCAGAAAGATGGTAGGTGTGGGACTCAGTGGGGGACTTTGAATGGGGGAGGGAAGTGAACCCTCTGGTGGAGACTGTGGGGTTGAAGTACTGCGTGTATGAAATCTATCAGCAATCATGTGAATATTCATGACTATAAAGATATGTAAGATTAATAATACTATTTAACTTCTCTTTTACTAAATCAAATTTTTTGAACAAACTTGTTGAAATGAACAAACTTGTTGAATGAAATATGTATGGGATTAATGAGTACAGCCACCCTCCAACAGGCATTTCATTTGATTTCACTGAATCTCACATTCTATGTGTTTTGCCCCACCCATGCTAGTAAGGCTCCTTCAGGTCTCCGTTGGTATTCACGTATTTTCTTAGCGCTTTATGTGTGCAAAACTTTTCTTTTAGGTGAGTATGGGAGATGGAGGGTTGACAAGACGGCCTGCTGGTACTGGTACCACTGCTACTGGGTTCCTTGATCTCAGTGGGTCCCAGATGAAAGGAGAGGAAAGGCCCAATCTAAAGATTTGCTTCAGGAGACTGGTTGGAGAAATACGGTGGTCAGTGTAGATGATGGGACTGTTAAATAAAGGGATAAAGGGAATCACAGAGCTGGATGGAGACTGTTCCCTGAGTCTCACAGGACTTAGCGGTGTGCAGTTCTACGAGCACACCAGAGGAGTTGGCTTAGGAAAAAATGTGTTTTATAACTCCCCCTTCAGCAGCGCTGGTGGTATAGTTCCTAACTCCCAGCAGGAGTCGGTAGCAGGCTTGGGAAGTGGAGGAGAAGAAAGGGAGAATGATCACAACTGATAAAATGCCTTTTTTAGACTCTCAGGTTTAATTGACAGTGTCTTGGAGATGATCTGATTTCTTGCTTAGGCAGACAAGGTATAGGAATCATTGTAATTTTGGACTCAAAATAAACAGGTTTTCATTTGTGTAAAAACACTTACCCAGGCTAGTTAGAAATGCACATATTGTATTTGCTCTTTAAATTTAGCAGATACACTATTTTCATCTCTATTTTTCAAATAAATGAGCCTAGAATGAGTTTAGATTTTGGTTATGCACCTAATAAGCTAATAAAAGTGAAACTCCATCTTAGTAATTCTGTGACTCATGCAAGTAAACTTAGTTAAATGGTGATTGACCATTTGTTACTGTTTTGGTGTCATACTTGGAGATACTGAGGGGTTACTCCTGGCTCTGTAGTAAAATTACTCTTGGTGGTGCTCGGGGACCAATGGGATGTCAGGGATCGAATTTGGATTGTCTGTGTCAAGGAAAACACTCTACCTGTTGTATTATTGTTCCAGCCCCAGAAATTGATCTCTTATTAGAATTTTTGCATTGATTAAGTATCGATTGTGAAATCTGAAGCAAGCCAATTCCAGAGCACTGAGGTATTGTGACATTGCTATAAGATGATCAGCTTACTCCTTTTGGCTGGATTAGGAACTTATGGGGGAAGTCTGTTGTCTCTGGATTTTAGTGGGTCTGGATCTACAAGTGAAAAAACTGAAGTAAGGAAGCTGTAACCAGCCTCTGTCTAATCAGTGGCATGGCCCTGTCCATTTCCTGAAGAGTTGTATGTTATATTCTCTCAAAATATAACAAAAGAACTCATTTTCTTTTGGTTTAGGACATATATTTTTAAATAGATTGACTATTCTACTGTTAATAACTAGCACTGTCTGCTTTGTGAATCACTGAATTCTTTCTTGAACATCCCTAATTCCAAGTTGTATAAATTTCAGTTTGCAGTTTTTCTTCCCAACTTTCCCTGGCACACATGGCAAAATATAGTTTGAGTGTGTTCTAGCTCACAGACTTGCCTGACTTCTTTCCACTGCTATGGGCAGAGCCACGTAAAGCAAATGAAGAAGCACAAACTTCTTTCTCTTTCAACTATTTTTGTGGACTCACCTGTATGTAGGGTTCATCTTCCGATCTCAGAATAAAACTCATTCCTAAGTTTCATACCATCTGCTTTTGTCTCACACCTTGTCACTGCCCATGAGCAAGTTTATGGGCTGAACTGTTAGCTGGTGTTCTTCTCAGCAGACGAGGGAAATGCGTGAAGGTCTTCAGCTCCATGAGGGTTTTGACAGTAAGAACAAATTGCCAGCTGCAGGTATAATGTGTTAAGAGAACGCGCATGTTCAGCCCCTCAGATGCCAGATTGCTGGATCATACGGCTGTCACTGGCTCCCAGAGTGCACCGCTGTAGCACGCTTCTAGGTGGGGTTTCCCACTTGGCATCACTGATAGTCCTTCATCTGAACAGAATTGCACAAGATGCAGAGCTACTTGCCAGGCAGCCCGGTAGCACCCATGGGAGTGTCCCTAATAGCCATGTCTGCAGAATTGGCTGGCAAAGAAGGGACCATCTCATACAAAGAATAATCTACCTGCTCAGATGTTCAGTTTTAAAGTAATTATAGGGACCAGAGTAATAGTACAACAGGGAGGGTGATTTCCTTCCACGCGGCCAACCTGGGTTCGATCGCTAGCATCCCACATGGTCCCTTGGGTATCGCCAGGAATAATTCCTGAGTGCAGAGTCGGGAGTAACCTCTGCGCATCTCTGGGTGTGACCCCCAAAAACTACAAAGAAAAAATAATAAGGTAATTGTAGCGGTCAGTGAACATGGCGGATGATCTAAAGGAAGATAGATCGCTGGGTGCAGCAGTTATGGGATGAGCAGGACTCCTGTCTATTTCTTTATAACCTGAAGTTCATGGAAAATCGTTACCCACTGGCTGATGGTCTTTAAGATAGCACATGGAGAAGTAACCTGTAGGTAACTGGGCCACTGTGTTGGCTTGCCCTTGATCGCCAAGAGAATGGAACCTGAGTCATAACTGCCTCTAAGAAATTCTTGAATGCTTTTCATCTATTTATGTTTTTTGTGTCACACCCAGCAATGCTCAGGGGTTATTCCTAGCTCTGCACTCAGGAATTGCTCCTGGAGGTGTTTGGGAGACCATCTGGGATGCTGGGGAACTGAACCTGGGTCGGCTGTGTGCAAGGCAAATGCTCTACCTGCTGTGCTATTGCTTGGGCCCCTTGAATGCTTTTCTTTGTAGACCACAAACTTAGAGGAAAAGTCCCACAGCTCTTTGAGAAATAGAAAATATGTTCTTTTTTATTTTCCTCTCAGATTTCATGTTTTTTCTTCAAAGGGTAAACAAAAAAAGTTTTTTTTTTTCCTAAACCCGACAGATTCTTCTCATCTCTTTTTTTTTGTTCTATTTCTTATATCCTCCATAATTACAGACATGCCACACTCAGCCCTTTCTATCCCACATTCTATATTTACTTTAGACCTAGTTCTTCCAGCAGAATCTCACAGTGATAAAGCATGACGAATCCTACATTCCCCTTTGATTTGAGGATAAGTCCTATATAGACTGTGCAATTAGGCAGTGACCTGGTTCTGAGCAAGATGCCATATAATAATGAAAGTTCCGTATCACAGTGAATACAAGGAGCTGAATGTGAAGCGGCACCCGTCTAAGCAGCCCCCAAAGCTGAAATAGTGTGAGAGGAAGATTAAATGACTTTGACCCAATTTATTTCATATCTCTCTCTCCTTCTCCGGTTTGACTCTATCCCATAAAATGCAGCGGATCCCACCTTCTCTAAGCTAAGCCTGCCAAAATGTTTCAGACATTAGGTAGTGGCAGAAGAAGGTGAAAAATACCACTTAAAGAAAATTGGACGTTCAGTACATGTTATTCTCTTCTTTTCGCCCCTTATTTTTTTTGTATTTTATTTTTGTTTAAAATTACTAAGTTAGTGGTGATTATTGAGCACATAGAGCAGTACCTGATTAGCATGCTGGGTTTCTTACCTAGTCAGGACTCAGAGAACCATAAGGGGCGCAGTAAATCGAACCAGGTCAGTCTTATGCAAGGGGAGTGCCCTACCCACCACCATATTATCTATCTAGCCCTTAGGTCCCTTCTTAGACTCCCCAAATCTAGCAAGAATTGGGATAGTGATACATACAGCTATTAAACAATGTTTCCCCATGTACTCTTGCTTTGGGAAAGGGATGGTTAAAATCATGTGAGAAAAAATTCAAGCTATGTTTAAATGCAGTTTTTATCATTGGGTTTTGCTGTTAGTTGGCCATTTGTTGCTGACACTGTACTCTTTAATTCTAGAGCCTTTGTTGATATGATGGATAAAGCACCATGCCTTACCCAGGGATTCCCCAGACACGTGGAATGTAGCCCCTCAATTACAATGAAAAGAAATCCAAAGGGACACATTCTTGGATGGCGCTTTGCCTCCAGACTGACCTGGGGTCTTCAGAAGTGAGCACTGGTTCCAGTGAGCTCTGGTGTCTGTGGGTGGGTGTGTCTGGGGGAGGTGAGCACGGGTGTCGGTGGGTGGGTGTGCCTGGGGAGGTGAGCACGGATGTCGGTGGGTGGGTGTGTCTGGGGAGGTGAGCACGGGTGTCGGTGGGTGGGTGTGCCTGGGGAGGTGAGCACGGGTGTCGGTGGGTGGGTGTGTCTGGGGAGGTGAGCACAGGTGTCGGTGGGTGGGTGTGTCTGGGGAGGTGAGCATGGATGTCGGTGGGTGGGTGTGTCTGGGGAGGTGAGCACGGGTGTCGGTGGGTGGGTGTGCCTGGGGGAGGTGAGCACTGGTGACAGTAGCCAGGCACTGGCCTTTACGCAGGCAGGAATTTGCAGAGGATGAGAATAGTGAATTAGGTATAGTTTTATGTACTAAATTAGGGAGGTGAGAGAAGAGGGGAAGTGAGGGGCGAGGAGGAGAGGAGAGGAAGAGAGAGGAAGGACGGAACCCCTGAAGTCAAGTCATCCTTTGAAGACACCCAGGTGACAGCAGCATGATGTCTATATAATCACCAGCCCTGCTTTGGGAAGCTCATTTCACAGGCTTTGGTTGGTTCTGTTTGTTTTAAATCCCACATTCCCTCAGCCCGGACTGTGGGCGCCTGCTGAGAGTGGGTTTCTAGGGTTTTTATTCTTCTGGGGTTGCTTTGCTGCCTCCTTCCTAGTCATTAGTGACTGCTGGACAGGTCTGGGTGTTGTCCCGGCGGTCACCACACACTTCTTCTTGCAGTATTTCTTCTCTCTCCAGTCATCTCTTGATTCTCAGGGTTTTTTTTTCCTCTCCAAACATTTCTTGGCTATTTTATGGCCTTTTGTCTCTCCCTGAAATTTATTGCCGGGGGAGCCCCAGTTGACTACTTTCTCACTGGCCTCTGTCCATCCATCAACAGTGTCTCTGATTCTACAGTCGTTCTTTGGTCTAAGGCTTGTTTGATTTTTTTTTTTTTCAAATTTCAAACCCCATCAACCTGGGAGCCATGTTGCCAGCCTTCACCTGCCTTGCAGACCCTTTTCTCTCCGCTCTCTGTTTCCTCGCTAGCGGCCTTCACTCTGCTGCAAAGGACAGCGTTCAGACGGAAGATTCACTCACAGATGCTCACCAACCCCACACACACAAGAGGAGGATAAAGCACTTGTGTATGTGGGTAAAACATCAAGTCCAAGTTACTATAAAAATGCTTAAGATAGAAAAGTGGTTTGTGCTTTACAAGTCATAAAACATGTAAAACTAGTAAATTCCATGAACTTATTAATTCTCAAATTATGTTGTTGTTGATTTTCTCCTCCCCTTCAACCCACTTGAAATCATTACAGTTTGTCTATATTGTGACCCTTTTTGATGCTAGTAAGGAGTTTGCGTTAATCCACATATCCAACATATTGTTCATCACTTTCTGGAGTCTAGATAATTGGCAAAACAGTCAGCCTGGATTAGTAGTGTTTGCTGATGGCTGTGGTGCAAATCCTTCTCTTTGTGGACTATAATTACTAGCATGAGATCCCAGATGTGAAATTGGGAGAATGCTCAGTTGCTCAATTCATGGTTTTTCTACTGCAGATAAATATGTTCATAGATAGTAGTAAATGCTATAAAATAATGAGGACTTATGAGTTTGTATGTTCTGGACCTTTTCTCTAGCACAATTTGTTCAAATGATGGTTTATCTGATCTAATTTAAAAGAGTGGCTGTGTTTTTTTAGTTCTAGTTTTTTGGTCTTTGGGTCAAACCTAGTGCTGCTCAGGTATTACTCCTGGCTGTGTGCTCAGGGATCATTTTGGCTGGGCTCGGAAACCTATGAGCTATCTGGGATCAAACCCAAGTTTGCCATGTGCAAGGCAAATGCTTTCCCTGCTGTCCTGTCTCTCCAGCCTGTCTGTGTTTTTATTAGCCTATTGGCAACATTTCTGAAAACACAAAAAGCCAACACTTGTGATGTGGCTCTAATTGGAGCCAAAATAGATATATATTCAGAATATATTTGGCTCCCAGAGGACCTCCTCATGGACCTAGAAATGAGTTCTGGGTATAGAATTTAGGAAAGAAATTGAAGTTATCTCTACCTGATAAACATTTCTTGTGCATTTTCTTGTTGGTTCCCAGAGCACTTTCATATTCCAAGCATTTTGATATGATTATGAAAACCCACGATGCTCACAGAACTGGTATCATTAACCTCTTGTACATGTGAACAAAGCAGAATTGTAGGATTTTAAGTGATGTATAAGTGCGTTTGAAAGAAAATGTCTAACCCTGCGTTATTATTATGGGCACTGTCAAACTACAAGACATATCTGCCTTGCAAGAGTTTTTCTGTGCATCGTGGGAAGTACACAGCAGAAAGAAAGCGTTGAAGTCATCCAGTTTGTCTGGAGCTAAAGGGTGGAGCCGATCGTACTAAAAAGGACATTTTGGCAGGACAAGTGACAATACTCAGACCGTGGGAGGTGAGTCCTAGCTGTGTCCACTGCCAGGCAAGAGAACTGGAGGTCAAGACATTGCAGTCGTCAGCGCTGTCTTTCTTCCCATTCAAAATGAACACAATACCAGGCCCCGTTTCTGTGGCCGAATTTGCCTGTGTGTGCAGTGTAGAGTTTTATGCAGGCTGGGTTCTTCACCATGACTGTTCTGCTAGTCACCAGTTTCTAAGTAAACAGTCCGCAAATAGCTATAAGCCACACAAAGAAAATGCAGCATTTCCTCTTGATCCCCAGGAGAGACTAGCTGCCCTGTTTGAATCACTCCTGAGTTTTATTTTTTCCGCCCTAGAAAGTAGGAGGGAGGAAGTGGCGGGCGTCAGCACTCATTCTGCCCTTGTGGGAGGTCCCAGGCGCAGGTGCTGGTGTCATTGAGTCTTGCTGGGTTTTATTTTATTTTTGAATTTTCAGGGGCCACACCTTGTTTGCAGCTTGGGGGTTGCTGCCAGTGGTGGCAGGGTGGGTGCGGGTGGTTGAATGAGGGTTCTGGCCTGCATGCTTTTGGTTTTGGAAAGGCTCATGCGTGGAAGGTTAGAGTTGGGGCCAGTGTGGCTTCTGTGCCTTTCTTTCCTTTCCGTTCCTTAAGTTCTTGATTTCTGCTTCAAGTTATCTCTACTTCTTCTTGATGTGTTCTTCTCACTTGGTGTGCAACTCAGGAGGTTAAAAGTATACCAGGAGAGACAATTGATTAGAATATAGCAAGTCTGCCCAGAATCTTAATGGGTAGGTTGCGTAGTATGAATGTATAAAAGAAACCATTTGTGGAAAGGTCTGTACATCAGATGCATGGCAGCTTATCTTTGGGCTTAATTAATGGAGTTTCTAAAGTATAAGTGCTTTTATTTTTTGCCCTTTACTCCTCTGGACTCTGTTCCATTCTATTAGCATAGACTCTAATAGATAAGGGATTTCGGTTTGTTTTGCTCATTGCTGTATCTCCACGCACCAAGTAAATGCCTGGTGCATATTAGGAGCTCTGTAAAGATTTGTTAAATAAACAAATGAGCCCAGCTGTAGATTGAGTGAAAATCTGGCTGTGTGAATTTGGATGTCAGAAAATCATAAAAAGCTAAATATTTAGGCTCAGTTAGAAAGCATTAGATTGCTCACCTTTCAACTAAGAGGGTTTGACAGCTGTCAGGAGCAAGGCCTAGAATTCTGCGTCTCTTCATTGGAGCCCGGACATGCGTCGCTTCAGCACACAGCACTGGAGTGGTCCGAGCAGCTAGGGAGATGGCACACACAGCAGTAACCACTGGGACCGGGGCTTCGTGGCGAGCTGCACTTTTTGTGACATAGCCCTGACATGACCTTGTTTCTTTCTCAGGGTGGTTGCACCAACACATCCACCCCTGAGACAGACATGAGTGTGAGGCAGGCGGTAGTTGTGATGATAGTCAGTTCCTGACGGGCCCCTCTCTGTCCTCATTTCTCTGCACATTGTTTCATTTAACACTGACAGCGTTTCTGTGAATTCCCTCTTCTGAGGATTCTACCTTATTGCTAAGATTCTAGTTCTTATATAAATACCTACAAATGTTTAGATTATTACTTACAAAGTGTTTATCTTATTGCTATGTTATTGTCTCTAGGCTTTTCAAATTTATAACATAATCTCAGTAAAAGTTTAGAAAGATATTGGAGAATGGTGGAGAAAGTGGATGATTGACAGGAACACCGGGTTCAGTTCATTACCGTGATGACGTCACACTCCTCTCTTGGGTCTCTGTAGTCTCATCTGTTAAATTAGAGTAGGTCAGAATCCTCTGATGCTTCCAGCTTTTAAATAGAGTTATGTGTAATAATCCCCATTTGATTTTCATTTTTTTTTCTTTTTGAGTCACACCCAGCAATGCTCAGGGGTTCCTCCCTGGCTCTTCGCTCAGGAATTACTCCTGGTGGTGCTCAGGGGACCATATGGGATGCCGGGGATCAAACCCAGGTGGGCGCGTGCAAAGCAAATGCCCTTGCTATCGCCTCCGTTCCCCCATTTGATTTTCTTTCTGAAAAAAACTCACTTCTTGTTTCTGTGCACTGGAAAATCTATTTCTCCTAAGCCCTTCCCCATGCCCCCCTCCTTATTTTCAGTTTTCTCCTCTTTTTACTTGGTCTCTTACCAAATGATTCTGCAGTGCCAAAAGTCAGGTGAGATTTGGGACTAAACTGAGAGCCCAAATTCCATGGCTAAAGGTACCTAAGGGAAACCACAGTCCATGGTAAATTTCCCCTTCTTTTCCTCCTTTTCAGAATTGAAAGTTATTTTTTTCATTTTATTTTTATTTTTAATTTTTTATTATACCACCGTGAAACATACAATTACAAAGGTGTTCATAATTGGTTCTTGGTTATACAGTATACCAGCACCCATCCCTCCACCAGTGCCCCATTTCCACCACCAATGTACCCCACCCCCTCCTGCCCACCCCCATGCTGCCTTAATAGCAGACAGCCCCATTTCCACTCTTTCTCTCTCTGTCTCTCTCTCTGTCTCTGCATCTCTCTCCCTCTTATTTTACACATTGTGGCTAGCCCTGCAGATATTTAGAGTTTATCACTTAAGTCTCTTTGTGTATATTCAATGGTGAGTTTTAATCTGCCATTACCATTTCCCACATTTACTAATGCCAACCTAGAACTGAGCATTAAATAGAGGCAAAAGGATACACATGACAACCTTTTAATGTATGTTCTGTAATCCATAGTCTGGAAGGGAAGGAAAAGAGACAGAATTGAAAGTTATTTTAGCCAAATTAAGGATTAACGAGATTGTACTGGGTGGCAGTGGGATCACAGACGTTCTCCAAGCCTGTAGCTTGCCACGCTGGCTGAACGGCACTTAGGGAAACCTGCTTTGATGAGATCTGCATGTCACTCTCTTGCTCACTCACTGTCACTAATTCAGCTCGCACATATTTAATGAAGCCTGTTTGGAGTCGGAGCCATACTAAGGCACAGGGAGCATTGCTTTCTTTTTTACCAAGGGAGCGATGCCGTTAAAACAGGAAACAGTTGAACAGATAATCAAATAGAAAAGCAGTGTGCTAGTTAAGTGGCAGGTGCGGGGGTATCATGAGGGCATTGGGGCTTTCTGGATTCAGACAGTCAGAGAAGAATGGATTGAGGGGAAGACATTTGAGTTAGATCCTGACATTTCTGAAAAGTTACTCTGTGGACAAATTGGCCATTTTCTGTCCCCACAGACTGCATCACAGAACGGCACAGGAGAACATGATGTCTCGGGGAGCCTTCCCTTCTCTAGACTCAAGGAACTGTCTCCAGTCAGGGGAGGGCAGAGTAACAGAGATGGCATTTATTATCAGGAGGGCCATGAGTGAGAGGGAGAAGGAGGGGGAGGGAAAGGGGATTAGAATGGGAAAGGGCAGGGTCTGGAGTACCAGGAATCCTGGGAGTTCCAGGAAGGAAGGGATCCAGCAGTCTAGAGAACATCGTCAGCAGTAGGGAGACTGATTTGCGAGAGAGGAGAGGTTAGCTGCAACAGCCAGGGACAATGTGGGAAATCGAGAGGTTTAACTTTTATAGCATCTCCCATGTCATGTTAAGAAAATTGGCCTTGGAAGCACCAGCTCAAGTTAATGGCCCAGTCTAGACATTTAGCCTTGATATTTTTTATATTTGAACTCATGTCTCCCAGTGTCTCTGACCTTTACTCACTTGTTCAGTGGGGGTAAGACCGTTTCTGTGTTTGTTTCACTCAAGAAGTGAAAGGTATCGAGCATAATTTCTTACATCTGGAGATGCCAGGCTCTTTAGATCAAAGTTAATTCAACAACAGGGCAATCTTCATAGACAGGAGGGAGGGAATCAGGGGACATTGGTGGTGGGAAATGGGCACTGGTGGGGGATGGGTGTTGGAACACTGTATGACTAAAACCCAATCATGAATATTTTTTAATTGTATAACTCATGGTGGTATAATAAAATAAAATTTAGAAAAAGAGTACCAGAAAGGGAAGAGAAAATGGATGGAACCAACTGATGCAATTGAGGGAAATGAATTTTTTAACCATTTGCTGGCTGTGCCACAGCAACACAAAACTGGAGAATCCAGAAAACAACTCAACATTTCCAGACTGATTGCAGCACTCCTGATAGCAGGCAGCAGATTTTGTCCATTTATTTCTTTGTTCAGCTAGTAAATATTTATGGAATATTTACTATTTACCTCCTTCTCTATATCAGGCTGCTAAGTACTATTTATTTCTATGGCATTTAAAAAATATCCCTGGTCTAATATATAGGTCTGCTTTTTTTGGCTGCCTACTGATTTAGTTACTTTTGGAGTTATTTAATTGACCCTTTTGTCCTCCTCTTCCCTAAAAATCCCAAAGCATCATTTGATTTAATTCCATCGCTGCAAAACAAATGTTATTTTTCCATTTGTCTGATATTTTCAAGCTCCAAAAAGATGTAGGATAGTATTTCTTTGATATTTTCATGCAATCACTTATTTGATAAAACCCTGTCATGTGATTAAAAAAATCTCATTGTTATGAAATAGAAGGCCCAATGAAGGTTGTTAGTGTTTATGATGACATTAATTGCCATTGGCCTACTAAACATAGCTGTTAGAATCACTATGTGTGAATAACAGTCATCTGGCTGGTTTTGCATAACCAAATCCAACACATTGGGATAGTTCAGGTTGGTGGGGAGAGTCAGTGTGTGCAATCAAAATGAAAATTCAAGTGTGGAAGAGAAGAGAGAAGCGAGGGCAGAGAGCTGGGTGAGCTGAAGCTTTACTGAGCACATGGTAGGTGGGACCAGGGCCCTCTGCTCACTTTCTAGTTCTCCCTCCTGCTGTGCTCTTCTACATGCAGCAGACTGGAGGGCGGAGAGAGGAGAGTGAGGACTCCTGGACATGTCGGTAGTCAGGGTAGAGCTTGGGCAGAGAAACATTACACACAAGTCGGTGCAGAAAGCAAGAAAGCCGTGATAAGATGCAACTTCAGTCTAAAGAGAGAAAGTGTAAAGAGGGGGCTTTGAATTGTTAAGGCCAGAAGAGGATAATGTCTTGGACTGGAACTGGAGAGGAAAAGTGGAAGAGGAAATATTAGAGGAACGAAATGAGTCCTGAAGTGAAAGGAAATGGAAGCGCGGTCAGGGCCAGAGCAGTAGTACAGCGAGGAGGGCACTTGCCTTGCTTGTGCCTGGCCTGGGTTCAATCCCTGCCACTCCATGCGGTCCTCTGAGCTGCCAGGAGAGATTACTGAGAACAGAGTCAGGATGAAGCCCTGAGAAGCACCAGGTGTGGGCCAAGAGAAGCAAAAGCAATAAAAGAGAAGTACAATTCATGAAGTTTCATGTGCCACAAAGGTGAAGTCTGTGGTTAAGAGATTATCTGAGTCTGAATAATAACACATTATTAACAAAACTCTTTAATCCTTTAGAGTTAAAAATGGCCTCACCTAAAGGGATATATCCGATAACTTTTCAGTTCTGTGTTGCAAACCATAATGCACAAAAGGAAAGACAGGTGGGGAGAGGAAGGGAGAGGAAAGAGAGAGAGAGAAGAGAGAGAGAGAGAGAGAGAAGAAAAGTACCTGCCATAGAGGTGGGGAGGGGCAGAAGGAACCGGGGGGCATTGGTGGTGGACAATGGGCACTTGTCAAGGGATGAGTGTTGGAACATTTCATGACTGCTCCTGATTATGAACAACTTAACTGTGTATCTCATTATGATTCAATTAAAAATGAATCAATATTAAAAATAATAAAATGACCTCACCATAGAGTGTTCTCTGGGTGTGAGGCCAGAATTTAACTCAGATTCTGCCTTCATGGAGCTGAGCTTCTCTGCAGAGGGCCCCAGCCTCCCCACACCTTCAAACAAGCTCAAAATGATTTTTACCAAAATTTAGGTTTGTATTTAAACTTCCTCCAAATTAGAATACTTTAAGAAATGTTAGCTCTATTACTTTGTAATGAAAAAAGTTTGCAATAAAATATTACTTAATTTTAATAATGTGTTGAAACTATCAGTGAATATAGGAACAAGTGTAATGAGGGCTCTTAATTTTCAAATGAGTATTCAGGGATTAAGAAGAGAGAAGTCTGCGGCTCCTGGGATGTGGTTGTTTAGGGAGAAGAACATATTATTAATGTCACAGAAAATTCTTTCTATTCTTTCCGAAACATTGAAAAATGATGTGACTCTTTAGGGGTATATTACAGCGCTCACTAGGGAGACCCACACTTATGTTTTTCTTAGTCTTATGTATTTATTACTTTTATTACAACTATTTTTGAGTGTTGGGGGTTCTTATTAGTTCTTGTACCATTCATTCACCCCAAATCAGTAAATCATATTTTAGAATGGGGAAAGGAAATAAATGTTTAATTTTACTTTCCTACCTATATATTTTCTTTACAGAGAATACATATGTATGAGAAAGTTGCATTTGTTAACTTTGTGAAAAATATTGACATGTGTTTTAAGTAGGCACATGAGACTCTTTTTAGTAGATCTAATAACTATCTTCATCTGTGAGGAATAAAGGCGTTTGTCACCTTTTTAGCATATTCTGTATTTTATATAAAAGTTTTTCAGGAGAGAAATCACATATTCAGTGAATGGCAACATGCCTGTGTGTGTGAATTGCTGAACGAGTGTAAAATGGTTGCTGAAATCAGTGTTTTTAGGGCATAATCCTTGCTGGTTAAGAGTTGCCTATATTTAAGAGACTTTTTGTTCAATTTGAGACCGTATTTGGCACCACTTGGGGCTTACTCCTGGGTCTGTGCTCAGGTATGGTTCCTGGTGGTACCTGGGGCGCGTATGCATCCGGGGCTGGGGTCAGCTGCGCCCCAGGCAAGCGCCTTAACCCCTGCACTATCCTCCCGCTCCTGAAGACAGCCTCAGAGCTGTGACAGGGGCAGGAAGCCATCATCAGCCCACTTAGTGGTAGCGGTTGAGTCCCATTAGAAATGACTTGAGTTCCAACTGTAGCTTTCCTTCCTCAATTTCTCCCAGCTGTGAAATGGGACGATGACAGTGCTCTCCTTGATTGGGGGCTGTGGAGTGTTTAAGCATGTTCAGGCACCTAGAACTGATTTGGCACACTCTGAGCAACATAGTTGTTGATAAAGCAAAGTAAGTACAGCTCTGCTCTGTGGACTGCCCATATGTTAAAGTCAGAAGAGGAAGAAGTACACAGCCACACAAAGTCCTGCTGATTTGCAGTGGTAGGCACTTTTGCCAGAGCACTTGCTGTTCACCTTTTCTAATATTATCATCTTTTATAATGCTTAGATGCTGATTCATTTTGCTAACCTGTTTCTAATTTCTCTCTGTCCCCTTTTTTTGCTTGGTTTTTGGGTAGCACCTGGCAAGGCACAGTAGCTTGGGGCTGTGTGCTTGTGGGTGGCACCCAGGAGAGCTGGAAGAACCATTGCTACTGGAATGAGCCCTGAGACCGAGACGTTCCCTATACAAAAGGCACACTCAGCCCTTCCAGCTTCCTCTCCCCTGGTCCATCCTTTTCCTTTTGGGGGACCGTGTTGCATATTGTTCACCTAGAATGTGGCAGATGGTTTACAGTGCCACATAAGGACTTTCCTCCAGTTATGTCCTCATCCGGAAAGCTGCTCTGCTACTATGGGGATAAATGGTTATTGCTTTGCTATGAAATTGATATTGTCTCTTCCAGAAGGCTATAGAACTGAACAAACACTGGCCAGAATTAGCCTCCACCTTTTCCACATGGAAAGTCAAATTGGAGAGGAATAAAGGATGACTTTGTCAGTTTTTCCTTTCCTTCCTGCCACTCTGTGGTCACCCAGACTTTATAATGACAGAGGGAGAAAGAATGTGTGTGTGTGTGCAATCTCATGTATCCCAGACAATAACCTTTCTTTGTTCCATAAATGGACCAAACATTTAGGTATGTAAATCACTGTTTTACTCTTATTTATCAAACACTTTCTAGGTGAATAGAACATTAGTTAATTTTAAAGTTTTATTTTCCTCCAGTATTATTAGAAGGGCCAAAATTAATGACTTATAAGTCTTAATAATCCTTTTGCAATTACCATAGTAATTTGTTCTGTATTCTGCTAATACGTTTCTTAGTTACTGGATTATCAGCTATTGAGAAATTAAAAAATACCTGCTTGATTTTTTTTTCCAACTGTGAAGAAATTCTACCTCAGTCCTGAAGTACTGAACTGTATAGTGAAATACATCCTGTTGAATGACATACATTTTGGTCACTCTTACATGTATCTATATCTAGCAAGAATGTTAATTAATATGCCCCTTCTGATATTAACATACCAGTGATAGAAAGAAAAGGACTTTTTGGGGGGGGTACCGCAGCAGTCCCCAGAGCTTCTGGTTCTGCATCAGGATCACTCTCAGTGGTGCTCAGGGGGACCATATGAGGGTCTGGGGACTGAACCTGGGTTGGCTATGATCAAGCCCCCTTTACACTGTACTAGCACTCCTGAGCTGGCCATTATTTTTTGAGAGTTGCCACTTTGGGAAAAAAAAATACATGAAGTCCCAGTTTTTTACTGACGGTCCTGGGACACATAGGACTTGATGTGATATTAAGAAGAGAGAAAAAGAAATGAATAATGATAGCAACAAAGAGCAATGCCCATTTCTACATGGAGCTACTGCACACACATTCCTAAATCTCATTTTTAATATGAAGGGAACCAGGAAGTGTTCTCTAAGCAGGCCAATATCTGGGTGGTGTAGACTTTGGACCTTGTTGTGAATCAACAGAAGTGAAGGTTTAGATCTCATCAAGTAAGGCTGGGCTGGGAACCAGGTGGAAAATGAAAGAAAGGACTTGAGAGAACAACTTCTCTGGTAAGATCAGACTGCTTGCTCTCCCTGTGATTTATAATTCTACCCATCAGCAAACAGAAACAGGAGAAAAGGGCTTACAGAGAACAGAACAACCACAATCAAACAAAAATCAGAGGGGATGAATGCAGAAGGGGAATGATCAGGGCTTGAGCTCACAGACTGCCCTGTTTGAGCGTGGAAGCATAGCCCTCCTCTGGGACCGTGGCTCTTCCCTGGCGTTCAATGCTGACGAACACAGTTTGTGGAGTGTCTGTTTTGAAAACAGGGTTGCTTCAGGGAAGCGGTGCCTACAGTAAATTTGTGTTTCCAAGGAGAGAGAGAGTATGATTTGAGAGTCTCTGAATTAGATATGTTTTCCTTATTCCTTTTCAGGAGCATAAATAAATAAACAGCAATAATGAAAACCCTTCCTTTGAGTATGTAATGAACTATGGTTAGCGGAGGATTTAAGAATGTGATTACTTGGCTGTGGTAATTTAAGACAACTACTGTGTTATGTAAGGGATATGCTTTGTATGTTTACTTTTCACAATGTGGATATATTTACTTCAGTGTTATTATAGGTATTGGCAAGGAGAAGAAAATTTTGAGTGGAAATAATCTTAGTGTTTTCAGCATATTGTCATTCAACCTTATCAGCTCAGATGAATGATTTTCTGGTTCGTGCCAGCCGTCTGCAGAGAGGATGGTTTATCATCCTGAAGACAGGCAGGAGGGGAGAGATTCAGGGGTGAGCAATGCCTCCCACCCCTTATGAGGGACCGTCTAGCAGAGTGACTTATAGTGCATGACAAACAACTTCCGTGCCTTCCTATTTCCTGCCAAGTCTTGCTCTACCTTAGAACCCAGGGGGATGAGTGAGGGGGCTCTGTCCTGCTTCAGGTTTTACCTTTTCTGCAGTGTGTAGCAGTACATGAATACAAAATATAATCAAAGCACTGTAGTCTCCTCCATGTAGGGTACAACTTTGCCAGCTTGCATGGAGCTCTAGCTCCTGTGTGCTCTTAAAAGATCCTGAGCACCTCAGTGTGAACTAAACTCATTGCAGGGTCTTTTCATTTAACCCATCTATACACAGTGGGTCAGATACATCTGTGAAATGATGGCATTAGAGTGGGTTAACACCTTCGAGGTGTTCACGTAGACTTTGTCCGTGTCACCCGTGACTGTGTATCGCTCCCCAGCACTTGCCTTCGTTGCAAGCCCAGTGGAGCTCACAGCTGTAAAGTGAGCTTGCTTTATTTTGCTTTTTGTGGGAACTGTTATAGTTTTGTACCTAAGGGTGACTGTGTGCTGAGGACATAATTGATGCCCAAGTTTGCAGTACTCTGGAATGGTTTAGAGAGTCACAAAGCTTCATAGAGGCAGTTGGAACTGCAGAACTTGGAAAGAATCGGTCTAAGTACTGGTTCTGGTTCTACCCTTCGTAAGACCTTCATAAGCTACCAGAGGCTCAGATAATTTTAGTTCCTTTAGTAACCATGTCTTTTTTAAATTAAGTTTCTCGTGGTATTTTTTCAACACAAAGCTATTATTTCACTTAACAGTCTTACAGCAGTGTAAATGTAAAACAAAACTATATAAGCTGGGGAACCCAAACTTGGCCATGATGTGCTTATTGCTGTATTCACATTTTGTGGTGGTTTAGGTCCATTCCTGAAGTATCTGAAGCATTTTCCTCGGAACTACCCTTTCACCAAACATTCTCACCCAGGTCCTCTCTTGAACTCAGGTCCTCTGCTCTGCCACAAGCCTTCTTGACCATTCGGATGTTCAAATTTCCTTCATGTACTGTGAATGTGCTTTCCCCCACGTGCTTGGTGTGTTGTTCAGACTCAACAGAGCACAGGCAAATTGAGCTAATGCTATATCAGAGCAATCTTCATAGTGCCTTTGGGTCTCTGCAGGACTGTTTGTCACGTAACAAATCCCCCCAAACTTGGTGGATTGAAATAACAGCTGCTTTATTTTGCTCATGATCCCATGAGCAGGTAATTTGGTGGAGGATTCGCTGCCGGTTCTGCTGATAGCAGTGGGTTACTCATGGGAAAGTGCTCGGCTGCTGCCCTGCTTTTGGCTGGCTGCTGTGGGCTGAAGCAAGGGGGATGGCTGTGCATTGAGTCCCTCTCTCGTTCCTTGGAAGACTCGACGTGGCAGGGCGCTTGTTCCGTGGAGGTGGTGGCAGTCTCTGAGGAAGAGTGAGGGGAGAGCAGAAGGGGAGGGCAGTAGTTAAAAGTTCTTTGGAGTCTCGTTTTCACTTTCTACCCGTTACACCACCAGAGTCTGTTTGAGGATGGGCAGCAAGAAGAGGCACAAGGGTGTGACAGCAATTTTGGCGTCTGCTTTGTGGGTCTCCTAACGTAGAGAATGAGTGACTGACTCTGCTAATTGAGCTCTGCACCCACTTCTACTTTCCTCTCACTTTCACTGCCCTACCTTGCACATGCCCTTATTTCAAGGCACGCCATAGCCAAGTGTTGCTGTTCACCACCCCACACTCCCCCACGCTCAAGCTCTCTCGCCTAATTCTTTTCAGTTAGCCTGTACTGGAGTGCCCTTTACAACTGTGAGAGAGATTAATGACATGTACCATTTAGTTAAGTACTTGGATTTGCTTAAGTCCCAAATGAAGTTACATTCCCACAGATTCTGAGAATAACTATGCTACCTAGAAAACATTCTGCTGTGCTTGAATTTTTTCTCTGCATTTCTTTCCCCTCCCTCGCTCCCTTCCTTCTTCCCTTCTTCCCTCCTCCCTCCCTTCTTTCCTTCCCTCTTTCCCAGGGCCTCACGCACATGAAAGGCATGCACTCTGCCATTGAGCTACATCCCACGCTACACGTTCAGCTTGATTTGACAGCACCCAGCTTTGACTCTGTCATGTAATCGGCCTATTTTCTCTTTTCAAAGCAGTGCACATCTTTCTCCCTCCTAGAGAGCACCTCCTGGGCAGGCAGAGCTTTCTAAGCAGGCAGAGCCAGCTTCGGTCAAGATTGGGCACTGATTTATTAGTCAAGTTGGGGTGCTTTGACTCAGAGTATTCTGAACCCCAGCATGGCTGATTGCCCTACACCTTCCTCATTGCCATATATAATCAGGAACTTTTTCCTCATTGACAATTTTATTTTCACCAGATCTTAGAAATGTCACAATATCTAATCTTATCAAATAGCATGAGATGAGGAGAGAATGACACACAGCCTCTCTCGAGTTAGCGTTTAGAATTTCTACCATAGGAGTTTGACAACCACTGGACTAGAGCCGTTACCACTGGATCCCACGGGATGTCAAAGATCACGTGGCCACCCACCTACAAGATGGTCGGACTTCCTTGTCAAGACCCTGAAGGAACGGTTTGAGGCTCTTCATATTCCTTAATCAACCAGATGCCATTGGGCTACACTGGCACGTGATAGGGTCCAATGGAAATGTTACTGGCGCCAGCTCGAGCAAATCGATGAATAACGGGATTCAAGTGATCAAGTGACCATAGGAGTTTATATTCTACCATTCTACCACAGACTTTCTACCTTCCATCCCCCTCCCCTGCCCTTAATGCCTCTTTAATTTTCCTACTTATGAATTCTGTCTTCTTTATTTTTATTGGGGCACAGTGATTTACAAAGTTATTCATGACTGAGCTTCAAGCATCCAGTGTTCTAATAACATTCCCTTTCCCCCCCCCATTCTGCCCTCCCCCGGCCAGCACTGTTCTATAGTTTTAGGCACTGTAGTTTCTAATGCTGTTGCCGATATGGTTTTATGCATAGCATCTTACTACCTTCCAGCATCCGTCCCCTCCAGAGCGACCCCTTCACCTTTGCATAGTGTCCCCTCCCTGGATGTGCCACATACACCAGGTGGCCTCCCTCCTACTGAAGAGCAGCTCTCCAGCTCTTGCTTCCTGAGGCCTTTGAGCAGTTGCTGCTCCTGCCTCTGTGAGACCATTCAGGGTCTGTCCCTCTCTCTCCGCCTAACTTCACTCAGCTGCCTCCAGTTGCAGACGGCATCATTTGCTCTTTTCTCATGACTGCCTGCTCACGAATTCTGAATTAAACTATCCGTGACCCTTATCTTTCCTCTTTCATACAAAAACAGATTTATGCGAGAGTTTGGAAGCTGTTGAGTTCAGCTTGCTTCCCCCCCACCCCCCAAATCAACAGCATTCCTCTTTATTTATTTATTTTTTAAAAATATTTATTTTGGAGCACACCTGGTCAACAATGTGTTCATGCACTTGGTCTCATGGAAGATTAACGTCCTCGCGTTCACCTTGGGCAAAATGTCCTAGAATTGGCTCTGTGACCTGGGGCATATGGGTTGTAAGTGTGTGTTATAAAACCTAATGCATGAACTTGCTACTTTTGCTACAGTCTGGCTCATGGAGAGATGGGGTTTAGCTGTTTGTAATGAGAATTTGATGTGACTGGAAATTGGACAGAAGCATCTTTTTTAGTGAAGGCGCCGAACCTTACAGTAATCACTCAGTGGCAGAAGTTATTGTTCTTCACATTACTTTTCAGCTATAAACCTTTCAAAGCCTCCTAAGAAAATCCCCCATCCCTGTACAAGCAGCTAAAAGAGAAACAAGACCTGGTAACTTTTTCTTTCTCTCCCTATAAAGTCAAATAATGTAGTTACATCCTCCCAGCCTCTGCTCTAAAGCTCGGTGTGTTTTTATCAATGTGACATTCAATGTGAAATATTATTTTTCTTCTCTCTGAGTTTGAACTGTTCTCTGATAAAATCTTTTCCTTTTGCCTATAATTAAGTTAAGGAGAAAATGAAAAGGAGATTTTAAAAAAAATCTAGACCTGGATTTTGAGCGATAGTTCAGCATATGGGGCACTTGCCTGGCACGTGACTGACAAGGATCAATCCCTGGCATCCCCAAGTCCCGCCCAGAAGTGGCTCCTGAGCACTGCCAGGCTTGGTCCCAAAGCAGATATAATCTAGATATGTTCCTGGGGACTTGCAGTTTACTAGAAATGTACATCTCTTTATGAGAGAGAGGGGAGGCGGGAAGGGAGAGAGAGACAGGCAGAGAGACAGACACACAGAGAGAAACAGAGACAGAGAAAGACAGAGAGAAGAGGGAAAGTGCCTCCCGTAGAGGCAGGCTGGTGGGGATGGGAGGGAAATGTGTACTGGTACACTGGAAGGGTGTTGGAACATTGCATGACTGAAATCCAATCATGAACAGCTTTCTAACTATGTATCTTATGGCAATTCAAGTTCGTATCTCTTGTATCACTTGTCTTCCGGTTGTTCATCGATTTGCTTGAGCGGGTACCAGTAACATCTCCATACATCCTGTCACATGCTAGTGTAGCCCAAGGGCATCTGCTCGCTGCAGGAACATAAAGAGCCTCAAATCATTCCATCAGATCATGGGAATGAGGTCTATAATTGTTACTGGTATTTGGCATATCAAATATGACATGGGTAGCTTGCCAGGCTCAGCTGTGCAGGTGGGATACTCTTGTAGTCACCACTAATTTTGAGCATTTATTGATGAACTGGGTGGCGCCGAAAGCAGCCTCATGAGCCGGGCTTGTGATCAGCTCTTCTGCTGTGTGGATCTCTGACAAGCTGGGGAGTCAGATGTGGAAAATGGCAGCCCTCATGGTGTGGAGGTTCCTCTGGCTTCTTGCGAGGCTCTGCTGGGTTGGCAGGTCACTCTAACCTCTAGCCCTACCCAGTGCATGATGTGTGTGAAGCCACACTCTTGAGTTTGATGTAAGCAAACAACCCAGAAGCTTTGTTGAAACATAGAATTCAAGGACCAATAGACAGCAATGAAGATTTCTTTCTCATAATGTTTAGTGAACAAGGCAGAGCATTCATTTTGTACACCTTCTGTGGTTTACCTGCTTTGTGATATATTTGAAAGCTATTTGTCAATGATGAGTGTTCCCACCAAAAGGAAAGTTTGTTTCTAGTTACACAAGATGGTGGTAACAAACTTATTTATGGTGATAATCATTTCATGGTATATGCCAGTCAGGTAGTTTTGCTGTATACTTTAAACTTGGACAGCGATGCATGTCTATTGTATCTCCATAAAAACTGGAAGAAATTCTGCCCTGAGAGTTTAACGCCTTGTGATGCCAAGTCTGGATAAATGAGTGCCGTAATGAATGTATCTAGTGAGCTTTCCAGGTCTGTGTGTAAAGGCCCATGACTGCAAACTTAAATAGAGGTTGCAGTACCTCCTCCATAATTAAATCACAATATTGATAAAACTGATGCATATGGTTTCACTCCGTGCAAGCCAGATGCTCTCTAGAGACACTAAAGGTTTCTTTTATTTTTTTTAATTGAAATATGAAAATCTGTATTTTTTTATTTTTTATTTTTTAAGTATTTTATTATACCACCGTGAGATATACAAATAAAAAGATATACAATTAAAAAGTTCATATTTGGGTTTTGGTCATACAGTGTTCTAGCACCCGTCCCTCCACCAGTGCCCATCTCCCACCACCAACGTCCCCGGTTCCCTCCCCCTTTCCCAGCCCCCTCCATGGCAGGTTCTTTATTTCTTTCCCTTTCTCTCTCTTTCTCTTTTCCTTCCCTTCCAGACTATGGATTACAGAACATACATTAAGAGGTTGGCATGTGTATCCTTTTGCCTCTATTTAATGCTCAGTTCTAGGTTTTAACCAGACATCTCTGCTAGTTTGTACTTACAAATATTAAATATGATGACACATGAAAGTGAGAGGCAAATGCTCCACTTTCTATTTTTCTTCATTAAATACAAGGTAGACTTTATAAAAAAAAACTCCCTGAGCCACAAAAATTGAAACAACAGCAGGCGAGTGAAACAAAACTGGGACCGCACAGCCACTCTCTCAGATCTCCGAGTCCCCACTCGGGACATGTGTTGTTATTCCATCATGTGATTCGAGCTCACACACTGTCCTCACTGCTGTATTAGGGCAGTTTCTTGTTGAAACAAGAGTGTGTTGGCTGACAATGAGAAGCTTTGGGCCAGTTGCAGGGGTTTAGCGCTTTAGCTCTCACAACAACTACAAGAATTGAGAGCTGTGAGCACTGGAGTTGTAACCTGCTCCTCCTGCTCTTCCCAGCCCTCCCTTTACCCAGAACCCAGCTTTGGCTCAGCTGGGAATGTTGCTATTCTCAGCCTCCCCTGAGTTTGGGGCCCCTCAGTCACCTCTGGCTAATCAGCCAGGAGAGGAGGGGAGGGATTGTCGTGCCTTGAGGCTGGGTCCATAAACGGCCCCCCACTAGAATCCTCCAGTGATTTCTGACCTACCTGGGGATCAGAGGGGCCGAACCCTGATGAAGAAGCTTCTTCTTTTTGTTGAAGCTTCTCTTTAGTCCCTGTTCCAAGTTCCTCCAGAGAACAGATCTCCCTCACCTGGGCCACGAGCATCCTTGACTGGATACCAAGATCGAGACATGTGCCCTGTCGGTCCCCAGAGGTCAGGAGGGGGTTTTGCTGTGGGAGGCACCTTCACCTACTCTGAGGGGTCCCTCTGGATTGAAGAATTATCTCACCTTTCTGCTTGGCGCTTAGGTCTATAAGAGCAGGTATTTCTAACAGAGACCCTATTTCCTCTAGAACTTCTAGCCTTCATCTTTCTGTACTTACTGCTGCCCAAATAAAACATCCTGCCTTTGTCTCACCTGGGCCAAGGTGATAAAAGATCAGAGCGAGGGCTAAGGACAGAACCGCAGGGCAAGGAAATGCCTTGTCCCCAGCGGACAGAGCAGAGTCAGCCTGGACGTCTCACCCCATGGCACAACGTGATCTGCACACATAGTTGGGTTGGGGAGTTGGGTCTGGGTTATAAAAAGGTTTGGGAAGGAGTTTTGCATCCAGCGTGAGGACTACAGAGGACACAGTGACAGTCTCGTGGGCCTTGGAGAGCTGAGGAAGCAGAGTGGTGAGTGTAGGGGAGCAGGGCCATGTGTCCAGCCAGTCACGGGGCAGCTGGGCCTCAGGTCCAGAGTTGGCGCAGGAGGGTAGGGCTGCCGCACTGCTGGTGTGGGAGTTTCTTGTGGTGGGAGGAGATGGGGGTGCCGGAGCAGGGCCCAAACCAAGAAGGGGACGCAGCAATGAGACCGCCTAAAACTCTGTAGGAACAGTCTGGGGCCCCTGGTGGGGAACCTGTCAATGAGATGCACCTCTTTGGGGTTTCCATTTGCCCTGTTTCGTCACTCGTTTCCCTTTGTTCTCATTCTGCTTCACTGCTCATCAGACTCCTGCTCTTGTATTGGGCGGGGTGGGGAGTTGGGCACTTCCAGTGGTGCTCAGAGCTTGCTCCGTGATCCGTGCCTCAGGGATTAACTCCTGGCAGGGCTCCAGGACTGAACTGGGGTCAGCCACAGGCAAGCACCATAGCCCTGTGCTGTCTTTCTGGCTTTGATCACATGCCTGTAATGCTTCACCGTCATTGGAGGTTGGTGTTTACCGTGGTCACATCACCACTAGAGTCTGTGATGTCAGGAGGAGCCTGTGCATGACCAGAGCCTTTGATATCATTCTGAGCATGTCCCCTACATGATCTGCTGAGAGCTGCCTGTGGACCTAGTTACCTGGCCATTCTCGTCTCAGTTTCCCTCCTGGAAGCAAGAGGTGGTGGGTCTGTGTGTTTGTGGGGGCTAGGTACCGGGTGACCATTGAGACTTTTGTGCCTCTTGTGTTCTCTGAAAAGAAGATCTGTGTCTTTGTATCTGAGGCCCCGGTTTGGAGAATGAAGTGGGTCAGGGAAACAGGGTTTGCTGTGAAGGCTGCGCGGATTAAAAAATCTGTATGTGAGCACTGCGGAGTTAATCAAGGCTCACGCCACTCTGTTCCTGGGCATTAAAGGGCCTTTCCACATGCCTCCGCTTATCCCAGGGGATTGGAACCTCCAAGCCTGCACTCAGTGCCTGCCTTCCTCGTCCATTTTATTTTCTCCGTGCTGTAATCCCTGTCCTGAAGTTTTCTGTCAGTGCCCCTGCTCTGGCATTGTGCCAGTCTCTGCAGCGCAGGCAGCAGGGCTGGAAGGTGCTTCGCCAAGTGCCCAAGAAGATCCCCCCACCCGCTGGCATCTCCGGGCACTCTTTGAAAGCAGCTGTAGGACTCAGAGCAGCTGGGTGCGGGAGGCCCCTAGGGCCGCTGGAGAACAGATTTGTGTTTTGTCCGTTTTGATGCCTCAGGACAAGAGAAGAAAGCTGCCAATGGTCTGGAACTTCTGTTCTGCTGCCAGAATGAATCTGTATGGAGAAATGCAGAATTCCCCTGAATGTGAATCGGGGACCAGATCTGCTCTCTAGACTTGCCTCCCGACCCCCCTCAACCTCTCCACACCCAGCTGTGCTCAGAGCTAACTCCTGACTGTGCTCAGGGAGCACTCTTGGTGCGGCTCGAGGGACCACATGGGGTGCTGGGGACCAAGCCCAGGTAGGCCACGTGCGAGGGGCAAGTGCTTTACCAGCTGTAATCTCTCTGGTCTCTTTCTAAAAATGGTTTTGATTGAGGCTAAATACAGTGCTGTAAGCCCTACTTTTCAGGCTTGCATCTTCCCATCCCCACCCCTACTGCCAGGGCCCCGCTGCCCTCCACCAGGGCACCCCGGATGCCACTGCCCAACGAAGCTCAGCTCCCTAGACCGAACCTTCAGTTCTGATGATTTTGACCGTTTATTGTTCTCTCACTCACCGCTGCCCCTTGGCTCCTGGCCATCCTGTCTCTGCCGACTTTCTGACACAAAGTCGAGCTGAGCTGAACTGGAAAGCTCATCTGCCCCAGGTCCATCAGCAGAAATTGCTCCCCCATGCCAACACCTTGTCACCGTCAGCTCTTCCCTGATGGCCCTTCGTGCCAGCCCCAGGATGAAGGGGGCAATACTGGACCTTCTTCCTCTCTGAGGTTGGTGTTGCCCTGCTCTGTGTCTCTGCCTTATTCCTAGTCAGCCCCGACATCCGTTCCCTTTTTCCCAGATTATCTCAAATGTGGGCCCTTTTTAAAAATGTTCTTCTTGTTTCACTTATTCGGGCCCTAGCCTGCTTCTTTTTTAGAAGAACAGTGACTGTTTTCTCCACTGTGTTGGAATTGAACTCTGCAGTTCTGGGACCCCAGCAGCATCCTGTCTCACGTTTGGGTGCCTCTGCCCAGCAGGGCTTGCAGGGAGCAGAGTCAGCTTGGGCTAGAAGGGGGCATCTTGGTCATGGAGGCTGAGAAGACAGGGGGCAGGCACACCCTCCTCCAGCTGGTGAAGCCCTGACTCCTCACTATAGGGGTGGCACCGGTCGTAAGACCCCAGTGCTCTTAGACTCTGGGTCTTTCTCTTTCCGTGGAGAGGATTGAATCTACCCCCTTTCAATAGCTTGTGATCCCACAGCCACCCACTGCTTAGAATCTTCTCCTTCACCGAACAGAAAACAAATAAATTCATGCGCGTTCCCCAGTAGGTGGAAATGAGGACGGCTCTCATTGTTTCTACTTTGGTATTTTTTCTCCAACCAGTCTCAGGGTCTCTCACCCTGTTAAAAGTGGACTCAGGAGACAACAAATCCACTGTAAATGCCCAGACACTGCTGTCCACTGGCTAATACACCCTGTAGCCACACTTACGGAGTTTCCTCTCAGCCTCTCAGCTTGCTCCTCTTTTCCACCAAGAGCTGCTGCCTTTATTACTCTGCTGCCCTGTGGGCAGCTCACCGGCTTCCTCAGTATAGTTACCTGGCCACGTCTTGTCAAACTCCAGCTTGTGGGGGTCCTGGGAAGGTCCCGGTGGCTTCCTCGGTGTAGTCACCTGGTCGCAGCTTGTCACCTCCAGCTTTTTGGGGTTCTGGGAAGGACCCTGCGGCTTTTCCCTGCAGGCTCTGCTTCATCTCCCTGACCCACCTCTTCTTTCTTGATGGGGTTCCCAAGTGTTTGCTTCCTTGTGGTGCTGGCTTTCTGCATCAGCAATGCCACAGTCTCCACATGTGGCTTTGCCTGGAGAAGAGTCTTTCAGGCATGTTGGATGCCAGTGTAAGGAAAATGATAGCTGGGGGTTCAGAGGGGTTCCCTGGCCAAAAGGTTGGTGAAGAAATTTCTAGGCAGCAGGAGCAGCTACACTGAGGCTCAGGGGCAGGGTAGAACATGACCCACACAAGCAGTTTCCGACTCCATGGACGGTGGTGTATGCCTGCAGGTGACATTTTTCAACAGATGATGTATCTAGACTGGGAAAAGTGAAATGCTAACAAGTAGCACTGCATGCTCCAGTTTTCCCATTTCATTAAAATAGACTCATCTTAGCCAACTAAGTTATTTTCATTCCTTATTATAGCCCATTAGTGAGGTTCGAAATACAGAAACATAGTCAGTATGTGCATGTTGGGGTGGAAACACAGTGTATGTGTTGGGATTGGATGGCAGCGGGGAAAGAAGCGAAGTGCAGAGCTTGAGGCCTTGTCTTATGGGTGAGCTTGTTTGGCCAGTGCGAGCTTGTCCTTCCACCTGTGCCTACCAATGGCAGGGAGCTATGGAAGGTTTAAGTAAGGGGGCTAAATGCGGGTGTGGCATGAGCAACTTCATATACTGTTCTTGCTGCCTCAATGGGGGTGAAGAGTAGATACACCCCATGTTCATAGCAGTATTCACCACCACCAAAACATGGAGACATCTGCCATGCCCATCAACGGATGACTGGCTGGAGAAGCTGTCCTCTGTCTGCTTAACACAAGACAGCACTGCCATTCAAAACAAAGATGGAATTGTGGCTTTGAGACAAAATGGATGGAACTTGAAGTGATCATCCTAAGTCAAGGAGTGTAAGTAAGGTGATGGCCTGGCGGTCCCACTGCTGTGTCAATCGGAATAGCTGAAGCGAACAAATTGGCAAGAAACATTATTTAATTCTTTATTTCTTTGTTTTCTTTCTTTTTTCATTGAGTCTCCGTGAGCTAGACCATTACAAAGCTGTTCATGATCAGATTTCAGTCATACATGTTCCAACATCCATCCCTCCAAGAGTGCACATTTCCCACCACCAGTATCCTCAGTTTCCCTCCTGCCACAACCCACCCAAGCCTGTCCCTATGACTGGCACTAACCTTCTTTCTCTCTTTCCTTCTCCTTTTGGGCATAATCGTTTGCAATACAGACACTAAAAGATTATTGTGTTAGTTCCTTTACCTACTTTAAGCAAACAGTTCCTATTCAGAGTGATAATTTCCAAGTATCTTTGTCATTCTTCTCTGTCCCAACTGCCTTTTTCCCCCAGCACCTGAGGCAGGCTTCCAACTGTGGACCGATCCTCCTAGCCCATGTTTCTACTGTTCTTGGCATTAGTCTCATACAATTTTATTTTTATATCCCACAAATGAGTGCAGTCATTCTGTCTGGCCCTCCCCTTCAGACTCATTTCACTCAGCATGATACTCTCCATGCCAACCCATTTAAAAGTGAATCTCATAACTTCAATGTTCCTATCAGCTGCATGGTATTCCATTGTGGAAATGTACCATAGTTTCTTTAACCAGTCGTCTGTTCTTGGGCAGTTGGGTTGAAGACACATTAACTCTTAGATTGATTGAAAACTAGGTTAGTTACTAGCAAAAAGTGGGGAAGAAATGAACGAGGGTTTATTTTTGTGGTAGAGCTATGTGGGATGTTGGTAGTGGGAGTAGTGAGGGTTAACACATATGAAGGTGAGAACTGAAAGGCCTGAAACTGTAAGACCATCAACCGATGATAAATCAATGGAAAAGGAAAACAGTAAGTTTGGGTGCAGGAGATCAGTTTAAAAGGTGTGTGTGTGTGTGTGTGTGTGTGTGTGTGTGTGTTTGCATGGGTGTATGTTTTTTTGCTATTTAAAGCAAGAGACTGTAGTGATGGACTGAGAGGCATTGGAGGAGAGGAAAACACAAATAGCTGAGGTTGTTGAGTAGACAGAATTTGTAGCCTGAGTGGAGGCGCAGTGGAGGACAGGGAGGTTGTAGATTTCTTGCCAGTGAGTTTGACTGGTGGGGACAGTCCTGGAGCGCAAAGACGTGAGAGCCAGATGAAGAGCTGTGGAATCCCAGGCGCCATGCTTCCTTGACACCTGCCCGCTTCCTGTGCTGTGCTCCAGGGACTGGTTCCACATCCCCAGCCTCACCTTCCCTTTTCCTCACAAACACTCCAGAACTCCAGGGACCCTACATAGGATGAAGGTACTTTATCACAGAGTCCAGGTTCCCCTCTCACTGCTCCCGCCCTCTTTGGCATCCCCGCCAGAGTGGGGGCTGCACGCCAGTTGCACCAGCACCATCTGGGAAGTGGGTGAGAAACAGAATTCCAGGCTCAGCCCCAGCCAAGTGCACCAGACTCTGTGTTTTCAGAAAATGTCTAAGTCCTTCTCTGGCATATCATGATGTTGGCAGTCAGTTCCTGAGAGCCTGCTTGGGTTGTTTTTTTTTTTTTGTTGTTTTGTTTTGCTTTTGGGTTTTATTTTTGCTACCAGCATTCGCTTCAGGTAGCTTTACCATTTGTTTCAGGTAGCTTCACCATTGACTTCAGGTAGTTTCACCATTGACTTCAGGTAGCCTCACTATTGACTTCAGGTAGTTTCATCATTCACTCCCGGTAGCTTCACCATTGACTTCAGATAGCCTCACCATTGACTTCAGGTAGTTTCACCATTGACTTCAGGTAGTTTCATCATTCACTCCCGGTAGCTTCACTGTTGACTTCAGGTTGCTTCACCATTCACTCCAGGTTGCTTCCCCATTCACTTCAGGTAGTTTCCTTTTCCCAATTCTGGAGGTCACCTCAGAGTACATCCCCCAACTTTGCAAGATGTGGCGGTGGGGAGCTCGTGTTTTAACTGTGTGCTGCTCTTTCTTCTTTGAGGCTGACCCCACCTCCTTTTAAAAATATTTTTATAGCTGTTATGTTCTCTTGACTCAGAAATGGGACAGGGAATTAAAAAAATGCCTCAGCCTCTCTATTGTGACAGTGTGAATGCAATGGTCACAAACAGGACCATGGGTAAAACCCTTACATTTGGCGAGGGAACCACTGTCTATCAAAAGTAGAGAAACCGGCTCAAATCACTCCTCAAGCCTGTGTCTTCTGGCAGGATTGTTGTGGTCTTAGCTACCTAGAACTGTGAAATCTCGGCAAATGTTGCGGTGAGCTTCATCCAGAGATTCGGTAGATTTGGGGATCAGGCGCCTGTTTTTGCATGCAGCTACAGTTCTGAACTTGGTAAAACAGAGGCAATGTTTAACACTTTCCTTGCTTTCCAGAAGAACAAAAAGCATGGTTGCATGGTGTCAGGTGATTGTTTGAAAAGGCTCTAGATGTGATGTTGAAGAGCAGGAGGAGGGGACCAGCAGAATCCCGAATTAAGTCGAGACACTTTTTTCCTGACACTAGTGTCCTCAGGTATAATTGAGAAAGCAGAGTGAGTTCTTATGACCTGCTTAATCCCGTCATTCTTTAATTTAAAGGATAATTAGCGAGTGGGCAGTTCTAGGGCATCACGGATGTAATTTTATTATAGCACAGTGTAGCAATGAATATTCACAATGATGGTTCTAAGTCATCAAGGAAAACCACATTATTCCCAATGTACTTTTAAGAAAGGCTCCTAAAGTGGAATACACTTCAAATGATTTTCTGTCAGAATGTTAAATGTAAAAGTATATCTGGTTTTGATATTTAGAAAGGTAATGCCCCGTGATGCTGAAACATGCCATCTAAAATGATAAACGTTTCCAGCATCCTGTTGAATGTGCTTTAGAGCATCTGTAAAACACTTGATCGTATTAGAATGTCTGCCAATACCAGGAAATTTTGTAATAAAGGATAAAATACAAACAATTTAGATGTCTGATTAGAGCAGCATTATTGGGAACATTAATGTGTATTTCAAGCACTAATGTATTAACCACATATCATATTATTGTTCTTCTATAAAACAAGGCCATCGCCCTTTGCGGCCGCTCATATTTTTATAGGATACTGATTTTTTGCATAAGGTTCTTCCCAAGTTCTTTCACATTTATACATAGTAAACAGTTATAGACAGGTTTTAACTGATATCAGTAAGCCTGGCAAGAAGCCAGAAAACCACACATCATGCAGTTAGTCATTCTCAACATCCAGACTCTATAGTTCCTCAGAGCTCCATCCAAGAGAAAACCTGATCTTCCCTCTTTAAGTTTCATCAGTAAATGCTCACATTGAGTGCCTTCTCCTGAGACTATACCACCATACGGTAAAGCCTGGCAAGTTACCATGTCTTATTTACTTTTTATGCCAAAGACTAGTAACTATTATGGACCTCAGTTCCATAACCTGAAGAATAGTTTTGGGCTCCTCCTGTCCCTGTAGCAAGTAGATGCCCTTGGGTTGCACTTGCTTGTGACAGGACTAATGGAGATGTTACTAGTGCCCACTCGAGCAAATCAATGAACAATGGGAAAACAGTGATACAGTGAAAACAAGGCCATGAAGGTTGGCCTCTTCTCCTAATTTATGCATTGATTTTATCACTTTCATTTCAGAGTGTAGACTTCTCTTTCTACCTTTTATTTTGGCCTGGTTCTTTTTGGACATTTATGTATTAAAATGGCCCTACTACTGACAAAAAAAGTCATAAAATATTTTGTCTCCTGACTTACCCATCTGCCAGAGATTCACAGCCTGTTTCCTCTCTTAAATGTACTCTGTTAATTGCAACCCTTGTCTTATGTCTTTTCCTAAGAACATCGAAGGTCATGTTAGACTTTTCATTCCTTAAGCTTTCAGGAATGTTGGAAAAGCATGTTGGTGATAGAGGCATGAAGTTGGGTTGGCTGTTAACAAAACACTGTCTAATCAATGGTATCTTATGGATACCCATAACGTTTATTGTCAAGCGATAAAATCTGCTATTCTTGGTTCCAAGTTTGTCCCCACATTTGCTTTCCACAGATATAAAAATATGGTTCAACAGAAAGTGGGAAGTTATCATTGTAGCATAAATAATTAGAGACAATATTTTCCTTTTAAGAAAGAAACAAGCAGAAATTTTCTATCAGCCAGTGTTGTACCTCACTCAAACTGTCCTTTCCAGCAAACCACTGGAGCTTCATGGTCTTCAGGTTTCCCAGCTAAAAGCTGAGATACAAGCTTGATGACCTCCTATTGCATACATGTGACCCCCAATGGCCCTTTTGGTTCTTGATCTCTCATTTTGTGACTGATCTCTGAGTGAGGGTCTCTTTTCTTTGGCCCAAAGGTGCTAAGTGGGTTACAGAAAATTAATGCTCAGTGTTGGAACCACTAGTAAATAAACAGTGTGAAATTCTGACACAGATGCAAAGTCTTGGGGGGCTTAGATTGGAGGCTTAGAGTATGCTAGTTATGCAAATAATTTATCATTGAAAATGGTCAGCCTCATATTCTTAAACTCTGGCATACTGTTTGAATGCAAAATATTGATTTGAGCATAACTGTTCTGAATTTTCTGGAATAAACGCTAAGCATTTTTTCCAGGGATTATTTACTATTCTGTCTGCTATAGCTTAGATGAAATAATGTTTAAACAGTTAAAAAACAATGAAATCAAGAAAAGGGAAATAAAGCACATACATATTGCTATATAATGGAAGGTATACAGCAAATCAAAATGTTATTTTTAAGAATGTTAAATGTAATAAGTGCCCAGATGTTAGGTTAATCAAAATAAACTAAGTAAAAACCATTTATGATGCAAGTTTAATTTTGCAAGCAGAGCATAAAATATTACTCATGTTTGAACCTCATGGATAGAAATTATAGGCTGTTTATAGTATTTATCTGTAGTGTATTTATTTATTTTGATCCTTTTTTAGTGGAAGTCACATTGCACTATAGCATTAATTTCAGGTTTGTTCATTAAAAGTCATTATGTGGGGGGCCAGAGTGATAGTCCAGCAGGTAGGGCATTTGCCTTGCCTGCGCCGGCCCATGCCAGCCCAGGTTCGATCCCGGCATCCCATATGATCCCTGAGCACCGCCAGGAGTAATTCCTGAGTGCAGAGCCAGTAGTAACCCCTGAGCATTGCCAGGTGTGACCCAAAAAGAAAAAAAAACCATTATGTGTATTTGTATCATCTTGGTAGAGTTCTAAAAACATGTGTAACTTTTTATAACCTAGAAAATTAAATGTATCAGGGATTCAGGATTCTCTTGGGCTTCTTCTTCTGGGTCATCAAAGGTTTATTTTGTCTAAGTTGCATTACTGCAGAATGTGCGACCTTTTTTTGTTGCATTAAAAGAATTTAGAGTGCTCTACATTAAAATAGTATTTGATGACTTTAATATTTATGATTAACAAGAATGTTGTTGAACCAGCTTTATATACTTCCACACTCAGTATCCAAATTACTCTTTGGATATCTCTGATACAACAAGAGGGAATGGTTCCCCAAAGTTACAAGGGGCCTATTAGGAGGCAAAGCCAGGCTTTCAATATTTCTGTTTCATTTGGGCTCTCAACAGTTGAGTCTCCCCTTTTTGGGAATTGCACCATGCTCAAAAGACCCCAATGGTGTTATTTGACTCTTTGAAATAAGAATTTCTAGACAGAAATAAGGCAATCTGATTCCAAATGATGACTGTCATTTTTCCTGAAATTTCCATTCCAGATCCTTTGAGCTGTAGACCATTCATTTACTCTTATTAGATCAAATATCTTTCCCAGAATAGGCAAGGTCAAATAGCTCCTGGGAATTGATGTCACTGAGACGAGAAGAGTCCTGAGAAGTAGACGGTGATTAGATGTTCAGATGATTTGCCTTTCTGGCAAATTGGCGTTTCTGCAGTGGGCCTGGTGTTTGGTCTTTGCTCACGTTGGCTCTCATCAAGATGGCAACAGGGGGTTGTCTCTGGATCTGTCTCTCTTAGTACTCACTCCATGACCTTGAGTTACTGTTCATTGTGGTTTTCTTCCAGGGTGGAGGAAGGAGCATTCTCAGCCTCACAGGGTTGATGGCATCACTCTCCAAGCTCCCACTCTGAACAGCTCATGATGGTATTTGGCCCCAGACAAGTGAAGAATACATATTAGTGTCATCGTTGCCATAAAGGACAGTGCTGCTGCACTAGACCCTGCCTAGTTGTCTTGGACTGAGGAGATGGCATCTCCTCAATGCATTATAATCTCTTATTGCATACCAATAACTCTTGGCCATTACATAAAATTTTATGGACAAATCATTTCTGAGTATTCTATCTACAGATCTCTAAGTCAGGGGTGCTCAGAATAAAAAATTGCATAAATACATAGTGCTAAAGATGTAAAAGTCTCAGAATGGAACCACAGAATTTGCTTGATTTTGTTTCCTAGTGTCTGTGTAAAGTACATGCCGTGGAGGAAGTTTTTCCTCCATTACTGGATGAAAACTTGAACAAGTTCATTACTCTAGGTAATAGGAAGTCTTAAGGTCATTTTATACACAAAATACAGTCTTGGCCAAGAAAATAGGATGTCTAGTCCAATATATTAATGAACACTCAATCTTCATTGGTCTACTCCCTCCAGCTGAACTGATTTCAGAGGACTGCAAAAATAGTCTGGCCCACCCCTTTATCCAGGCTGACTCTCTCCTCTCTAAGGCCCTTGCTTTCCACCACCAGAACCAAGGTGGGATGGAAGGAAGTGAATATGCACTGCCGAGACATTTATTCATTCTTGAGTGATAACTCACGGTCTACTGTGTTCTTTCTGTTCCTAGCAGAGGGTTTTCAGTGAACTGTTTCCTCCCCTGAATGCTTCCACAGCTTATTTAGATGGTTTCTTCTGAGTCACTTACAAAAACAGCATATGCTTCATGGTGGGCCCTTCCTTACTTTCATCACTGTGTTTTCCCCCACGGGAGTCAAAACCTCTGGAGGCCATCTTGCTCTCCCATGGGGCCCCACATCTGATCCTCATCTAATTGTTCTGAAGACCATTGATGGTTAGATTGCTCCCCAAGCCATTAGGAATACTTTGGTTATGTGCCAAAGCAGTTAGTCATCTCATCTCTCACTCTCCAGACTATAGAACAAATCAGACCCCAGGCACTGTGCTCCCACTCCCCCTCCTCTGTTTCTCTGTGTTGAGTGTTTGTCACACACACACACACACACACACAGCAGAGGTTACACCTTACACTCTCTAAATAGACTCCTGGAAGTCCCCCTGACATGACTTTAGTTATGGGTAACAAATCTCTCCGAAGAAAACTTCCACCTGGATTTTTTTACAACAATTCACTTCTTCCCCCACCCCCAGTTTAGAACTTCATGTGGACAAGAGAATCCAAGGCTGCAGGCCCTGGAGTCTTGCAGGCCTTGTGGACACTCCACTCCCTCACCAGAGGCTGATTATCTTTTGCATGATAATATCTTGTCTTCAGTATCACATTTAAACTCGATTTTATGAAGTGGCCTCTTTTCATATAATTTAGAAATCTTTTTCATAAACATTGTAGTCATTTGGGGGAACTACTGCAAGGGCTGCAGCGCGTAATTGCATCTGAGGCCCCAGGATCAATTCCCAGAACCACACGTGGCTGTGTGGCTGCAGAATCTCTGGGTATAATCCTGGTGGTCTGGGGACCCCTGGTTCCAAACACAAGCCCCGAACTATTACACCTACCCATCCAGGCTGAAGACCACTAGGAGCGGCCTCTGCCCTCGCTCAATAAGCACTGCTTGGGAGAGTCCCCCAAAATATTTCAATAATTTTATGAACCATAACTGTCAAGATTCCATATTAAAGAATGAGCTAGGGCCACACAGATGTTTTTATGAAACTTAAACATTGGGGAGCAATGGTAGATTTAAAGAGATACATGGTGCGGAACAAACATTACTAGGACTAATGGGGAGGATTTTTTTATGCTGACTCTACAATTGAATTCTAAGATTAAGGAAAAAATGAATGCGTATGTTACAACGAAGTATAAATGACCTTTTAGCGACACAGTTTGAAGTTCCACTAATGGATTTAGCTCTTTCGCAGAAAGAAAAGTTCCATTTCATTTTCTGCCCATAAGCCACAAATATAATAGATTATAATTCTAAGGGGAAATTAATTGGGTGACAGTGGGAATGAGTTCGCATAAAATTCATTTACTTGAAAATAGGATTATTTTATTTACCAGTTCTGCAGTCAGCTAAAAAGTGATAGGGAAAAAGAGTGAAATCTGAAAACAGTGCACCGCTAAGCGTAACGAGAGCGCCATTTACGTAGTGAGCCAAATGGACGGATGGAAATGTGAACAACAGTAATGGAATGTTTTCTGTGTGGAATTCATACATTTCAACCTAGGGATATTATAGTTTAATTTGTAAGTGTAAACAAGATGCACTTTTAAATTGCACACATGCTCCCACACGTTGTTCAATGTGCTTCTAATGCCGATGTAAGTTTACACTCCAGAAGTACAATATTTCCAGAGGGTTTGTTTCATTTTTTCCACCAAGGATAATGAGAAAGATACTATTTTGAGCAAGTAAATATGCATTTCTTCCTTTCTCTGAACATCTGCTACCTTGTTTTTTTCTTAATTACACAATCAAACCAATTGATGCTCATTTTGAACAAGGAAGATTTACAGTGTTTATGCTGTGTAAAAGATCAATTTATGCAGTGAATTTTTGTTGGTAATCATCACATCTGATTTAGTCTTTCTGAGTTATGTGTATTAGAAAAAACAGTCATCGTTGATCTGGCAAAATGACTATATTGGTTTACAGTATTCTTAATTGAAGAGGGAAATGAGCCTCATGTGAAATTGGATGTTTAAAAAAATAGAAATATGAAAATATGAGGGTGCCATGGTCCTGGAAGATAGGATTAGCTATAATCCCTATAGAAAAGTATTTCTTAAAATTTAACTCTTCAGTCTATCACTCCGTAGCCTAGAACTCACACTCGATGCCATCCTAAGCAACTGCATCATGTGTATTTATTCAGTAAAGGCAAGGAAGATTGAAATATGAGCAGACATTAAAAAATTTTTTCTTCTTTTGATGATGTTCACCTTATCTGCTAGTGGTTCGAGCTGGTTTTCACATTTGAAAAATGAGAGGATTTAAATCATTTTCTGATAAAGAAGTCCATATTTGCCTTTAATAGGGAGCAAGGTTTGGATTATTCTTTCATTCAGGGTGCAATTGGGAGATGGAAACCAGACATTAATTTAAATAGTGGAAGTTTACTATAAAGAATAACCAGCTGGAGAAGAGGAACAATTACACTGAGGAAAGTAGAAGGAAGCAGCCCCTTCCTCTGGGGCTCAGAGGAGATGCTTGACTTAAGGGACGTTTATTTTCTGCCCTGACAGCCAGAGATACTGGAAAGGAAAAGGCCATTGTCACAGATAGACTTATTTCTTTGCTGCCCAGACTTGCCTAAATGTTGGTTTCTGGGGAGGTATTTCCTCGCCAGAAGCGTTCTGTCCTACCACAGACCAAAAGGTTTTTATACTATTTTAGTTTAAAGTTTTTTTGGCTCTTTTGGGTCACACCCGGTGATGCTCAGGGGTTACATATTTTTTAATACTTCTGTCCTCCTAATCGTTCTCTTTGATCACACATTCTAAATGTCCAGTGTTCCTATAATATCTGCGTCACTGGAGCAAACTCAACAACACCAGACATAATCTGGAAGAATCAAATGGAGTGAGCTGTCTGTGACTTGGAGGGCAAATATTGCTCCATAGAGCCCAGTACTGCAGTGAGAGAGCAGCTCTCAGAAATATTGGCTCATTACAATCACATAGAACACCTATATGTTTTCCATATAAATTGCTACTACAGAAATTTTTCGTATAAATGGCTACCCTACCCAAACACACGCTACTGAGAATTAGAAGCAATCATGGATCAGCATTTTAAATGCGTAGTGGTCCACAATAACTTTTAAAAATTGTTGGAAAATATACCTTTGTCACTTGATGCATGTTCTATTTCACACTGTGGTGTTACCTGTTCATTGAAAATTTATGGTGTCTGCCTGTATTCACATCATTGATTGACAATTTAAACGGAACAAGGCCAAATGTTGTCTACCTGTCACTTTCTAAACTAAGTCAGGAACAATTGCCTGAGACTTTTGGACTTGGTCATTTAACAGTTAAAATTTAGCCCACATCTGTTCATCTTTTTGACAAAGATAACATGGGTAATTTTCAAAAATACTTTATAAAATAAGTATAAGCTGAGTTATCAAGGCCTATTGTCAAGAGAGATAAAGTGACAAGAGAAATTTTCATTTGTAATTTATTTTGAAATAAAGCTAAACATCTGCTGTAACCGTGGTTCTCCACTAGGATTGATTTTGTCCTCAGGAATCAATTCCCAAAGTCTTTCAGTCATAATCATGTGAAGTACAATGCACAACCAGTGAGTCAAAGCTAGTTATGCTGCTTGACATCAGCCCCCACAGAGGATAGACTTGAGCCCCCAATCCAGAACTATCGTATCTCAACTATCAGTCTACCATTGCTGAGAAGGCATGTTTTACAAGAATATCTGTAAGACAATCTCTTTAGTGCGTATGACGTGCAAGAAGTCTTCCCCTGATTTTAGAGCTGTCTCAACAATTTACAGCTTTAATCTTTCCTGCAACTTTCTTGACAAGAGAACCTTAATACTTTCAAGATCATTTGCTTGATTGTAGACTCTAATAAAGTTAGCATTTAAAACTGAGTCCTCATATAGTATAAAAAGTGAATGAGTTGATTAATTTATTAATTAATTTTCCAGGGAGGCTCTCAAGTGGTGCTCCAGGTCCCTGGGGCTGCCACACCCAATGATTCTCAGCCAGGCTGTGTGTGCCAGGCTGGCAATGAAGTGATGCTTGGGCCTCGTGGTGCACGGTGCTCCCAGGGCCTACCTGGCAGTGTTGTGTTGTTGTGGGTAGAGGCAACGCAACATTAGAGATCAAATGCAAGTCCCAGGACATGCAAATCAGGTGCTACAGTTCTTCATGCAGTCTCCCCACTATTAATTCAACAAACCCATTTTGATAAAAGATGAAGTTTTTAGTAATTTAATTTTAATTCATGTGGATTTGGTCCATGTAGTCAAGGCTAGAAGGCCTTACATTTATTGAATTCTGAACTTGAAAGTTGTACTGGTTATGGTGAGCAGATCTTCCCCAGTAGAACCCTATGTTTCAACACAGGAAGCATGGCTTGCTCATGGGACTGTCTCATGTAGCAGGCAGGCATGGTGATGGTGAGGCAAGGTCACTCAGGTAGACGGTCATCTTCAATCTTGAATGCACCCAGCCTTGAAACATGGCCTTTGAAGTGGAAGGAAGAAGGGAGAGAAAGGCACACCAGATCTAGAATCATCTAGTTCATAAATCACTTCATCTCATAGCCCACTGGCTAAAAGTTCTCATAAGCTGATTTAAATAAAAGAGGCCCGAGAAATAGCGTAGCTGTTGGCATGCCTTTACCACCCCCTCAGCGAAAGGGGAAAGTAGACTGGATAGCCGGCTGGTGACTTATGCTCTGCAAAAGAGGCTCTTTATTGTTATTGTAAAAGAATTTGGGCTAGTAAAATCAATATACTTGGAAGAAAAGGTTAGATAAGCTATTTGAGGTGGAGATGAGGAAACTGGGACAAATACAAAAGAAGACCTTTAAAATTTTAAGGATATTAATTTGTTGAGTACGAAGAGGAATTGTGTGCTTTAAATTTATGACAGAGGGATTATTGTGAAGGAGGGAGTAGAGGAAACGGCATCTCCAGGAGAAGTTATGCTATTAGAGGAGCTTGAAGACCTGACTAAGACTGAGACAGGGCCAGGCAGAGCAGCGTCCGCTGAAGGCTTTATTGCAGAAGCCTTCAGAAACGAGAGAATTCTGAGAACAGGCTAGGCAATTGTCAAAGGAGCGGGAGAGGGATGGTGGAGATAGAAAATGGGAAGCAGTGCCAGGCTTTATATCTTTGCTTGGCATAACGCAGAAAGAGTCGGTATGCGGCCAAAGCAACGAGCAGCGGCATCCACGCCAGGGTTCTACTTTTATAACTTCATTTCAATCAAAAGTGCTTATGTACTACACATTATTTGTTTTCCAGGATGGTATTTTATCAGAGTTCAGTGCAAGACCCAGAAGCTACTCTAAGTGCTTCCAGCAAAAACGGATTTGACACAGGGATTAAGTGCTTACAAAACCTTTCAGAGGCCAGAGTCGTGGGCTGCCACATGACTGCAGGCATCTGAGCCTTCACTTCCAAAAAGTCGGGCAGTACTACCCAGGCATGTAGCTACAAAGCTACTGTCTCCCTGTACCTGCAAAGCAAGTGACAAATGTGGAGGCCAGTGGCCACTGCCTGCCACATCTGCTGGGGGCTATCTGCTCCTTTCAGTGTCACTGCCTCCCTTGAACTTTTCAAACTTCCTGTCCAAAACAGTATGGTACCCGGAACATCAGCGTGAGTGAGTTGAGCAAGCCAGATGGTTCGCTGGCCAGGTCCAGCCATTCTGACCGGGAGCATAGTGTAGGAAGGGGGACAGAGGTGGGGTCAGTAACTAGAAGAGGTGCCCACATCCCCACCCAGAATTACTGGTAATTTCTTTTTGTCTTACTCATTTAGCTTTGCCAGCTTTGTCTTCTTGTATGTATCTTATGTTCAGATTTCTAGGAGTTCATCAGAATCTATGAACTTGTTTTATCATCAGTACACGGCCTACTCTGCCCTTCTAACCTTTTCATCAGAAGCACGGAGAGTACAGAACAGATTCCAAAATACAGAACAAGAAGAGTTTGACATGTGAGAATTTGGTCATTTGAGCCTATTTCCACCTCACCAGATTCACAAAGGCCCTTCCAGGGACAGCCAAGGAGATATTTTGGAGACTCACTGATCACTATTAAATAATGTAACTTTGGTTTTCATATTGGCAAGATTGAGTGTGAAAAAGATGACATTACAGCAGACTAAAAGCTCCCATGACAGGGGGAGCAGTCGATATTTCTAGAGAGGAATGAACAGCAGGAGAGAAGGTTCCAGCTAGTGTGTGTAAATGGCTGCAGGACTCTTGAAGGAAAATCAAAATTCATGTCTCTGAGGACGAGCACCTATGTCTGAGATGTTGAACAAGACAGAGTAGAAAACACTATATGATTTCAAATTCAACTTGGAATTTTTTTTCCAATCTTATTTTCAAAGGGGGGCACAGTAGAAAGATAAAGTCTGCTCAAGTTTAGGGGCTAGAAAATCCTATTTATAGAAGAATATTTTTATTTCCTCGTGTTTTTTGGAAACATTTTGAAAGACAGTTCCAAGCCCATCCCTACCCTTGAGGTCCTGGGCAGTGAGCTCGGGTAGCCTTTAGGAGAGAGGTGCCCAGTGCACAGCTTGGTTCTAGTCGCAGATCACCGCCTAGTCCTTTATGTTAGTGGCCTCCTTGTTCCTGCTCTGTGTGATTATATTTTCAACAGGGAACATGTTCAACACCGACTGCTAAATTGGTTAGGTCCACATGGCAGGAAGGGCAGCCAACAATCTGGAGTGGTTGTGTTTTCCTTCTCTTTTTTTAACAAAAACTGTAGTGTTTTTTTAAAGGGTAATACAAATAACTTCTAACTCTGATAGAGCAGAAATTTATAAAATTATGCTGGGGAAAAATTCTAAGGCCTAATCACCTGACTTCAGCCCACTGGGGGCCGTTGATGCGGGAGGCTGGGGGCTGTGTACACATTTCAGAAGTCCAAGATAACATGAGTGGCCTGAATGGGCAACCCAGGCTGTTTGTTTCTACTTTTCTCTTCCTGAAGTTCAGAATAACCAAATCCAAGGAATGATTGCGAATTCAAGGAGCATGTTTAAACATACATTGCGGTATTGAGGAAGTGGCTCATGACCTTTACCTTAAATCTTACATTAAAGCAATATATTTGGTTTCAATAAAAATGTATCTTTAGGCAGCTGATGGTGGCTGTTGACATTTACTCCGTGGTCGTCATATTCACCAAGTTAAAATAATACTTCCAAAATTAAGCACTTGGAAAAAAAACAGGTGTATTTAGTAGATAGTGAATTTATTCAAGAGCCTTCAACAGTTCTGTAAAATTTTAATATTTACAGAAAACTCAAGGGAAGAGTCAAAAATGGAGAAAAATTTCAAATGTGGCTATTCTTTATGCTGAGAACTTGAGCCAACACAGTGAGCGCATTAGATCAAGCAATGGCTCATTTCAAATATATTAAATAGAAATAATGTTCTATTGTCAACTATTTTGGTACCTCTGCAGTTTTAAGACTCTGACAGAAAACATTGGGATTAAAAACTAGCCTATAGAAATTTCCAGTAATAGCAGCAATATGTCAGAAGTACAAGAAAGGAAACAGAGATAGGTTTCATTAGATTGAACTGCTTCACCTTATGTCCAGTATTGTATGAAATATGGGAATACAGAGAGTTCTCAGTTTAGCAGAACAGACATGCATATAAATTACCAAAACAATCCATGTTATTTTACTCCAAAAAGGAGGAGCTGAAGTTTGATGTTCATGTTGTAGAGGATAATCAGGATTATAGCAATGTATAGACCAGCCCAAAAAAAAGATGTTCTGGAAGACCATTACTGATGAAGGTCACAGCAGTGCTCTGGAATCACACACTACTTACCAAAATGTAGACTTCTGCAGTGGTAATTGTCTCCAGTTACCAAGAACTGATAGGTTAATATGTCTGCCTCCCGTAGCCAGGTGGGTCAGTGAGTGCTTTCATAGATTTTGGTTCACCATTCCAGTGTTATATTTGTTAGTGGCTATTTTTTTCTTTTTTCTCTCTTACACTCTTTCTCTCTCTCTCTCTTTCTGTCTGTCTGTCTTTCTGTCTGTCTGTCTGTCTTTTCTTTCTGTCTTTGTTAGTGGCTATTTTCTTAATTCTTATTTACCATGTTTTTCAAAAGCAGATGATCTTCTGAGATCATAAGACATATGCAAATGAGGAGAAGCATTACAAACAAGTGATCTTAGAAATCACTTGATCACTTAATCACTTGAACCAAGTTATTCATCGATTTGCTCGAGCAGGCGCCAGTAACATTTCCATTGGACCCTATCACGTGCCAATGTAGCCCAATGGCATCTGGTTGATTCAGGAATATGAAGAGCCTCAAACCGTTCCTTCAGGGTCTTTACAAGGAAGTCTGACCATCTTGTAGGTGGGCGGCCACGTGATCTTTTGACATCCCGTGGGATCCAGTCGGTAATGGCTCTAGTCCAGCGGTTGTCTCCAAATTGCATTACATGTCCATCCCATCTGATTTCTAAGATCAGCTGATCTGATCTTAGAAATGCGCTTGTAATAATGTGGTTAATGGCTGCAGAGTGACAGATAGTATGTACAAGAGCAAGAGTTTTAGATGTGCGAGAGGGTCATGCACTTGAGAAATGATAGTGAAATCTATACTGTTTAAGCCTGTCCAACTAGCCTGGTACATCCTTGCAAGAGGCACAACAGAAAAGCTAGTTACTGGTTCTCACAGCCCTGTTGTTTTGCTTCCTTTGAGTCAATTGCTTTAACGGTAAGAGGCGCTGGGTCACCAGGGAAGCTTTCACAGACCGGATGTGAGATGACCCTTTCTCGTCCTAAGGAATATCCTCCATTGCCCTGATTTCTCAAGTTCTTCCCAGGGCGGTTGGGCAAAGCCCAAAGAGAAACCCATGAACTTTAGAGATGCCGGGTGTAGGCCCTGCTCTAGATGCGGCAGCTGCTTCTTCGCTCTTGGAGGGAAAATCAACTTAGAGGCAAAGAAGATTCTAAATTGTAGAAAGGCAGAAAATGATAATGATAGAGTCTTTTGTTGACTTTCAGGTGGTTAATTATCAGTTGAATTAATGGTCATTTATCTTTTCCCTGCTTAAAAATTCTTCAGTTCCAATTTTTAGAAGTTAAAAATCAGAAATGCTTTCTGGAGTAGAAAATTGGGAGAGGGAAGGCAGCTAATTACCCAGGCACACACAGTAAAGAGATTGAGCAAATCAGCTGGCATTGTGTAGACCAATATTAAATATAAGACTGTGTAGATTTCCTGAACCAGTATTGATCATTCATTTTTGTGCTCATGTAGATAATTTGTAAAATTAGTTACATGCTATTAATTTTCAACAATTTTGCTTGTCTTTGAAAAAAAACAGGGCAGTTGGCTATATCTGTACAACATCTAGCAGAATTCTTAGTTTGGGGTGAGGTGTAGTCTGAGAAGAACCGAGCATAGCCCTTGAAATCAGGTCCCACTCATGTTAGATGAGAGCCACAACTGGATTCGGGACAAGAGGCAGGTCGTAGCCTCACCCATGTCTATGGGCAACAGAAGAGCCAGTTACAAAATGTGTCAGAAAGAATTGGAATTATCAGGGATGAGCTAGGTGCTTTGAGGGCTTTTCCTTAACATGGAGCAATGGCGCCCAGAGAGTGTTGTGGGCAGTGAGAATAGGGCGGGATAAAGCAGATGGCTGAGACTCAATCCTGGGAAAAGGTAGCACCCATAATTTCTTGAATGTATTGATGAAAATGGTAAGACCAATAATAGTAATCTCATTATTTTGTATATCACTTGTATCACTTGTCTTCCCGTTGTTCATCGATTTTCTCGAGCAGGCACCAGTAATGTCTCCATTCGTTGGAATGAGGTCCACTATTACTGTTTTTGGCATATCGAATACAGCATGGGTAGCTTGCCAGGCACTGCCATGGCTCTGGGTTCATCCATCAGCCATCCAGGGCCCACAGGGCAGAGCACTGGGTGTAGACAAATCTGTCTCCTATATGCCACCTGCCAATGCAGCCAGGTACCACAGTCACACCAGCAGCACCTCAAAAAACAAATTATTTTGTGTACAGTTATAATATGACAACAGTCACAGCTTGTGGAGCCATCACTCTGTGCCAGGCAGTGTGTGCGGATTAGCTCGTCTCTTTCTCACAGTGCCCGGGGTAACTGGCAGTGCCGGAACATCATTAGTCCTCCCTGGTGCTCTTGTGTCATAGACAGGAGTACTGCTCTAGCTCCATTGCTTTCCTGTGGCTTCCTCTGAACAAAGTTGCAGTCACAGCAAAACAAATAGCTCACCTCTTTGCACTACCATATAGCTTGCTCTGGTTTCTGTACAGGTCAGACAGTGGTCTTGACCACAGAAATGGTCAGAGATTGCCTGTCATGTGGGAAGTCTCTGCCTGGAATTTTACTTCTGTTCCTGGAGCGGGATGATGCCCTTGGGCTATCTCGCATGTGACAGGGCGTATTGAGATGTTACTGGTGCCTGCTCGAGCAAATTGATGATATACGGGAAGACAGTGATACAGTGATTCAATGCCATGAAAATGGGGGGCATTCAGTGGGAAGAAAGACCAGTACATGAACCCTGCTCTGTGTTGGTGGGTGACGAGACCAAATTCCTCCATGATTTTCTGTGCTTGGGCGTTCTTTCCCTCAGGGATATCATTCAACAGCCAAGATATCTTTCTAGATGTTCAGGGACTTTTGTCCAACCATCAGCTGATTTCACTGTTTCTGGTGTTGGCAGTGTGGAGCAAATGATGCATCAATATAGTCATTTGTATAGACCCTCTGGAGGAAATGTGCTTCTGTGATAATTAATGGTAATTTAAAGTTATTTTGGATATTTTAATAGGACTAGCAGTCTGGAAAAGACTAGGAATAAACCTTTATTTCCCAAGAGAATGTATTTTATAAAAGTATCAATGTACTTTTCAGAGACAAGTGCATTGATCTGTACCCTATGAAAATAGGTACAAGTGCTGTATTTAGTCTAAGTTTATTATAAAAGTGTGTACATTTTTTTTCTGAAGCAAAAATGTAAAAAATAAAATTTAAGGGAGGAATTAAATAAAGAATTCAAATAAATCCAAACCTGATGCAGGCCTATGGTCTTTGCCTGCTGAGAGTATCATCTAATTTATAAGCCTATTTACAAATATAAATACATGGGCCTCTTTGTATGAAAACTGGAATCACTTTTGATGACTTGATTTGACAAATGGGCTAAGCTTCTTTAATTTTATATATATATATATATAAATATATATTGTGATATTGATCACTTGATCACTTAACATTCCATTATTCATCAATTTGCTCAAGTGGGCACCAGTAACATTTCCATTTGACTCTATCATGTGCCAGTGTAGCCCAGTGGCATCTGGTTGCTTCAGGAAAAAGAAGAGCCTCAAACCATTCCTTCAGCGTCTTGACGAAGAAGTCTGACCATCTTGTAGGTGGACAGCCACATGATTTTTTGACATCCCATGGGATTCAGTCGGTAATGGCTCTAGTCCAGCGGTCATCTCCAAATCGCATTACATGTCCAGCCCATCTGATTTTCGATGCCTTGGCAAACGAGGCAGGACTTGTCAGGACTAGCTCTTGACTCTGTACTTAGAGATCATTCCTGGTGAGGCTTAGGGGGACAGTGTAGTGATGGGATTGAAGGCCACATAAAAGGCAAGCACCTTACCACTGAGCTATCCTGCCAGCCCTCTCTCCCCTTTCCAACAGCGTTGAAAGAGAATAGGCATAATTCTCCCCCAGGAGCCATGTCCAAGGAAGGCTGGCTGCAGTGCCGAGCTGCAATCTCCCTGCAATAGAGACTGGGGATGGAGGCATATCTCCCACACACAGCCCACAAGATCAGTGGCAGGGAGGGAAGCAACCTTGCTATAGTTGTTGAATTTCAACTCAGTCGTGACACTTAAAACTTCTAACACTTGATTTGCCAAGGAAAGCCATTGGCCATATCTCTCCCCTAATGCAGGCCAGCTATGCGCACAGAAAAGAAAGATTCTGAACTCTTTGGTGACTGGCCCTGGTGGTTCTATGTATTCAAAATGGCAGTTTGAGGCCTGACCACGTCCCTGAGCCACAGTCCAACTTCTTAGGGTCATAGTCATTCTCTTGTTCAGGCATTGTGCTAATGAGGTCAACATGGAATTCTTGCTAGGATTTTTTCAGAGGTTCACCTCAGTTTGTTGCTGATGTTCAAGCATTTTCTATGTCAGTGCTTTAAAGCATGTGCTATAGAAATTGGGGTGAGTGATTGACAGTGGATTTAGTCTGTTAAAAATGCTGATTATTGGGGCCGGAGCAATAGCCCAGCGGGTAGGGCGCTTTGCCTTGCGCGCAGCCGGCCCATGCCGGCCCAGGATCGATCCCCGGCATCCCATATGGTCCCCGAGCACCGCCAGGAGTAATTCCTGAGGGCAGAGCCAGGAGTAACCCCTGAGCATTGCCGGGTGACGAAAAAAAAAAATGCTGATTATTCGGGGTCAGAGCTAGAATTCAGTGGGGAGGGCAATTGCCTTGCACATGTCTCACTGGGTTCAATCTGTAGTGTCCCATAGGGTCCCCCTGAGTACCACCATGAGTAATTGCTGAGTTCAGAGCAGGAGTAATTTGAGCATTTCCAGGTGTGACCTAAAAAAGCCAAAAAAAAAGCCAGACGACACCACCACTCTATGAGGGCCACCATTTTTCACATCTGGACCGCCTCTCGTCAGAACTCCTATCCAGCAGACGAGCCTATCACAGCCCGGATCATGGACACCCACCCTGCAGCAGTTTGTTTATTCAATCCGGCCCACATATGCTGATCCAGAGGCTCACAGACCTGGGGCAGAGCTGCCACCACCTCTCCCTGTGCCCAGCTGCTCACGAGGTGCCCTGGAGGGATGGCAGGTTCTAATCCTGGCCCGCCACCCCAGCAGAGCCTCGCAACAAGCCAGACTACCCCCCACTTCATGAGGGCTGCCATTTTCCACATCCGACCTCCCTCTCGTCAGAACTCCATCCAGCAGATGAGCCTATCACAGCCCAGCGCCGGCGTGGCGCTTGTGCCCACGCAGTTCATCAATAAATGCTGTATTTAGAGGTTACTACAAGAGTGTGCCACCTGCCTGGCAAGCCTGACAAGTTGCCCGTGTCATATTTGATATGCCAAATACCAGTAACAATTATGTTAGGTCATTCCCATAACCTAATATAATGGTTTGAGGCTCTTTATGTTCCTGGAGCGAGCAGATGCCCTTTGGCTCTACTAGCATGAGACAGGACATATGGAAATGTTACTGGAGCCTGCTTGAGCAAAATGATGATGAACGGGAAGATAGTGATAGTGATAGTTGTCAGTATTTTCAAGAGGAGTTACTGGGTCATCTTTAGCTGGATCAATTCTTTCTGTATTTGATCTTTTAAAGAAACATTATATAATCCAGGGGGAAATGTTGATTTTCATTAATTAAAAATCAAGACAAATGATTGTGACTATATTGAGTTTGTACAGCAGAGGAAGAGCAGACGAAGAGCTTGTGTGTGATCCTCCTAACAGTGTGCTGAGTTCATGTACGATCCTACTAATAGTGTGCTGAGCTCACGTCTGATCCTACTACCAATGTGCTGAGTTCATGTATGAGCCTACTAACAGTGTGCTGAGCTCACATCTGATCCTCCTAACAGTTTACTGAGCTCACATCTGATCCTCCTAACAGTGTGCTGAGTTCATGTATGATCCTACTAACAGTGTGCTGAGCTCATGTATGATCCTCCTAACAGTATGCCAAGCTCATGTATGATCCTCCCTGTCAGTATGCTGAGCTCATGTATGATTCTCCTAACAGTATGCTGAGTTTGTATATGATCCTCCTAACAATGTGCTGAGCTCATGTATGATCCTCTAACAGTATGCTGAGTTCATGTATGATCCTCCTAACAGTGTGCTCAGCTCATGTATGACCCTCCTAACACTGTGTTGCTCTTTACCCTATGTTACTCTGAAAGCAGATTCTGTCTCCCGCTTGGTGGGTGGTGCTGGCTACAGTGCCGAGAGGGCATTTGTTTAAGTCTTTTTGCATCCCCTGAGATGGGGCTCATACATATTGGATGATGGATGATAGAGTTTAGTGCATTCTGAACACTGATAGAGTGCAAAGATAAAAGGTCTCCAGAGTTAAAAGGCCATGTGGGTCATCTCTTCTTTTTTTATTAAATATTTTATTATACCACCATAAGAAATACAATTACAATGTTGTTCATGTTTAGAGGTTTTAGTCACATTGTGTTCCAGCACCCCGCCTCCAACCAGTGCCCATTTCCCACCACCAATGTCCCCAATTCCCTCCCTCCCATAGCCTGCCTAAATGACAGGTTCTTTATCTCTTTTCTCTCTCCCTCTCTCTCTTTTCTTTCTCTTACACATCGTGGGTTGCACTACCTACACTTAGAGGCCATCATGTGCATTTTTTGCCTGTATTTAATGCTCAATTCTAGGTTGGTATTAACCCTTTCGACATTTATTCACACATGTTCCCTTCTCTGTCTTACTAACCTCTGACTCCCACACATTTGCGGTATTTTCCTCTTTTGGTAAGACTTCCTGATCCACGTTTCGCCTGACATTGGATTTTGGTGTCATAATATGTATATATATATATATGTATAATATATATAGGTGTCATAATATGTATATATATTTATGTCATGCAAATAAATGCAGTCATTCTATATCTCTCTCTTTCCTTCTGACTAATTTCACTCAACATGATCCTTTCCATGTCCATCCACTTAAAGGCAAATTTCATAACTTCATTTTTCCTGACAGCTGCATAGTATTCCATTGTGTAGATGTGCCACAGTTTCTTTTATCCAGTCATCAGTTCTCGGGCATAATGGTTGTTTCCAGGTTCTGGCTATTGTGAATAGTGCTGCTATGAAAATAAAAAATGCGGATTGTGTTTCCACTGTGTGTTTTTGGCTTCCCAGGGTCTATTCCCAGGAGTGGTATGGCTGAGTCAAAAGGAGCTCAATTTCTAGTCTTTGGATGAATGTCCATATAGTTTTCCAGAAAGGTTGTACAAGTCGACATTCCCACCAACAATGTATGAGAGTCCCATTTTTTCCCACATCCACACCAACACTTGTTGCTTTTACCCTTTTGGATATGGGCCAGTCTCTGCGGTATGAGGTGATATCTCATTGTTGTTTTGATTTGCATCTCTTTTATGATTAGTGATATGAGCATTTTTTTCAAATGCCTTTTGGCCATTCAAATTTCTTCCTTGTCAAAATTTCTTTTCATCTCTTCTCCCCATTTTTTAATGAGGTTGGCTGTTTGGGTCATCTCTTCTTATGCTGCTGATTTGGGGCCACACAGCAGGAAAAGGATTTCCTGATTCACTTCTTTCTTGAGGCGCTGCCTTTGACATGGCTTTTCTTTGCCTTTGAGCACATTAATTAGTGGTACCTGGAACCCTTTCTTAGCATGAATAGGAAAGAAAACTAGCTAATACTTGATGAGATGCTGTACAACTACTACCATGAAGCAGGTGAAGCTGAAAGATTTTCTGAAAATACACGTGGTGAATGGCCTTTGAGGAAAATCCGGAGATAGGGATTCACCCGATCCTTTTTCTTCCAGGATCCAGTTCACTGTGAACATGGTTTAGTTTATTGGTGGCTCTATCTTTTTCCTCAGGTAGTTTGATCTATTCCATCTATTCCACTTTTGCTCTTACTCATCTAATGTGGAGTGCTCCTCTTGTTTGTTGAAATATACTCCCTAAATACTTCGGGTCATTTTCCTGTCTGAAACAGGCAGCTGAGCTCAAGCTGACACGAAACAGGCAGCTGAGCTCAAGCTGACACGGGCTCCCTCCCTCCTGCAGTTTGCCTTTTGGGAATGTCTTCATGAAATAATCACACACATTCCCTCAAAGTGACTACCTTCAGAAGTGCGAAGGTCTAGAAGAATGGAATCATGGCATGAACTGAACATCTAACGGGGAGATTCGACTTTCGTGGTGTGGAGCCTGGTGGCCTGCTACTCCCTTGAATGTCGGGGACGTGAAGACTAACAATGGGCTGAGAGAGGGTGGCAATCAGCTCTGAGCAGGCTGTGGACCTGGAGGGAACAGGTGAGCCTGAAAAAGTCTGAGCAGTGGACAGTGGAGGTGAGAGGGTGTCGCCCCTCCTGCCATAGAACAGGGGAAGGGTGATTTGAGGCAGGTGCAAGATCTCAGGTGGCTTTTTAATTTTCCTATTATGGGCTTCAAACCTTAGATAAATTTAACTCTGAGGGAAAGATGCCTCATGACTTTTAAAGGGGCTTGTTCCAGCTGTGCCCAGGAGAGAGCCGGACAGGAGGGCTGCAGAGATGCAGTGGAGGTCCGGCCGCCAGAGATGACTTGAACGTGTAGCTGGGTGCTGGTGTGGAGGTCACAGGGTGAAGACAGAATTCCCAAACAAAGCAGGAAGGAGCCCGGCCAGGGCCATGGACTGAAAACAGGAATCTGACGCCTAGCTCAATGTCCTTTAAGTCTCCTGTTCTCCAGCCTGGTGCTTCAGATTTTATTTCTGGCTGTTGAAATACAAGGCTGTGAAAAGATTAGTTATTAAAATGTTCCCATGGATTAAAATGCAGATGACTGTGTCTTCTAGTCCTGTTCAGTGTAATCAGTGCTTTACTATCAATATTCTGACAGAGACCGCCCATGTAGGTAGAACGAGCAAATTCTGACTCTTGGTGACAGACATTCATCACTGGGTCTTTTCTTAGCTCACTGGGTAGGGTGTTTCCCCTTGTCCTGACACTGTGGATTTGACAACAAATGTGACCTGCTCGTTAGCTGGTGGAAGCAATTCTGCTCCAGAGAAATTTCATTCCCCCTCTGAGGAGGATTGTGCCATTTTACTCAGGTGCAAGTTAGATAACACTAAATCATGGAATATTGTTGAAAGCTCCATCATCAACTTGCACTCATAAAGGAGAAATTGCTTCTCATAGACTACGTGGATGTGTACCAACAGTGACATGTGGCAGATTTTCCCAAGACCACTCCAAGCTTTATGATGCTAGATAAGCATGTTTTGCTGTGATAAGATTCATCACTCATAGACTGATATCCAAGGACTTCCTAAGTCACAGAGTTAGTTTTCTAGGAAATCTAGTTGATGTTGACACAAAAATTTGGATTGACTTGGCAGGGGAACTTCCTTCTGCTTGCAACCTCCATGCTCTCCTCCTATTATTTTTTCCCTCTGCCTTTCCCTCTCCTGCAGAAGGAATGCATTTCTGCCAGTACCTTACCTTTAGGACTTCAGACCTGCAATATACAGGAAGGTCTCCTGTCTCTCTTACCCTCTCCCCTCACCTTCCCTCCACACCCTTCCCCTTATCTCCCTCCCTTTCTCTCTCCTCCTCCCTTTTGAGGCAATGAGAAGGAACATTGCCTGCCTTTCTAGACAGTAACTCTCCTTACAATGACCTTTCATGCCCAGTCAGGCTATCTTCTGATTATTTTAACCCAGATCATTCTCACTGCCTCCACGGTTCCATCTCTAGTCTATACCATCATTATCTCCTTCCTGTGATTGCAATGACTGAGGTCTCGCCCTGAGGCTCACAGCACTCAGGAATACTTCGAAATGTTTCCCTATCTTAACACTTCTATCAGCTAAGTGACCACTTGAATGTTCGTCCCCAAGTAAGAGCCATGTCTTTAGTCCTCAGACCTTTATCCTTTGGTTTCCTCAATCTCCATGTGATTTGCACTCCAACTCTCTCTGCCCTCCTCTCCTGCCCTCTTCTCTAAATGCTTTGCAGACATTCTGAGCATTCCCCTCTCATTAATGCTTGTCTGCAATGACTATATTCTTCCTTAAGTAACTAGATTTATTCCCCTGCTTATTTGGAATTCTGCTTAACGGTTATCTAACCAGAAAGGCTGCTGATGACTGCCCCCCACACACACACCCTTAGCAAATATAGCACTTATTGCAATAATTCAGTGACTTCTTTCTGTCTTCACTTTGTTTGCTGTGCACATTATTCTTCTAACATATGTGTATGATCATTTACTTGTCTTTTCTCTTTCTTCTTTACTGGTGCACAAGCTCTGACAGTTGGCACCTGGACTTTTGTTCAGCTCAGTATTCCCAGCATTTAGCACAATGCCTCATACCTAGCAGTCCTTCAGTTACTGCTCATTTAAAGGATAACTATGTTTACATTCTGTGCTTCCTGGATACTCAAGGCAAAAAGTTGATTTTCCTCTAGGGACTCAAGAAGGAATGCATTTCTACCAACACCCTAACTTTAGGACTTGAGACCTTCAGTCTATAGTAAGTATATCTGTGAGTTATTTGCTTCCATAATAATGAGGAACGAATCTCTTGAGCAGAAGGTGTAGACTTAGAACTTTTTCAACATGGTGCTTTTATTTATTGATTGGAGTTGGCCTAGATGGTGGATATGAATATTATTCACCAAATATTTCTGGATTTCCTGCGGGTGGAATGGAAAATTGCACGCTGCTTTGTTGGATATTAGGTGGGACAAAGTGGTTTTCTGAGGATGAGGAAATAGCAGATATAAGTTCCAGGTAGGCCTGATGAGCCCTCCAAGCATGACAATGTCCTGCCTTTCTTATTTTGTGCATGGATCATAAATCAGCTATACTCCCTAGGAGCCTGGCTTTCTGAGAAAATGATGTGCATATTTTAGTGAACTCCGAGGAACATGGAGGTAAAATGGGAAATGGATATTTTTGTTTATGCTGTTGAGATTGTGTGGTTATTTTGTTAAAATAGCAAAATTCAGCCCAGTGACTTTCAAGTGTTTTGATCTTAGGATCTTTTTCTACACTCCTAGAATGTAGTTAGGATCCTAGAGTTTTTGTATATATGGATTATAACGATCTATACTTATCATGGTTGGTAATTAAAAGGCAGATCACAAGTAATCTATATAAAAGTATCAATAATAAAACCATTTCACGTCCTCATAAAACATACTTTTATTTTTAAAAGCTGTACTTTTCTAACTGTAATTAGAGCAAAAGAACTGTAAGTGGTTTCCACGAGGAGTGATGTTTATATATACTCGTAAGAGACTTTAAAGTTTGTTTGCGAGAAGCTAGATGGAGTCTCGTATCTGCATCTACAGCTTTCAACTGTTGCCATTTACTTTTGATTTGCTTGGGCTTGTTCGTTTGTTTGTTTGTTTGGGGGATCGTACCTGGCTGTGCTCAGGACTCTCTACTCAGTGCATTACTCCTGGCAGTGCTCAGGAGACCTTATGTAATGTCTAGGATGTGCACCGACCATTGCCTCAGCAAAGTTCTTTAGTACCTGTACCATCTCTTCAGTCCCTGACATTTGTTTTGGTTGAAATATATGTCAAAAGTCAAGTCTTTTTCTGTATATATATATATATATATATATATATATATATCTGTAAGTATTTTTGATTAATGACAATTACAATTATATATGGAGTCAATCTATATATGGAGTCACAACAGAGCATATATATGGCAGTCGTCCTAATAGCCCTGGCGTGTTGTAAGGTAGACCTTCTAGGTTGGTGTAATTAATGTCATGCCGTGAAGATGCATAACCCAAATGTATCTTTATCATTAAGCACCACTGAGTCTAGGTCAGGTGAAGTGTCTTTTCATACTTTTGCCAGTCCTGGTGAATATTCTTCTCTGATAATTCACTTGGAGCTCTGCAGGCTGTAGGTTCTTTGTAGCTGGTGCAGTGTGATATCAATCTCAACCTGATAATGAAATTTTCATACTTTTAGGAGAGCCACTGGTTTTTGTTGCAGTTGAGAAGAGGCACACCATGGTCTGTAAAATCACCCCTTTGGCCATTTCCAAAACATTGACTCACTGAGTTTCACAGTTATTTCAAATGTTACCGCAGTTCCTTTTGCAATAGTAAGCCTATTTTCTTTAATAATGTTCCCAACACCTTTAGAAAAATGATGTTATATATATATGGAGAAGCTACTATCATACTATTGCCAGGACAAATTTTCCAAAATTGTAACTTTCTTTTGAACACTCAAATTTGATTAGTTGATTACCCACATTATTTTCCTCAGAGTGACAGCCCACACTTTGTTCATCATTAAGAAGAGATGCACAGTTCTGCATATATCTGCACAGTGGCCAAGCTGGAAAGTCCATAGTTTGTTTATTATTCTTTTCAGTAAAAATGGTGCTGAACTAAAAGGGCCACTAGTTTAACCCGCCACTGAGTCTCAGAAACTTTTCCCAGAAATGACCCTTACAAGCAGCAGCATTGACCTATTGACGTGTGTGTCTTGGATATTTCGCTTCCCTCCAGTGTGGACTGGGCTGAGTGACTTGTCTGCAGAATGGGAAGGTGAGATGGCATGACTTCTGTACCTGAAAAAGACTTTCCTCGCTCAACAACTCTCTTGGACTCTTCTCACGAGCTTGTGGCCATGCAGGGGCCAGCCCGAACCAAACACTGCGTCCTCTAATAGCCACACAAGTGCGTATGTACATGCCTCCCTTCCCAGGAAGACCTTGAGGTGTCTGTGGGCCCAGTTAGCCCTTGAATTATAGCAGTGTGGGAAATTTGAGCCGGAGAACGACGCTAAACTGCACACTTTTATGACACAGCTCACAAGTCAACCTGTGCTGTTTTAGCAGCCAGGTTTGCGGGTAATTTTTACATAGCAACAGTTAATATATACCACTACCAGCCTCATGTTCTAGAAGTGCTTTAACTGTTCTTTCCATTTTTATCATCAAAATATTAGGATGTGACCTGAAGTATCAAGATTATTCAGTTTTTGAAGCTTCATCAGAGATATTTAGATATTTAAATGCTATTTCAGTTCTTTGTGGAGAAATAGCCAAGATTTCTGAGAACTACTTGATTTGGCTGCTTTCGTTTGGGCTAGCCACCATTGTGTTCATTTATGCCACCAATGCAAATGCAGCACAATAAAAAAGACAACTAATGAAAAGTTAATAATGGGGTAAGCATTGATTCAACTCCCCAGACCTCCTGGCAAGGTTTTGAGGGGGGCCAAGACTCACACTTTCAGAACCGCTGACCTGGAGACTTGAGATCTTAGTGGCTGACTTGTTAGTTCACTCTCCCTGGGATTTCAACTTGGCAAAGATGTACTAGGAGCAGGCAACGTGCAGTTCTCATTTTTAGAAAAGGAAAGAAGTTTGGGGGCTTAAGGAGACAGGTTTCTGGTCAGGAGGCATGTTCGCATGCACTGGGACCCCAGTTTCAACTTTACTACCACCTGGTGCCCGCCGGGTAGCCATGGCCTCAGCACTGTGGAGCTCATGACATCTTTGGGCCTAACACTGAATTACCAGGTTCAGCTCATGAGAAGGTCTGGAGTTGCCCCTAAGCCCCTGGAGCACTGTTGTTTGGAGACACAGCCTTAAAAAAAGATGATAAATAAATAATCGGTTCTTTGGGAGACAACCGCTGTCTCCAAAGAATGTCTCTAATTGGTTGGAGACAACCGCTGGACTAGAGCCATTACCCACTGGATCCCTCGGTATGTCAAAAGATCACGTGGCCGCCCACCTACAAGATGGTCAGACTTCCTTGTAAAGACCCTAAAGGAACGTTTTGAGGCTCTTCTTATTCCTGAATCAACCAGATGCCATTGGGCTTCATTGGCACGTGATAGGGTCCAATGGAAATGTTACTGGTGCCCGCTCGAGCAAATTGATGAATAATAGGATTCAAGTGATCAAGTGATCAAGTGATCAAGTGAAATAAATAATCAACAAGGGTTTTATTATGGCTCTGTAATATTGGCTACATGCTTCTGTAACCTTCCTGTGGAGAGTGCGCGGATGCGCGCACGTGCATGTGTGTGCATGATTGACTCATAAGGTAGTGATGGTTGAAGCATTGTTTAGCTTCTATGTTCATTGTGTGACTCTTAGATGAAATATAATAATGAAATGTTTTGATTCTCACTTGAAGCTGCTTTCTGAATCTTAGTTTTCTTCCGTAATTAAAATGATTTGTTTTTCTTTGTTTTTCACGTGTATAATAAACAGAATAACCAGTATTCCAAGCATATAAGATTTATAAATGTTTCCATACCCACACTTTACTTGTACCTTATTATGATTCATTTTGTTATTATAATGATAATAATGTTTTATAGAACATAGAGTTCACAAGATAAGTAAGATGCATTGTTTTTTCACATAGATTAGGCGATTGCTAGCAGTTTTGTGCATTTTTATTCCTTTTATGCACTTGAAACTCTCATGGGTGATGTTCAAATTTTTTCTTAAACAATATGAATGGACAATTTCAACCCTATAACTTGCTTTCAAACATCTGGTTGCGGGTGTGGATAAGTCAAATTGACTTTATTGCGTGAAATTATGATTTCACAGCATAAGAATATCCAGATATTTTTAAAGTTAAAGTTTACTTACTTTAAGTGGAATTTGTCTACAATGTTAAACTTATTATCTAGAATGACTAAAAGTATGTATATTGTCAGGTTCTTTTATACATGCTGCCCATATATTTTGTAGATTATAAGTCCTTATATATGCACACATGCAGTCCATAAATGACTAAAAAGAAAAGGGAAAGTGATGCTAAGATATGTCATATTTATTTTGTACGTATAACTTGTATTTGTAAGTAATGGGGTGACATGTTTTCAATTCCTAAAGATTGAATTTTTTTTAATTAATCATACTTCCTCAGATGGTGCAAAAGCAGTCACACAAGTTTAAAATGCAACAGGCTTCCCTGTGCGTCCGCTCAGGGCATGGCTAGTGGGTGTCCAGCTCAGGGCATGGCTAGATGGATGTCCAGCTCAGGGCATGGCTAGGTGGACTTGTTTATCCCAAAAGTCTATGAGATTGATCCTTGTAGCCCCACTGAGCTGCCCCTTTGTAGCTGGACTGGATACTGATTACCATCAATATTAATACACTGGTCAAATATTTGATAGGCTGTTGTAAAGAACTATCTCCCCTTTAGGTCTACCTATAACTCTCCCTAAAAAGCCAATGGAGAAATCTGAAAAGAGGTGTTTTTCTTGGCTCAATGCTGTCTTATTCTTTTTTTTTTTTTGCATTTTGCACTTTTGGATACAAGTAAAATTGTTTTAAAAAATGAACCTAAGTATTATAGATACAGCAGACTATTTGCAGTGTCCTGTATTCTGAGGTGCAGAAAAGGGTCACTAGATATACACTTACTGATAACTTTCATATTTAATGGCTAGGAATTCCTACTATTAAAAGCTGGGTTCTAGGCCATTACTACCCTCATTTATTATTTATAAAGCTCTGTAAATGTATATGGTATTTAATGTTAGAGGAAACTGTGCCAGACAAATTGCTTCCCTGAGGAGCCTCTAAGCTGAAATCATGGGGAGAACAATGCAAGAGGGAGACTGAGGGGAAGGCAGAGAGTGATTAAGGAGTGCAGGCTTGGTGTGGCCTTGCCGGGTGGGTGGTTTGTAGGGACAGCTTGAAAGCTGAGAAATGAGTCTGAGATTTGGAAGCCATTCAGGAAAATCAAGCCAGTAACTAGAAGCGAGTAAAGGCATCCTACAAGGAGAAACCTATAACTGCAGTTCTGACATTTCCTCATGCTTGGTGCTTTGTTACTTGGGACCACATTTATTCATCATGTTCCAGCCCCTTGGGTCTCGGTCTTGAATGAGCTTCTGCAGCTTGTGGGGGGGGCTACGGAATATTCAAATTTCAGGGGATGTGGATCACTTGTTAGGGAAAATTCCTGGCACGGGTGAGGGCCTGGGTTCAATCCCACACCACCATGTGTGGCCTTTACATCTTAAACAAAATATCAGCAGTTATAGGACCGAATGTCAGTCAGAGGAATCAGTGGGCCTGAGGTCTTGACTTTGCAATTCTAGAATGTCCTTAGGTAGGTGTGCTTTTGGGACTATATTTTGACAACCTTTATTCAAAACTATTATTTTTCATTTTTCTTATGTTTTCTCCTTCACATCCCAGCTCAGAATCATCTTAATGCTCATCCTTAAAATAAGAGACTTCCTTGGTTCTATCCTTCCTTGCTTAGGAATGTCAAGTTTGCTTCATTTTTTTTCTTTTCAGGATGACAAATACTAACCTAATGAAATGCTGCGCGTACACTTCTTTTAACAACAGACATAGGAACTGTCCTTACTGTACTAAATTCAAACACCTACTTATTCAAGACAACTTGACAACTGTTTTTAAATATAGTATCTCATAAAATAATATTGAATAATACTTTTAGTCTAATACGTTAGAATATCTCATTAAATAACACAAATTAAGAATTTCATTTGCAGCAAAGTGAGTTACTTTATAGGATTACATAAGGGACACAAATGAAGATTTATCTGACACCAAGACCTGTGTCCTTATGTTCATCTAGCACATGGATCTTACATGAAGACCACCTCTTAGGGCCAAGCCCAGTTATTCGTCAGCATAATAGTGAGCTCTCTAGTCTTGCAATGGTTTGAGGCTCTTTATGTTCCTGTAGCAAGCCGATGCCCCTGGCTCTACTGGCATGAGACAGGACATATGGAGCTATTACTGGTGTCCGCTCTAGCAAATAGATGATCAACGGGAAGATTGTGATCGTGATCATGATACTGAAAAGATGCGGTCTGTGATGAGATGGCCTCAGAGACCAAGTCTTCATTCATACCACAGTGATCTAATCGTCATTAGATTCAGCAGTGATGGATAGTTAATCTAGAAATGCCAGCAAGACAGTGAAATACGTTTATGACACATTGACACAATGTACAAATCAAGAGAAGGTAGAATAAAACCTTTGTGTGAAAAACAGTCATGGAATATTTCAGAAAATATAAGACACCAAAGTATAAACCCGTAAGTGGATATACATAAAAACTTGATGTAAAACAATAAAAGTGAGTGAGAGAGCTCATTCACATTAGCTGGCGCTAATGCCAGGCATGCAAAATACTCTGGATCTAATCCCCAGTTCTGTATTCACCCAGGCACCACCATATCTTGTCATAGGGCCTCCCAGAACCACCATCTTTAGCAACTTGATAGAAATGGACCCAGTGCTGATATGGTCAGGCCAAATATAATGGGAACCGGCCTCCAAAGTTTCCCTACCCAAGCAATTCTTGAGATGCTCCCTGATACAGTACAAAAAAATTAAAAACAAAATCACAGTGAACCCATAAAGCAAGGGAACTACTTGCAGTGAATATGAATAAGGGAGGCTTAGTTTAGGACATAATCAGCTCTGCCAGAATTTCGCAGTTCACAAAAGAAAGTAAACCAGAAAGCCAATATGTTTATGGTAATATGCTCATATTTCAAGAATAATAAGGGAAATTAACATGTGGATCAAAACACTATAGTGCCATACGCATCAAATTAGCATAAAGTGCTATCTGAGAGTTTTCAGTAACATCAGTCCCAGGGAATTCTGGGCTGTGCTGCTTGTTGAGTGACAAAGCTAGATTATTTTGGAGAAAGTTTGTAATCTATACCCAAATTAAAGTTGACACCACCTCCGCTTCACTGATGACATTGTTCTAGTAACACCAAACATTAGCCAAGTGGCACAAATGCTGGCTGACTTCGACCATGAATGTGTAAAGGTATGTCTACAGTTGAATTTCAACAAAACTATGTTCATGAAAAATGAACTAGTTCCAGATGCTCCATTCATTCTCAAAGGAACAAACCTCTCTGACTGCAACAGTTATGTGTACCTAGGTCGAGAACTCAACATGATGAACGACCTAAAGCCTGAGCTGTGTAGGAGGAAGAGAGTGACATTGAACACCTTCAAGAGCATCAAAGAAATAGCTAAAAGGACAAAGAACCTCCGGCTCCGGGCACATCTCTTCAACTCCACCATTCTCCCTGCATTAACATATGCCTCAGAGACCTGGGCCCTACAAAAGCAGGATGAGAACATTATTTTGGTCTCCCAAAGAGGAATCAAAAGAGCTATACTTGGAATAACACACCTCACTCAAGTGAGAGAAGGAATCCAGAGTTCCGACCTCCGTCGATGATCGAGAGTCAAGGATGTTGTCTCGTTTGCCAAGGCATCGAAAATCAGATGGGCTGGACATGTAATGTGATTTGGAGACAACCGCTGGACTAGAACCATTACTGACTGGATCCCACAGGATGTCAAAAGATCACATGGCCGCCCACCTACAAGATGGTCAAGACCCTGAATGAATGCTTTAAGGCTCTTTGTATTCCTGGAGCAATCAGATGACATTGGGCTACACTGGCATGTGACAGGGACAAATAGAAATGTTACTGGTGCCCGCTTGAGCATTGATGAATAATGGTATGTTAAGTGATCAAGTGACCTATGGCTCTTGATCCAGAGAAATATTCATAGAAATATTCATTCTATTTCTATAGGATATAAGCTCTTGAAATCTCAACAGGAAAAAGGGTGCATATAGAAAAAAGCTGGGCACACATTATTTGTAATAGGAAAATATGGGGACTAGCCATGTGTCCTTGATAGGTTATTTGATTATAAGTTTTTGTTGCCCATTTATATACAGAAAATTATTCTTCAGTTAAAACACATGAGCTGAATATGTGTGTTTCATCATGAATCTGTCTCTTAGTCATCATGTTGAATAAAATTACTGAACCTTATTATTACTTTCATGAATTAAAAATACAAAAGAATCCTGTGTATTATTTGTATAAGCCAAATTAAATATCTGGATAAGACACATATTAACTTTAGGATGATGACAATCTCTCTAGAGGGAGGGAGGGAGGAAAAGAGATGGGGGTTTCATTCTTTTAAAACTTTCTGCTGTGCTATAATTGCTATAGCTTTAGAAATTTGTTTTGCAAACTCATGCAAAAAGCAAATTCATGCCCTTTACAGAAACTAAATTTGTACACAATCAAATCTTATTTGTAGTACAATTCAATACCTTGAATAGCAGTTTGGTTAATTTAGAATGCTGATTTTCCTAAGAGAAATTCACATCAATACTATAAACACTCTGTGTTTCAGGTCTATTATTTTACTGCATCTAATACTGAAAATGGTTTTTAATTGCTTTTACTGAAAGAAATTTCAGCAGTTCTCCCAAATAAAAAAGAAATGTGATTTTTTCATGTATCTTGCTATTTTAGACCTTTGTAAAAATATAGTGATCAAACTAATGAATGTTTAGCTTCTTTAATTTTATTATATTTTGACACTGACCTGAGATGTTCACAATAAACTAATTTTATACACAGTGGAAGGCAGTTGAGGTGGGAAATGATAGTGTCTACTCGGTTACATCTGGTGGCGTTAGTACTTAGCACTCTGTAAGTTATTATCATTCACAGTAAAGTTACAATGATTACTTGTTTTAAATTCTTTTGCAGCTTAAAAAAAGCTCATCCTTGGTTTAAATACATTTCTAGACCTTTGAGCTCTTTCGGCCAGATGCTTCTCTTAACTATCTAACTCTCTTATTTCACTATCAACTGAAATAGTATGACTCAGGCCTGCAGTTGACAGAAGTTAATGGTGGGACATTAGCTCACTATTTACAATAGTCTGGCAATGAAAATGATATCACCAATGTTTGCTACTGTAAGATCAAGGAATAATTACTGTGTCACAAATAAATTAGAATTCTCTATATTAATGTTGTCAGCTTTTGCTTGGAGGAATAGTCTTAAGATGGACATTCATTGTTTCAATAGGTATAACTAGGATCATAATCCATCTCTGAGTATTAATGACTACAGATTTACTCATTACTGAGAGGTGCATTGTTTCTTGTTTTTCCTAGATATTATTCTATAACCTTCTGTTAAGGGTTTGTTTGAAGAATTGAGTTTTGTATCAGCATTTGGGGAAGAGGATATAGTCCATGCAATGTAAGCCTTGGGTAGAGTAGGAAATCCAAATGTGCACTGTTTTGAAGATCTGTCACTGTATAAACCCCCTCAGTGTATACAGCTTTATGACTTGTAACACATAGTTTTATTATCATTTTTTTATATCCAGGACTTAGGAGTGTTCTACATGGGTAATTCTGACAATTGCTCCGTGCATTTTGGTCATGGTGTCAACTAGGGTTGCATGCGATCATCTGGAGACCTGATGAGGGTGACTATAAATCTTCACGATTCATCAGTGGGCGACTCTAGTGGTCTACTTGCATGTCTGTTTCATATCGCAGCTGGTTTGACTGTGAGGGGGGGAGACTCAGGCAAGGCAGACAGTGCCATGGGCTTTTATGAACTAACCTTGAGAGTCACATACTAGCATATGTGCAGTGTCTTATGGGACATATAGACTTTCTCTAGTTATGTGAATGAGACTCATCTGAGTGTTACTGCTAGAAAGGAATGGGCGTCAGAAGGGGGCCACCTTGCAGGCCAGCTTCTACAAATGACAAGCAGAAGGCATTGCGTGTGTCCTTTGCAAAGAATATAGTATCTTAAATTAGTTTTACACCAGTGAGAATCTTGGCCATGTAAGATAATTTCTGATTTTTAGAAGGTGATAAAACCTCAGGGAAGAAGAGGGGAGGAGGTTTTATCACACACACAGCCCGGATCATCGGCAGCCACCCTGCAGCAGTTTTTTCTTTCAATCTGGCCCAGGTATGCTGAACCAGAGACTCTCAGACATGGGGCAGAGCTGCTACTTGCTCTCCCTGTGCCCAGCTGCTCGTGAGGCGCCTGGGAGGCATGGCGGGTTCTAGCCCTGGCCTGCCACCCCAGCTGAGCCTCACAACAAGCCAGACCACCCTCCCCACTCCATGGGGCCTGCCATTTTCCACATCCGGACTTCCCTCTTGTCACAACTCCACCCAGCAGACCAGACTATCACAGCCCGGATCATCAGCAGCCACCCTGCAGCAGTTTTTTTTTTTCAATCCGGCCCAGGTATGCTGAACCAGAGACTCTCAGACATGGGGCAGAGATGCTACTTGCTCTCCCTGTGCCCAGCTGCTTGTGAGGCACCTGGGAGGCATGGCGGGTTCTAGTCCTGGCCTGCCACCCCAGCTGAGCCTCACAACAAGCCAGACCACCCTCCCCCACTCTATGGGGCCCACCATTTTCCACATCCGGACTTCCCTCTCATCACAACTCCACCCAGCAGACCAGACTATCACAGCCCGGCTCGCGCGCTAGCGGCCGCACAGTTTATCAATAAATACTTTATTTAGAGGTGACTACAACAGTATGCCACCTGCACGGCAAGCCTGGCAAGCTGCTCATGTAGTATTTGATATGCCAAATACCAGTAACATTTATATTAGGTCATTCCCATGACCTAATATAATTGTTTGAGGCGCTTTTATGTTTCTGGAGCGGGCGGATGCCTTTGGGTTCTACTAGCATGAGACGGGACATATGGAGATACTACTGGTGCCCGCTCTAGCAAATAGATGATTAACGGGAAGATAGTGATAGTGATAAAATCTAAAGTTTTCCATAGAAAACTTCGTAGATGACTGGGTAAAGAAACTGTGGTACAGCTACACAATGGAATACTACATAGCCACCAGGAAAAATGATGTTATGAAATTTGTTTATAAATGGATGGACATGAAGAGTATCATGTTGAGTGAAATGAGTCAGAAGGAGAGCACAAACATAGAATGACTGACAGCACTCATTTGTGGTATATAAAGACATAGTATGAGACTATTACCCAAGGGCAGTAGAAACAAGGGCCAGGAGGACTGGCCTATGGTTGGAAACTTGTCATAGGTGGTGGGGAGGGCAGTTAGAAAAAGAGAAGGGACTATTATGGCAATGGTAGTTGGAAATGATCACTCTGGGCAAGAACTGAGAGCTGAAATTAGGTGAAGGGATGCACATGAAAATCTTTCAGTACCTGTTTTACTAATCATAATGCCAAGAGAGAGAGAGGGGGAGAGAGGGAGGGGAGAGAGGGAGAGAGAGAGGGAGAGAGAGGGAGAGAGAGAGGGAGAGAGAGGGAGGAGGGAGAGAGAGGGAGAAAGGGGAGGGAGGGAGGGAGGGAGGGAGAGAGGAAAGATGCCTGCCATACAGGGGACACTCCTGGCTCTGTTCTCATGGATCAGACCTTAGTGGGACTCAAGGGACTATCTCTGTTGCTGAAATAGAACCAGGGTTAGCCAAATGCAAAGCAAGGGCCTTACTTGCTGTACTGTAACTGGCCCTTGTTTGTTTTTATGTATCGTTCAGTGTGATGTCCTTCTGTCTCTATCAATGGAAATAGCGTCCATTGTCACCTGACAGTGGGCTGCTAAAATAAATGCCAAAATCAAGTTGAGATGTTCGGACGAAGCGACTGAGGTCAGGTTCCTACTATCTTTGTTTCAGACCAATTTTCGGACATAATTCATAAGCTTGCATTGTTTCTGACGTATGATCAAATTGAAACGAAAACAAGGATGCACCTGGTGTCATTCTGCAGCCTGGGTTCACATTTCCTGGAGATATTTTACTACCTGGTTCCAGGAAGGCAACTGTCTGATCTTATCAGCTGTATAGCATCAGATATTTTTGTTCTTAACTGTGTGAGCTGTCTGATTTATGACACCTGAGTCAGCTTCTGCGAGGTCCTTCAACTCAGACCAACGCCCAAGCTAAATAAGTCTGTTACTGCCCTCTGGATGACACTTAGGACTCTAACTTAATGATCCCAATGGCAATTTTTAGAATAAAAGTACTGTTCTAATTGTGTGTCTAATTCTCAGTTAATTTCCTCTTAGAGGAAAAGCAACTAAAACACCTTAGAAAAGAGCTTTCACAGAGACTTGTGGTTGCAGGACTGGTTTTCTTGTCGGGCAGGAGTACAGTATATCTCCTTGGCCATGTTTTGCAAATGGCTCAAGAGTTGGGATGGGGAAGGTCATTGCTACCATTTTAATTTTCCATTTTGGAGCCCATCCTTTGTAAACTATGGTATATAAAAAGATATAGACAGGCAGACAGACAGGAGAAGTTATTTATTTGATCAGATTGCAAGAATGGTGGTTCAAGGAAAGTACTAACTACAATAAAAGGACTAAATACCAAAATGCGGCCAGGACTTCAGGACAGTAGCAGATACGGCTCAGTCTCCCTCACGATTTTACCAATGGAGAATGATGGTCATGACCAGATCTGGAGAGGCAGAAGGAGTAGCAGGAGACTCCCGAGTGAGATGAGTCACGGCAGGAGCTGGAGTTTGGGCAGAGGGATACAGCCAGCCCATAGTGGCAGAAAAAGAAATGTCCTCACTCTCGCCCAAGTGACCCCTCCTCTCCAGCAAGGGCTCACCCAGCTGAAGCCCATTGATGCTGTCCAGAGGGACAGACCTGGCGCCACAGAGCAAGAGAGGCTCAGGGTGCAGCCATGCAAGGGCTACGGCCTTTGTACACCAGGCAGAGTTCCAATAATACCTGTGTGGGTTTTCCTGACTTCACTGGAAATGAAGAAGTGGAAACAGTATGTGGATCTGAGTGCCCGAATTTATATCCTGTCTCTAGTATTGACTTTGGGGGAGGTGACTTTCCTCTCTCTGGGATTTGTCTGTCAAAGCTGATGATCATGGTGCTGAGCTAGTGCGATTGTTGGGAGGGAGGGTAGAAGGCACTTAGATTGGTGGCCGGCACACGGTAAGCATTACGCATCTGTCTTTGCTAGCCTCGTCTCCCATAGCCCACAGAGCAGCCTCTAGTTACTCCATTGTTAGGACAAATACTGTACCCTGAGTTAAGTTGGATTCCTGTTGTTGTTACTTTTCAGTATCCTTTCACTGTTTGACTAGAACCTGGGATTCAATATCCAGCTTGTAATAATTGAGTTGGGATCCTTCGGGCCATCAATTCCAACAAAAGGAAGCGGGAAAATGTCCCTGAGCATACATTCTCATAACAAATGGGAAGGGGAGTGAATTTCTTCGCAGAGGAAGGTGACTAGCTGGGTTGACTATGTGAATTAAATTGTGATGGAAAAGTTTAGTCAATTGCTCCCGCTTCCTCTGCTGAGTGAATCCCTTTTTAGGAATTCCTTTTGAACGCATTTTAAATGTGTTTATTGTACAGAATGGTAAAGACAAAAATGAATCTTTGATTTGGAGCAGTGCTTTTCCCAGAGATTTATCATCTAATTAAGCAATTTCCCAATAAAATAAGCTTTTAAATTTCCTCAGGAACCAAGAAATGCCAGGATGATATTAACAACTAGCATATCTAAGGCACACTACACTTTACAAAGGGCCTTCACTTGAAATACCTTCTTGGTTTTTGAGTTGTTGTTTTAACAGTGAAACCCTTTGGGTGTCTTTCTATCATTATAAACCTCATAATAATGGCGGCTTCTGCTTCAAGCCCACCTGATTTGCCTTTTCTCCTCTTCCTGATCTAACTCCAGGAAAAGCCGGAACTTGGTGTGGTTTGCTTCAGCATAATGAAAGTGATGACTTCTAATAAGGAGAGTGTGAAGCCTTCTTTCCAAGTCTCTTTGTGAATTGCCTTCATTTCTTGGGGCAATTCCTTGGGGACGCATCATTCCATTTCCTTTGGAATTTTGTTGTAAATGCAGAAGATTGGGCCTCAAATCAGGCTTCCCTGAAAATTATTGTGTTAACGTGTTGTGTTACCTCTGCTTCCATGTAAGCTTATCTACTGATCTTGTTCCAGAGATTCATAAATAAATCTCAAAAGAAATCAACCAGTTGCAAAAATTTATTGGACACTCATTCCCTGCTGAGCTCTCCAGGATGGTCCCAGATGGGATTGAACCAGTTCAGAGCCCCACAGCCACTCCCACCCCCAGAAGCTGGACTGCCCAGTTAAATACACCGGGTTTTCTGGAGTGACATCTCCAAACTGTACAACACTGATATCCCAATAGGAGCACACCAAATTGGATGGGATGTAACATAGAAGCCAACCAATCTTGACTTACAAAAATATAACAACAGGTTAGTAAACCCACAGACCAAGTTTTTGGGTTTTTTTTTTTTTTTGTCACAACCAGCGATGCTCAGGGATTACTCCTGGATTTGCACTCAGGAATCATTTTTGATCACAAATCAATTTGGGGATATCAGGGCTCAAACTCTGGTTGGCTGCATGCAAGGCAAGCACCTTTCTTGCTGTATTGTTACTCCAGCCCCCAGAAATAACTTTTAATTGCATGATATAAATTCTTCTTGGATAGTTTTGACAGTTACAAAGATGATGGTGATGATGATGAAAATCAAATATAAGAGAAAGCAAGAAAGGAACAGAAAGTCTGGAGGAGGTAGATAGACTTTACATCTATATATATTGAGACTTTTCCAATAACATATTATATTATTATATATAACACATTTCATACATTTCATATATGTATATATAAAGAGAAAGAGAGATTCATATATATATATATATATATATATGTATATATATAGAGAGAGAGCGAAAGAGAGATTTGGCATAGAGATGTACCAGATCAATTTTAATGTTTTCACACAACATCAGCCAAGATGAGGTCAAAATATTATGAGACAAGTGATTTTTTTGGGAATTTGGAATAGTAATTCTATTACTATTAAAATTAGAGTAGAAAATCCAACTTGGAATAGAAATCTTACAGTAATTCCAAATTTCAAAATGAAAATCAATTTGGAATTTCACATATACAAATGTTCCATAATATTCTTGGTTTGAGATGACTATATTGACATGATCAAAATCTTCAGCCTCACTAACCCATCAGCTATCTGTGCTGCACACACCAAAGGGAAAGAGCAGAGGGTTTTCAGTGACTTATCCTTCCCAGCCTGACCTGGTACCATGTACCCAAAAAATGTTTAACTGTGTTTTACTAAGCCAACATTAAACTCATGGCATTCTCTTTCAAAACAAACATGAGCCCAAGGTGATTTTTTTCTGTTATGAGAGTCATGCCAAATTTCATATTATTGTTCTAGCTTTAGGGAAACGATCCCCTCTGCTTCTTCCAGTTCACACAGTCCCTGGATAGTTTTATAAATGACTTTGTCAAGTCAAACTGCATCTACTTTATAGTAACCATAGAACGAGTTTAAAGACTTTGTTGAAGTATTACAAGAAAAAATGCTAAACTTAAAAACATTGATTTACAAGAAATGGAAAAAATTAAAAAACTTCTGGGACTGGTGTGGTAGTACAGTGGGGAGGGCATTTGCTTTACATGTGGCCGACCCAGGTTCGATCCCCACCATTCTATATGGTCCCCTGAGCACCACCAGGAGTAATTCTTTTTTTTTTTTTTCTTTTTGGGTCACTGTATCACTGTCTTCCCGTTCATCATCGATTTGCTCAAGCGGGCACCAGTAACATCTCAATATGTCCTGTTCATGCTAGTAGAGCCCAAGGGGATCTGCTTGCTCCAGGAACATAAAGAGCCTCAAACCATTCCATCAGGTCATGGGAATGAGGTCTATAATTGTTACTGGTATTTGGCATATCAAATACAACATGGGTTGCTTGCCAGGCTCTGCCGTGAGGGTAGCATACTCTTGTAGTCACCTCTGATCTCTAGCATTTATCGATGAACCGTGCAGTCACAAGCAGCAATGCCCCATGTCTGTGAGTCTCTGACTCTAGGTCTGCATTTCACCAGCGACTTCATATTTATCATCTCATTTAGTCCTATTCAGTTGCAAGTCACATCCATAGGAAAGTCACATCCATAGGAAAGTCTTTTCTGAGACTGCCCCACCAACAGTTAAGAACTCACAATCTCCTGATACCTCTGCCAGTCCCAGTGCCCTAAGATATGGAAGACTTAAAGAAAACGACCCTGAGGGTAATTTTCATGAAGCATTAACTTTCATCAATCCCCCCACACTTTCTTTTTGGGTCACACCCGGCAATGCTCAGGGGTTTCTCCTGGCTCTGCACTCAGGAATTACTCAGGAGTAATTCTTGAGTGCAAAACTAGGAGTAGCTCCTGAGCATTGCGGGTGTGACCCAAAAAATATTAGAGACTACTTCTATTTATAAGTCATTTTGGAGCTCTTTCTCAACTCATATTGGGGGTTATGGAGAGGTAATTTTAACCAATTGTATATTTAATTATGAAAATGTCCCCATATATCTTTTTTCACTCTATGCCATAATGACAAGTGATCTGAAAAGTTCTATTTCCTTAAAGCATTGTTTTTCAACATGAGGTGTATGTTGGAATACTATAAAACACTGCTATCTTATTTCAAGGCTATATTTCATTGATCTGAAAGCAAACTTGACATTGGAACATTCAAAAGCTTCAGAAATTCTAATATGCAATCAGAATTGACAATCACTGTTCACACTCTTATGTGGCTAAATTACAGGTTCCCTCAAAAAATGCTGAACTTTGTTGGCTTAAGGTCTTTAAGAAGTATTAACTGATTTGTAGAAAAGTTTCTTCCAAGAACTGTCTATTGGCCAGAGTGATCATAGAGTGGGTAGGGAATTTGCCCTTTAGATGAAAACATCAATGAGATCATTTGCCTTTGTGCTAGGGTTATTTTAAAGAATGGTTTTGTGGCTTTGCCTGTGTTAATATATGCAATATAAAATATATAGTGTATATTGTATATAGTATATAGTATATAATGCATAGTCTCATATATAAGAATAATATATAAATTATTTCATATATATATGAAAGAAATTCTTTTATGTACCTTAGTCAGTTTCTTTTCGGGTAAATTTTTCAAATGAACTTAGGAGAAAGACAAAATAGTAATTGCATATTGTGTCAACAAATATATGCCTTGAAACATGTAAAGAGTGAAAGCAATGGAAAGCTTTAGTACAGCTTTGTTTTGCGTGGGAATAGGAGAAGCCAAAGATCTTCATCCCTGGGCTCTCAGAAACCTGAGTCACAGTTAGTCAAACTGACACATCCATCAAAGGCAAAATTAGCTTAGAAAAATATAACTAGGATGTCTGCTGCTTTATTTTATTTTAAGCTTCTTTTAGTTGATGGCTTAAAGGCATTTAAAAATATATTGATTTGGCAGTGAATTATTGAGTGGAATCAAAAGGGAGTTCATCCTTTTTATATCTCATATATTAATGCATTTTTAAATGTGAAATATAGCTCTTGAGGAATCTCAGATAATCTTTAGCAGATTGCCAAGAATGCTTAAAACTGATATAAATGATAGAAGCCCAGAGTGTGGGACAAATGAAAATAAGATGTAACATCTAAGGCCTATTATTTTTAATGTGTGGTCGATGGAATGCGCTAGAGCCTCACGTTGCAACCTTACCCAACTAGATGTACTTCTGAACTTTGCACGCTACAAGTAGCCTTTCCTAAAATCCTGAAAGTCAAGGATTTTTCTCCCTGGGTGCAAATCAGGAGCAGAGAATGTGTTTAATTTTACAACTTGAGCTTGTTGAATAAAATGAGACCAGTATGTCACAAGTGAATTGAATGTCCATTTGTTTGCTATTATTTTTACTAGATTGTTTATGTTTGGGTGGCACCCCAAGCAGTGCTCAGGGATTACTCCTGGCTCTGCACTTAAGGGTCAGTTTTGGTGGGGCTCAGGGAGACTGTAGGGATCCCAGAGATCAAACCAGAGTGGCCACATGCAAGGCCAGTGCCCTACCCATTATACTATTGCTCCAGCCCCTTCCTGGCTATCATTGCTGCAATAACTGCCTATCTAGTAGATAAAGAGGCAATCTGGTAACTTGTTTAGGTTAACTTTCCAGCTCTGAAGAGAGCATTGACGAACTTACTAATTCCTAACAGCTCTCCAGGCTAATTGAAGAGCCTTTCCTTCTTCGGTGGAGAGAGATAGGTGGTGAAAAATCTCTCCAGTGGATTAATCATAGTTATTTTGTACATAAATTAACTGGGATGAGGAGATGAGGTAAAAAGTAGAGTGGAGGTTCATTAACCTGTATAGACTAATTAAGCATCTAATTAGATTCATGCTAGGAAATGCCTTCATGTGATGACGAGTGCAAAGTGATCAGGAGCCCACATAGTGGATCTCAAATTCTTGTCGAAATTATAGCATTGCAAGAGCTGGCTTGGCCTCAAAACATTACATGATAGACTCAGAATTTCATTAGATGACATTTATTTTCTCATTCTGCCCCTCGAAGTGTTGCAGGTGTGGCTGCAGTGCCCAGCTGCGTTGTCAGATGGCAGACAGGAGACAGGCTTGTCTACACCCAGGGCTCTGCCCCATGGGCCCTGGATGGTTGATGGTCTGACATAGAAAAGGACTGGGCCCCTTGGGATGAACCCAGAGCCACAGCAGAGCCTGGCAAACTACCCATGGTGTATTCAATATGCCCAAAACAATAACAGTAATGGACCTCATTCCCAACAAATGGAGACGTTACTGGTACCTGCTCAAGCAAATTGATGAACAAGGGGAAGGCAAGTGATACAGTGATTTTCTCATTTGTATTTTAACTGGTCAATTCTAGGATCTTTGCCTTTTTTAACTGAAGTTTTAGAATCATCCTCTACCGAGACTTGACTCTCATACATAATTGCTAATGGGCAAGCAGTGAACATGTGCCAGCATTATACCCTAATGCTGACTCTGGGAGGCATGAGAGTCTTCCCTCTCTACACTATGAGGAAACCCATCTTGGGAACTAAATCATTGGTTCACAGTGATTTAGAAACTGTACAACCTTTGTTCTATACTGATGCATACTATGGAGAATTCGATAAAAGTGTTAAAAGTAGTAATTTAATATTTTGTATAGTGCATTAATTTAATTCAGGGTTCTCAAGGTTAATTCATTCCAGGGCTATGTATGGTTATTTATCAATTGTCTACTTCTGTTAATTTTAGGAATTTTAACTACTTTATTCTAGTGTGGGCTTGTTTGCTAATTTCCCGGAACAGGCTGGGTATAGGGAGAGGTACTCCTCAGGGTCTATTTCTTGAGGGCATAATTGTTTGTGTCGTTTGTAGTGTTAACATTTGCACAGGGTAATTATTCTTATCCTGTGCACTTTAAACCATCAACGGCATCTCTGGCCTCCACACTCTAGATGCCAATAGCAAACATTCTTGCTTCACTCCAGAGTTGTGTGAACCAAGAATGGCTCTAGACTTGGCCAAATATCCCCTGTTGGGAAAAATTATCCCTGGGAAAAAAACTGGTTTAGGCACCAGAGCAGTAGATTATGCAGCAGGTAGGGTACTTGCTTGTATGTGGCCCACCCAAATTTGATCCCCAGCATCCCATCTGATCCCCCTAACCTGCCAGGAGTAAGCCCTGAACACTTCTAGGTGTGCCCCCCCATACAAACAAAACAATTGGTATAGTGTGAAGAAATTTTGTTGAATCTTTTGTCTATTTTTATTACTCCTATTACTTCCACTATGTTACGGGTAATACTCTAAGCTGGTTGTCAAAGAAGAATTGTACTGAGTGAAGTGAAAAAGGCAAGAAACTATTTAATCCAGGCGATCGCAGTAGGGTAGAGGCTTAACTCTGTTGAAACAAGTCAGAAGAACTTTGAAATACTGTGGTGAGCTAGTGGGAAGGTGCTGGAGGACAGAAGGCAGGAGGTTAGTCAACGTGTAGTGTAATTAGACGACCTATATTGCTAACTAAATGCTTAGGGGATTTAGGCTTGTAGCTTCACAGATTCTGGGAAATGGGGGGGTGCTGTCTTAGTGATTGTACTTGGAGAGGATGGTCCCTAGATCTTTGAGAAAGTCATTTGGAGGTTACAAAACTGGCAAAAGATTTGGAGATTTATGTACAAAGAGAATTAGAAAAATAACTTATTTTTGTGAGTTTTCCAGAATAGATGCATGAAGTAAATGGAAGTCGGCACTCTTCTCAAGAAGGAAGCCTGCCTAAAGTTTAGTCAAGCTAAGGGGGAAATCAGGGCCATCTTGGACCTTAAACAAGATGAAGTCTTGAAGTCACTGATTGTGTTGGGATTGATATAACCATCACTCACTTAGTCAAAGGCATCTACTGAGAGGAGTCTGTTGGTGATAGTATGCTGCTATCAGTCTGACTCGCTAAGATTTCCCCTGGGGGAAACAGTACCTCAGGCCTCTCTCTACACTCCAGATGCCAATAGCAAACATTCTTTGACATCTGAGAAGTCATAACCGAAGTCCCTTCAGGTCCACTTTAAGCATCCAGTGGACTGAGGAGATAATGGCCATACATTTCCCAAGCACCTGTCTTAGGCCCTTGTAAACACTGTACGTGTAGGTATCAGCTGGGCATGTAGGTGTTGTCTTTAGCTTTCATTCCTAATGCTTGGACATAATTGGAACCAGATTGTTTGCTTTGAGCACTGTGATCCCTCTGGGTTTCTATTTTCATGAGTGTTCATCAGTGTCAGAATTATCTGACTGAGAGTTCACAGGAAAACAACTTTCTGACTCCTAGAGGATGTTTCTATATTTATTCTACATGCGTCCTAGGCCCCCGATAAGCTCCTGGAATAGTCTAAGGAGGGAAGAGGTGAAAATCACGGAAATGGCATACAACTAGGAAACCAATTGGTAGGACGGGGAAGTGGGGGGTCATAGGAAGGATGCAAGGTAGGGAGGGGCCTTGGTTGGAGAAAGGTTGAGAAACACTAGTCTGGAGGTTTGGGGCACGTCAGCTCTATTAAGATCCTGGATTCTGTGACTGATTCCAGGGATTATTCCAATGCAATTTAAACAGGTAGTTTTGAACATTTGGCATAAGTAAACTTGTATGTGAAACCCTAGAAATAAAGGATGAGATAACGTGGGCTTATGGATTCAGAGGGGGTGGACTCTACTCATGGCTACAGAACTGTGTGATTGATGGGTGGAAGGTTATAGGAGCAGAGAGGAAAAGATGAATTTTTTTCCAGAGGCATTATGAAAAGGCATTATGGAAACAGGGTCGTGAAAGGTGAGACCGGAGCGTTGGCAGAATTTCAAGGAAGGGAGGGAGTCTGTGGGGAATGTCAGCCAAAGCAGGAGGGAGAAGTAATAGTTTTTATGTCACCCGGCATTAAGGATAGTCATAAAATAGTCTTACTGTTTTTCATCCCACCCCTGCCCTGCAATCCCCTGCTAGAACTCCTTTCTCTACTTTTGGGGACTGCCATAGTTTCCTCAGAAACAGAAAAGCCATCATTTTATGAAGCTAAAAATATAGTGCAGTCTTGTATCATGGCTTTCCCTCCTAATTCTAATTAAGGCATCAACCCATGTTTCCAGCTCAGTTCTGACCCAAGAATCCTCCCCCACCCCATGAACATCACGGCAAGGAGGGGACTCTCAATTTTTGCACGGTATCTCTATTTTATTTTACTCTGTTATTTTACTAAATGATGCTACTAGTTTTAAACTTTGTTTTCCTAGATTGAGATTCTATGATATACAGTCTTGATAAAGATGGTTTCCTATGGACATGATTCTAACACCACACCCATGGCCGGTACAAGCATCACACTTTGTGTATCTTCTGCATTTGGGTGTGACTGCAGACACCGGAAGGAATACCGCCCTCCCTCCTGGGCGCCCTTATTTCCCGGCACTGGGCCCTTTCCATGAAAGCTCCTTGAACTTAGTCTGTTGGGGAGATGCAAGGCCCAAGCCTCTTCTCTCTTCTAGAGTCTAAAAAACACCCATCACTTAACCAATGTTATATGGTGATGGATAATAAAGAGGAAATAAAGGGGTTCTTAGACTTCTCAGAGTCTGAGTAGAGCCTCTGATAACTAAAGTGAGACCAGCGGGGCGGAGCGATAGTACAACAGGGAGGGTGTTTGCCTTGCACGCAGCTTATCTGTGTTTGATCCCCAGCGTGCCATATGATCCCCTGAGCACTGCCAAGAGTATTTCCTGAGTGCAGAGCCAAGAGTAATCCCTGAACATTGCCGGGTATAACCCAAAAAGCAAACATAATTTAAAAAAAAGAGATAGAAGACCAGCATTTATCATCTATTGGAACACTATCAAGATTCGGTTGACTCTTCCATGAAATGACCTGCCTTGTTTCACGCTTGCAGATACTTTGATGTTTGTTTTTTTGGCACTTATATCCAAGATGACAACGAGGCCTGTTAGAACAAGCCTGGAGTCTCCAGATGCATGTGGCTAGCACCAAATCAAAGTGGCCCTCTTCTAAAGGACTGTTCTCTCCTGAGAGTTCTCTTGCTCTCCTTCTTCCCTACCCCTATTCTAAGGTTACTGTATATTTGCAGAAACTGTAATAAAATGATAATGTGAGTAACTGCTGTGTTGAGCACTTAATATGTCTTAGGCACTACACTAAGCAGTTTAATTACACTGCTGGACCATTTTCTCGCGATATTTCAGGTGAGGAGTTCTTGAGATTAGATCCAGCTGTCCAATACCACAGCGTGTGAGCCCCCCCTTCCAGCTGTCTATGAAACTTACCCATGGAAATTTCCTTTATCACGACTCATTGCTTTATTTCATTGTTTCTCATCTGAAAAGTTTTCTGATTTAGGACTGGAATGATAGCATAGTGGGTAGGGCATTTGCCTTGCACGCAGGTGGTTCCGATTCAATCCCCAGCATCCCATATGGTCCCCCTAGCACCGCCAGGATTAATTCCTGAGTGCAGAGCCAGGAGTAACTCTGAGCATCACTGAGTGTTACTCAAAAAGGAAAAAAAAGCTTTCTGATTTAGTTATTTGCTTAGAATTTTCAAAGTGTTTTCCTCTTAACCAATCTCTGAGTGACACACAATGTAAAATTACTTGTTTTCAACTACTGACATTTGGGTGGTGAACAAATTCTTTTGTTGCCAAACTTATTTCATTTTCCAGATAGTTACATGTATGTATACGCCTGCATGCATATGTACGGATGTGTTTTCTTCTGGTTTGCAATATTATTCTTGGTAATCCAAGCCAAGAGTTCGGTTCCATTTCATTTAATAAAAGCTCAAGATTGAAACTCAAACTTATTAGCATTGTGTATACGTGCAAATACATGTATACATGTGTTTGTATGAGCTGAGCTCATTTTTTTTCTCAAATGTCCTTTTGACATTTTCAGAAATTGTTTATCAGACTTTCTGATTGCTCCATTGTTCCTCCTGTCCCTCGCTGATTGCCTGAAGAGGGCGGAAGCTGTGTTTGTAAATGTGTGCTTCAGGTCTTGTTACTGGCTTATTAAGTGTGAGCTGTGATACAGGAGACAAAAGCTATCAGTTCCTTGATAAGATGCTGCACTAGAGACAGGCAGGGTGGTGTGATCTGCTGGGCTGTCTGGCTTTACTAATTCGAGCTTTGGGGCTTACCAAAGAAGGATCCTACTCCCAAGTGGAGTCTTAGAGTTAGCAGTTTTGTAGATATAATTCTTATATATAGTAACATAAAACCGCAGGATATACCCTTAACAATGTTTTAAAAAATATAGTATATTGACTTTGACTGTAAGGATATACTATCTTCTATGCTCGTTCTATAATATTACATAGAAGATATTTTATCTGGAACTATTTTGCACAGCTGAAACTTTATACAATAGGAAAGTACCCCATTTTCTTCTGTGCCTGTCTTTGGCAAACATGACCTTGTTTTCTGCTTTTATGAATTGGACTTCACTAGACATGGACTCATGAAGTCATGCTCTGCTTTCACTGACTTAACTCAGTTAGTTGTGATCTGCTCAAGGCTTTTCTATGCTGTCACGCTACAGGATTTCCTTCTCTTGTTGGGATCTTGAAATGATGGTCAGAGAACTCATCTTTGTAGCACTACTCACAATAGGCAAGATTGTGATATACTTGAAATGTCCATAGATGAGTGGATGAAGAAACGGTGACATACGAAAAGCAGTGGAATGTCATTCACATGTGTCTCCTAAAAGAGCACAATGAAGACCTAAAGAGAAGTTGTCTATGTCCACGCTTTTTAAATGATGTTGATAGCTTTACAGGTTAGTGTAAGAATTCTCGGCATACCTTAGGTAGATAAGGGGCCTTTATTAGCTGTCACTTCTGCAAATATGCTTTCCCAGTGCTTGTCTTTTAAATTCTTAACTTTCACAGCATAGAACATTTGAAGTTTAAGTCTAGCATATTAGTGATTTTTTTTAATTATGATTTTGTTGTTTCTGAACATTTATCACTAATGAATGGGAATCTTTAACTTTTTAGTTTTACATATTTTGCTTTAGTAACCAATTTCATTTATTTTCATCAAGAGCGTAAGGTATGTATCTGGATTCATTTCTTTGTCAGTGTCCAGATTTTCCATCACCGTTTGTTGACGCTCTTCTCTGTCTGCATTATATTGGCTTTGCTTATTTGTCGAAGATCAATAGACTGTCTATGGAAATTACTCTTGGACTCTCTGTCCTGCCTATTGTCTATCATCTTGTCATTACTGTCATTTTTTGTTACTATTGCTTTATAAACATTCAGAATATTGTGTGATGTCAATCATCATGTTTTAATCTCCTCTTTCATATAGTGTTGCAGATTGTGAGTCTTCCTCCTCTTCACTTGGAATTCATGTTCAGTTCCTCAGTATCTACAGACTAGCTGAGATTTTTAATGGAATTGCACCGAATCTGTATATGAAGTTACAAAGAGCTGACATCGGAACAATATGGGACTTATCCACTAATATGCAATATCTCTCTTTATATAACCCTTGTTAGAGTTTAGGCATCTGAATTTCAGCATATACTTTTGATTTGATTCATGCCTAAATATTAATTAATATTAATATTAATTCGGGAGGGTTTATAATTTCAATAGTGCTGTGTTTTCATTTTTAAATTCTAGGGGCTAGAGTGGTAATACAGTAGGGAGGGTGCCTGCCTTGCACACTGCCAACTCAGGTTGGAGTCCCGGCATCCCATATGGTCTCTTGGACTTCTGCTGGAAATGATCCCTGAGCACAGAGCCAGGAATAAGCCTTAAGTAATGCCAGGTGTGGCCCCAAAACAAACAGAAAATTTCTACTTGTACATATTGGAATAGTGATAAGGCACTTCATTATGTGTATAAATCTCATTTCCTGCTACCATGCTGCAATTGCATATTGTTTCCAGAAAGATGGCATGTGTGTATAATTGTTTTAGCTTTTTACATGAAAAACTGTGTTATCTGCTGAGAGAGTTTTATAGCTTCATTTCCTATATGCACTTTGCATGACTTTTCTTGTTTTATTATAGACTTTTTAAATCAAATTGTTCGCTTCCCTTTATTCTTAGTTTGATGATAATTTGGTCCACAAAAGTTAAGTTTCCCAAATGCTCTCCCTGAATTCATTCATCTGGATGGATTACATAATTTCCCCCTTTTATGAGGGGTTGGGATTGGAGCCTCCCTTACAGTGCTGTGTTGGCCCTGGAGCCACTTCCAGGATACCAATGAACTGGACATGCTGTCCAGTGCTAGGGGCCAGGGGTGCAGAGCTGCTCCAGCTCTGGGTGCCAGGACCACAAGAGCCTCCTGGCAATGCTCTGGGGCTTCCAGCACGTACCTGGTAGTGCTTGGGAAGAATGTGATACTGCAGTTTAATCTCCTGTCCTGGCCCCTGGCTGCTAAGTGACCTCCAGGTCCTAACCCTGACTCCTCCTTTAGTTTTCTTTCTTTTGATATATTATATTAGTTAGTCTTCAAATATTGAACCAATCCTGTGTACTTGGATTATGATGTGCAGTTATTTCATACTCAAGTTTTTTTGATTTGTTAATATTTGTGTTGATCTTTTATGCCTGTTTTCATGAGAGATATATTGGGCAAAAGTATTTTTTGTAATAGTGTCTGATTTTGGAATTAGATAAATGTTGATTTGAATGATGTTCTCTCTAGTCTTTGAACAAGACTGGAAAATTGTATAAACTTTTCCTTAAGAGTTTGGTAGAAATCACCAAATCACCCTACCTTCTGTTACCTATTTTTATTTTGGAAGTTTCTTTTAATTATTTATTAATTTTAATTGATATAGGCCCATTCTGATAGTCTGTTTCTTCTTAGCATCCTATTTCTTTTGCTTAATGTCTAAGGAATGGTTCCCAGGTGCTACACATAGATAGCAGTATAAGATATTTACAGAAAAAATATATAATACATATCATGTTACCTAAACTATATATACATGTATATTTATTAGTTTCTATATGTAGAATATGTATATACAGTTTATACATACATGTATATGTCTATATAGTTTACGTAGTTTGATTTCCACAGTGTTAAACTTCATAGTGTCCCATGTGCAATGTGACTGCAAACACTATGGCCAGAATGCCCATGACCCTCCACTGCTGACCTTATGCCCGCTCGGGTCAGCTTCTCCTTTCCCCTCTACTCCCACTTACTGTTCTCACTTACTGTTCTTACTACTCTCACTTACAGCTTCTCCTTTCCCCTCTACTCTCAGCCTTACTGTTTCTTGTAAGTGTATAACGAAGCCCAAGCTTCATCCACGTATTCCTTTATCTCTTTTGATTCCCATAAATACAAATAAATGAAATTATTAGGTATTTAGGTGTTTATCTCATCGTGGTATAATACAATATATTAAAAATTATTAGGTATTTGAATTTAAATTGAAATTCAAATGAAATATGCCAAGCACAGTAACGATGATGGGCCTCATTCCCATGACCTGTCCAAATGGTTTGAGGTTCTTCGCGTTCCTTTAGTGAGCAGATGCCCTAGGGCTACACTAGCATGCGACAGGGACAAATGGAGATGTTACTGGTGCCTGCTCGAGCAAATCGATGATCAATGGGAAGACAAGTGATACAAGTGATTAGGTGTTTGTTCTTACCATCCCCCCGTTAACCCCCAAGATTCTTTGGAGACATTCCTGAGTAGTAAAAGTGACCAGTAGGAGAAGATTTATATATCAAAGGAGTAGAGAGAATTTACACTTTCAAATTTACCATTACAATTACTCCTTGAAAAGTCACTGAAACTGTGGAGTTCATGTAATACCTTGGCTTAAAGGACAGGAAGACACAGCTTACCTGTTGTATTTCTTTATCACTAGAATAAATGTTTGGACGACATCAGAGTTTATTTATCCAGCCTTCTCAAGAGTACTTGTTTTAAGTATCAAGTTTGTCTTCAAAAGAGCTTTGAACCTTGCCCTTTGGACTTGGTTAGAATCTTGTCAGGTTTTACTTACCCTTATGGTGGAAAGTTCACAGATATTCTTCCTTACTGGGGCCTCCCCAACTTTTGACGGTCTTAATTGATGATTTGATTCAAATTGATCAGAAATTTTAGTGCTTATTGTGGAAGGAGAAAAATCGGCTTTCCTGAGCTTATTTTGCTGTCTTTCCAGGATCCAGTCGACTTCTAAAAGGTAGTTAAATTTTTTAAAGTCATAGAGAAATATTTTAGAGATGCTTAGGATCAGGCAAGGGATTTGGTCTTAGGATTTCATTAGTGACCTCAGTAAGAGTGATATTCTGAAATGATAAGTTCTGGCTACATTGCAAATGTTGGATTCAGAAAAAAAGAAGGAAAGTAGGTTAGTAATTTAAGCATAAATTTCTCTTTCAAGACATAATAAAATTTAAATAATTTTAACAGCCTGGAGATTTGAGCTCTTATTGGTTAAAGAGGTGGATACTTGAGGGTTTGTGGATTGGTAGTTGGCATCTTTCATCTGTAATGGGCCCTTGGGCGATAGATAACATTTTAGGATAACCAACTCCAGAGATACCTGAACATGCTCAGTTTCCTGTTGCTATATATCTGTATATCTGCTCTGATGCTGTATATCTTTGGAAAAAGATAGCTTATAAAGTTTTTTAAAAAGCTAGAAGAAGAAAAATTATTTCATCACCTGAGTGGCATAATTAAGCCTTAATGGCCACAGTGAGTCTGTCCAATGAAAGAGACAATAACAGTTAATATATGCAGTTAAATAACCAGATAATTTTGATATAAACATTTACATTAGCACAATTAAACCCTATTCTAACTTTTATTTTGCATCACACTGAGCCATTATATTTCCTGAATAAACATACTTTAAATGGGGTTGATATGACAGTAGCTCCTTGTTATCAGGTATTTGGGTATTAATAGCTTATATGCTTGAGAATTTTATTAAATGTGATTTTTTTTCTCCCAGAATGCCTGTTTGTTTTGTTTCTTGATAAGTCAAATAAATGAACAGCTTTTTTTCTTCATGGTATTAAACCCCAGTTCCAGATCCTAAGAGTTGAGCCATTTTTTATGGACTAAATCATTTTTATTTATCTATAAAGATTCAAGGCAGATCACAGGCCTAAAGAACCAGTTTTGGTATCATGTGATAATCGGTCCTTCAAGGAAGACAAGTGCTTCTAACAAACTTTCCAAGAGACTTTGTACATTTTGGAAAATTGCTTTCCTCTCTCTTGAATCCTAAAACTAGTTTTTTTATAAAGTTCAAGTTTGCCTTTAGAGCAATGCATTTATAGTTCTAATTCCTGTCTTGTCTCCAAATAATACAAAGATGTCTCCATGTTTCCACATTGATGTCTCCACAGAGTATCTTCTTATCTGTCCAAAGCATATCAAATGAGCTCTTTAAAAATATCTTTTAAGTTGTTAGATTTTTTGTAATGACATTGGCCTTGTCCGAGAGGCCAAAGCCTATCAAATGAACCCTTTAAAAATCTAGTCCAAAGCATATCAAATGAACTCTTTTAAAATATCTTTTAAGTTGGTAGATTCTTTGTAATGATAAGTTGGCCTTGTCTCAGAATCTCATGCCGTATTTACCTTTGAAGGGTGACAATTCTCACCTTCCTGCTGAGGTGACTGGTTTGTTCTCAAGAAGAATGACGTGATAGGTAACAGCTGGTAGATCTGAGTTGCTCATGGCGGTGCTTGAGTTGGACTCGGGCATGTTCCCCTGTAATTTTCCACGGAGAGTAATCGTAAAGATTTTTAAGTTCTAAGATAGAAATCAAGCTGGTTATATCATGAATTCAGGTGCCTTTAAGATTCTTAAAACTAAATTGTATGCGCACTTTGAGTGCCACTCTGTCTTTTCATTCTTCATACCTGTTTCATTTTCCATGGCCCTAAAAAGGCACAGAGCATGGCCCTGCAGTCACTCATTCACTTACGCTTATTTGGAAGCCTTTTTCTTGTGTTTTCTCTGCTCTGGATGGATAGCACGTGGACAGGAATTATAGCAAACCAGTGCACTCTTCTATTTGGAAAAGTGCCCAGTGTACCACAGTGTGTCAATGCAGTTATTATCCCGTGTTATGATGAAGGTAGGGAAAACTGAAGTCTACTATTAGAAAGAAGTTGTTATAAGGTAATGTCGACACCATCATGGAAACTGAAGACAAACCAAGAGTTTAGACCTGGTTTTTCTTTTGAGAATATAGCATTGTCTGTGGATCTAATTATTTACAACATTGACCCTTTGGTTTACTTATACCCTACTTAGTCAGTGAAACAGTTGCATAGTTTACGTTTTAGTTGAGCTACAGATTGGCTGCTGTATTTTGTGTTTTAATGCTTATTAAGAAATCCTGGAATTTATTCATCTCTTATGTTTTTGAGATTATGCTAATAGATGTAGCTTCTCTATAATACTTTCACATATTTTCTGTCAGACTTTTACATACGTATCCTATTAAAACAGTATTACAGAGCCATGTTAAGTTGAAAATTAGTTTTACTTAATCAGGATGAATACTTTGGAACTATTGCATTGTTTGCTGGTTTGACAATCTATAATATAGTAGTAGTCAGGTGAGAACTGATCTAACCATTGCTTATGACCTGATACAAATCACAGCTGGAGTAATAAGTTGTGATGTAGTTAATTAACTATTAGTTTAATAGACAATTTAGGTGGGAAGACTAGAAAAACTTGGTGCCACTAACACTTAAGTATGGTATTTTATCACTTTTATCACTATCTTCCTGTTGTTCATCGATTTGCTCAAGTGGGTGCCAGTAACGTCTCCATTCATTGGGAATGAGGCCCATTATTGTTACTGTTTTTGGCATATCGAATATACCACGGGTAGCTTGCCAGGCTCTGCTGTGGCTCTGGATTCATCCCAGGGGGTCCAGTCTTTTTCTCTGCCAGACCATTAACCATCCAGGGCCCACAGGACAGAGCCCTCGGTGTAGACAAGCTGTCTTCTGTCTGCCACTTGCTGACGCATCTGGGCACTGCAGCCACACCTGCAACACCTCGAGAGGCAGCTTGATATTTTATAGAAAAATAAAATAAAGCAAAAATATACAAAAAGCAATAAAATAAAGTTTTAAAAAATATCATCAAAGATCAATTTTTATAAGCAGCTTTTGTAGGCATTCCTTGTTCATTTCTCCTATTACCCACTTATAATTGAATCTCATAACCGAATCTGTAGTATCCCTAATTTGATTTATAAATATCAGTTTGAAATGACATTTTGTAGCATTATATTAAGTGTGTCAGTAAACCTGTCAATAAGAAAGTTGTTGTTGTGATAAAGTTATTAATTAATTGCCTACTCTAAAAGATTTAGTAAATATGGGAGTAATTTAAAATGAGTAATCCAGAGTCTTTAATATTACATTATGTTTAGCTTAGTTAAAATTAAAAGAGGAATGGAATGTGTATAAATGCAGTTGCTGCAAAATATGACAGTTTATGTCTTTATTATATAACGATTCCTCTAAAACTATAGTAAAATCAGTATCCTAATAAACATATGTCAAAATGCCTCAGAGTAAATACAATTAGGAATATACAAATGGACACTCAGATTCTCTAATGGTGAAAGTGGAAAAACTATTTTTAAAATCTGTTTGACAAGAGCAACTAAAGACGAACATATGTATTTCCTAAGACATAGCAATTGAACTGCAATTCTATTTAACAAACATTATTTATAATACAATGTATGAAAAGACATTTAAAAGAATATTCAAAGTAGACACTATTCATTCTAATCAGGAAGTGATAATTTCTTAAATGCCCACTAAGTGGGCATTCTTTAAATGCCCCATGCATTTAAAAAAAAAGTTGGTGTAATCATTGATATATACTGGTCTACAGCAAATAGGGATGAACATGGAAGCAATGAACAGTTATATAAAAAGAATAATATTGGAAAGGCTAATTGGACAAAACTAAAGAACATGCCAATCAGTGCTAGAAAGTTAAAGGCAGGCAAAACTGGGCATCTACTTTAAAGTGCAACTTTTGAACAATGGTGACTTCTGTTGAACTAGAAAACTAGGCTATGTGACGTGTCATAGTTTCAAACTTGCCTGCAAGCTGTGGCCTCAATGGGTATTAGAAGAAACACAGGCAGCTCTGGCGAGAGAGCCTTGTGGAAGTGAGCTGAGGACAGGAGCTGCATGGTCCCTGTGGCATTTTCCAGTATCATCTGAAGGCAGAGGCTCTGGGATTCACCCATGAAAAGCACTGCTCCAACCAAATGTTAGTGGCTGCTCAGCACAAAATCAGAGCAGGCTGAGACCTCGCATGCAGATGCTTCATTAAACAGGACACTGAGCTTTAGCATAGAACTGAAGCACTTAGCAAAGCTTCTAAAGGCCGGTGATTCTTCCCGCTTTGGTCACCTTAGAAAAGAGTTGAAAAGAATCCGGCTGGTGAAGTAATGGTGGGAGATTTCCTTATGCCATTTTGGCAGGACTCTGGAGGATGTGAGGGAAGCTGGAAACTCCAGTGTAGCCACACACTGAAGATAAATACTGAAGAAGAGATATCAGGTGAAATCTGCGTTTGGGAACATTTACTGACTTGTTACTCTGTCTTTTGCAAAATGTACACTAGATTCATATAACCCTAGTTTGCTGTAGTATTAATAAAATTACTTTGTCATGTCTATATTTGTAGAGGATCTAGTATTCCATGTAATATTTAATATCATTGTATATATTGATACAATGGTTTGGGAAATAATTTGGAAGTCTATCTATAAATTTGTATATATTACCAGTAATAAATGAGTGCCAGTTATAGGAAAAGTGCTCAACACTATAACATCAGGAAAAGTGCAGATAAAAACTGTGATACTACTATCCACCACCTGCTTATTTTAGTAAACTTGAGAGCACTGAATATTGGTGGCCATGTGAAGCAACTAGAATTGATGGAAATATGGAGTACAATCACTTTGTAAATTTCCAGAATGCTCAGTAGAAGAGATATTATCAAAATAAAGCTTTGTTTATTATACCTGTGGACTCAAGCGGATACTGCCACGTGTATGTAGCCGGGCCCTCTTGTCCCATCAGTGCAGAGGATGGGACCATATTAGATAGATAGCCCCGGTGTACTTCACAGCCCAGGTCTGGAATAAGTGAGCAAAGCAGATACTGCATTGTCAGTCAGATGTCAGCTACGTGGCTGCAGTTAACTGCATAGAAGCCTGAGAAGTATCACCGAGGGGTGAGCATGTGGATGAGAGATTGGGAAACATCTCACCAGCGTCATTCTGCCATTTAGTTGTCAGACGTGGACACAATTTATATGAGGAGAACACCAGTTTGGAAGCTTGGTTGTTAGTTCCAAGAGTAAGTGTATATTACCCTGGATAAGAAACTTAAAACATAATGATTTCAGAGTATGAACTTAGAATCAGATTCACACAGTTTCTGATTTCTTGACCTAGCTGTCCTTATTTAAATTGACTTTACACAGCAGAAATTATACATATGCAACTATTAATATTTTTGCTTATTTTTTAAAGATTGAGTTTTTGCTTTTATGAAGCAGAAATTGTGAAAACGATTCACTCTTGGATTGCTCCAGATGATCAAATGAGACACAGTCTCTGAACAGTGTAATGAAAAATACATTGCTTTTCCTCTTTGCTGACAAAGGATTATTGATCTGTTCACTGTTTACAGAAACTCGTATTCTGAAAAATAGTTACTTTTTTGTATAAGAATCACTACTTAATGGATTTAGTAAAGTCTAATGTTATATTAAATATCCTTAAATATTTTTAAGGCTTGCCTTAAAAATTGTTTTTGCATCTAGTTTGGTGTTCCTAAAAAGCAAATGTTTAGGGGCCGGAGCGATAGCCCAGCGGGTAGGGCATTTGCCTTGCATGCGGCCGGCCCATGCTGGCCTGGGTTCGATCCCGGCATCCCATATGGTCCCCTGAGCACCGCCAGGAGTAGTTCCTGAGTGCAGAGCCAGGAGTAACCCCTGAGCATTGCTGGGTGTGACCCAAAAAAGCAAAAAAAAAAAAAAAGCAAATGTTTAAATTAAGGTTGAAGCTATGATTGAATTATGATTGCTGTGTTTGCTCCTCTTTCTAACCTAAGATCAGAGTCTCTGTATCAAAGTAACTTATCATTCCTGGTGTGTTCACAATTATATCTACACATGCCTTCTCTTGAAAACAGCAGCACAATATTCTGAAATCCTAAACATAACAAGGGTTCTCTGAAGAGTCTTTGGGCTTTATCCTCATGCCCTATATGACAGTTATCATATGATTCTGATAACTTCAGTTACCCTTATTACATAGATACTTAAAAAATAAAAATTATTATCCATCAAAACAAAAATTCTTAATTTCAAAAGCTCCTTTAGTATTTGATCAGAGACCTTTCTGAAGAAATTCCTTATAGTCCCCCTTTCTCCGAAAACTAGTCTCCTGTTTAAACTTCTTTTATCAAAATATTCTACAACACTTGGTGATACACACAATACATGTCTCCTTTAGGCCATTGGGTTGCCAAAGGTGACATACTTAAGGCTAGAGGAGTTCTCACTTTTAATCCAAAAGATAGGTGTTATCTAAAGTTTTCTCTAGTTAAATTTTTTAACCAATCTTTTCATATTTGTGTTTATTTCCAGAATATATTTCTAATTGGTGTTGACAAAATACCAAGATTTCTATTTCCTTGGACTAATATCATGACATTTGGTGAACAAATCTATGTTAAATGTGTAAGTTCTCTTGATTTTTGAGCTGCTCATTTATTTTACTTTATTTTTTTATTGAACCACCATGTGATAGACCATTACAAAGCTGTTAATGATTGGGTTTCAGTCATACAATGTTCTAACACCCGTCCCTCCACTAGTGCACATTTCCCAGCACCAGTGTCCCTGGTTTCCTTCCCGCCACTCCCCCACAACTTGCCTCTATTTTTAAAAAATATTTGATTATACCACTGTGAGATATACAATTGCTTGTTTGGGTTTCGGTCCTCACAGTGTTCCAGCTCCCATCCCTCCACCTGTGCCCATTTCCCACCACCAATGCCCTGATTCCCCACCCTCTCCCCTAGCCTGCCTCTATGGCAGGTTCTTTGTTTCATTTCTCTCTTTCTCGGTTCTCTCTCTCTTTTCTCTCTCTTCCTTCCCTTACACATTGTGGATTACAATACATACACTTGTAGGTTATCATGTGTATCTTTTGACCTGTATTTAATGCTCAGTTCTAGGTTGGTATTAGCACTTTCAACAATTATTAGCACACTGTTCCATTCTCTGTCTTACCTAACCTCTGACTCCCACAGGTTTGTGGTAATTTTCACCTTTGACAAGATCTCTTGATCCATATTTTGCCTGACCTTGATATTGGTGTCATAATGCGTGTGTGTGTGTGTATATACACACACACACACAAACACATATATGCCATGCAAATAAATCCAGTCATTCTATATAGGTCTTTTTCCTTCTGGCTAATTTCACTCAACATGATCCTCTCCATGTCCATCCATTTATAGGCAAATTTCTTAACTTCATTTTTCTAACAGCTACGTAGTATTCCATTATGTAGATGTATCAAAGTTTCTTTATCCAGTCATCAGTTCTTGGGCATACTGGTTGTTTCCAGATTCTGGCTATTGTGAATAGTGCTGCTATGAAAATAAAAGTGCAGATGGTGTTTCCACCGTGTTTTTGTCTTCCCAGGCTATATCCCCAGGGTGGTATGGCTGGGTCAAATGGGAGCGCAGTTTCTAGTATTTGGAGGAATGTCCATATTGTTTTCCAAAAAGGCTATACCAGTCGATATTCCCACCAAAAATGGATGAGAGTCCCCTTTTCCCTGCATCCATGCCAGCACTTGTTGTTCTTGCCTTTTGGATATGCGCCAGTCTCTGTGGTGTGAGATGGTATCTCATTGTTGTTTTGATTTGCATCTCTCTGATGATTAGTGATGATGAGCATTTTTTCGGAAGTCTTTTTTGCCTCTATTTTTTAGGTTGTTTAGCATAATGCCTGAATGGATTGTCACTCAACAGTGGTGAATTTTGGTAGCCTAAGAATTATGTACTGAATTATCTTACTCCATTGCCAGTTCTTGACTTTGACTAGTAGAATTAAAGAAAAAGTATATGCAAGACTAGTAATTATTATTGGTTCCTCTCCTGAACATTATTTGGTTTTGTGATAATAAGCCCATACAGTCTTAGTGGTCCAAGACTTTTTTTCGGGTCCCTAGGCATCACCAAAGCCAAAAATTATATTCACATCGTAATTATGCTAATATAAAGTATGATAATTTATGACATTAAGTAAAATGTTACATTTATGTTTGAACACATATTTTGCATGCTACTTACTTCAAGTAGTGGAAATAAAATGATTAAAAGATATGCTTAGCCCTTTCCTTATGAAGTTTATGGGTCAATGGCAATTGTCAACTCTTCATTAATGTCACACAAATTTGGGTATGTTTATCTTCTGATACACATCATATCAGAAGAAGCAATTGGAGCCATGGATACAAATAATGTCGGGTTAGAGCACTCTGAGAAAAGCTGGGAAGACTTTAATCTCAGTATAAAGCACTCGTGTGATTTACTCTCTGTTCATCGTTGCCTGACGCAAACAGACGCATGCTTGCTTGTAATGTGCCTAACTGAATCATTCAGATAGTCTCTCTCTATCAGGGAAACTCCACCACATATGTGAATCCAGTCAAATTCTCTTATTTTTGAAGCCATAAATGATCAGAAATATTGGAGCATAGAGGAGGGGAAGTAGCAATGAGGCAAATAAATGGTTTTCTTCCCCTGACTTCCACCCTGTGGTTTATAACTAGTAGGCAAATGAGACAAATGGGACCCTAAATAATAGCATTCGTTCTGATGAAAATCTAATTGGATGATATAACGTGTTGGATACCAGATTGAACTTCCGCTGTTCACTCTGAAATTAAATTTAGTCACCACATCAGCTGGAGCTGAGCACATGCAGACTTTCAGCCAGGGCCGAGCCGTCTGCTTTATGTTGACCACAGGTTGGCATTATTGAGGAAATGCACTGTTTCTTCTGGTTCAAAACAAAGTGACAGGAGCAATGCTATAGCAGGGAGGGCATTTGCTTTGCACGAGGCTGACCCAGGTTCAATCACCGGCATCCCTTATGGACCCAAAAAGAAAAAAAGAAAAATCAAAGTGAGAAGCCCACGCCGGGAGGAGGAACAGAGGGCAGAAGCAGTGCTCTCTCTGGTTAGGGTCTGTGAGAGTTGGCATGCTGGAAATGCTGCTCCACTCCACCGAGCCCAGCTGTGCTCCCGTAATCCATTAGAGTTGCCAATAGGCCCTATAGTTCACCAGAGTTACCTCTGGCCCCAGCAGAGGACATTGTGGCTCCCTAGAAAGTCTTGCTTTTGGACCAGAGAGATAGGACAGTGCATAGGATATCTGTTTTGCATGTGGTAGACCCGGATTCGATCCCTAGCATCCCATATGCTCCCATGAGCACTGTCAGGAGTGATTTTTTGAGTGCAGAGCCAAGAGTAACCCCTGAGCATCTCAAAATATGCCCCCCCATCTTGCTCTCCCCTCCGAGAAAGAAAGTTTTGGTTTAAACTCTCAGGATTGAGACTGACTCTGGCCCTCCAGGATTCTGGCAGCAAGTGAAACTTCCGCTTTCAGGCTTCATTTAAAATGAAAAGACCAATCTGTTAAAGCTAACTTTGTGTGGGAGCCTTAGTCACACAGGGCTATGAATTTACTAACAGTTACCAGTTACCTAAAATTTACTAACATTTACCGATTACCTAAAAATGTTGGTTCTTGGTGACTTCCTGCATTTTAGGTGCTCGGTGAGCATATGGAGCTGATGGATGAAGTCAACATGGACCAGGTCATAACACAGCTGCGTCATCCCTGATCACACTCGAGCACTCCCTGGAGTTGAGCTGGTTTAGCATCTTGCTTTAGGGAGCTTCAGAACCTTCCTACACCGTTACCTCCATCTACTCAGTTTTTATTTTCCATCCCAAAGTGCATCTAGCCACATGTCCAGCAAGTGTCACCAGGAGGGACAATGGTCTAATAACGTAATGTCCATCCTTGAATTGTGGTGTTGGTGGTCATATCTGGGATGGAACCCAGGGCCTCACACATACAAGATGTGTGCTCTACCACTGAGCCACACCACCCAGCCACAATTTTGGTTAATGTTATAATTCTTCTAACAAACGAAGAAATTAAGAGAGAATCAAATCATGAAAAAAATCAAAGCTCCCAAACTTCCATCCATTTTCACAGTGTCAGTCTCAGCTTGTGTGTGTTGGAGGCACAGGGCTCCCTGCAGAAGCTTGGGTGGAACTGGGTTCTGGTGTGCTTGTGGGCTGCCTCTCCCAGTGAAAGCCATTATGCTCTGTACTTTTTTCCCCCTAACTTCCCTTTCATGTTTTCTAGGATTTAAGGAAGTTTCATCTCTTTTGGCACAGTAGAATTATTTTCATCTGCCTTACGCTTTGAAGGCTGATGATCTGTACTCAAGTTGCCTTTTGGTTCGCTGTGGGAGAATGCTCAGATGAGGGCTCAGTGCTTCAGTCTGCTCTGAGATTGGTTTCTTGTCTTCTCTACTTGGTTCCATTTTGCTACATCTGAATGTATTCTTTTATTTTGGTTCCGATTTTACTTTTCAGACATTGTCATCTAAATTTTTTTTAATCAAAATCAAAGGAGCTTCTGTAACAAGAGCTATAAAGCCATCCATTTCTGGAAATGACTCAGTTAATATTTTCTTTCATAGTTAATATTTTCTTTGCCTTCACCTCCCTGCATGGCATAACATTTTCTCAAAGGTATTATGTCACTGATTTCAAAAGCATTCTCTAGACTCAGAAGAGCCATCTCCTTATTCTCCTTGGACTTTCTTCAGCTTGTCTTATGTGGCTTGTTCTTCCTTCTGGGGCCTTACTTTCACAATGTCTCTGTAACGCAGTGCTATGTTGGTGATCAGTGTTCTAGAAAATAAGACCAAATACAATTGAAAAACTCCAAATTTCAGTTTTTGCCCAGTTTTCCGTTATAAATATCTCCACTCCCTGTGATTCCTCCACTTACCCCCAACTTCATGTAGCTGATTTCAAGCTCTTCAGGAAACGCTGCTGAATGTACTTTTGGGGGCATTGTTGCTCTCATGGGTTGGGCCATTTGTCCTGCATGGTGACATTTCAGCACACCCCCAATTCCAGTCTTCCCATCTGCACCGGGAACCACACTGAAGCCAGCCACTAACATCGTGTTCTTGATACTGATCTTTGTTCTTTACCACCTCGTCTCTGAAATCTTTCCTGGAGCCTCATGGATTTTAAAGGTAAGAAATTTGCCTGCTGTTCCTGTCCGAAGGACACCACAGGAGCATTCCCCCCAGCTCCTCCATCCCATCTCCATCTGGAGCAGACATCCTGGATGGTTCTAATTTCTTGACTTCGTGCCGTGATGTTTAGGGCCTCTATTCACCGTTCTAATGGGAATGCAACTATATCTGGGATGACAAGATGATGCCTTGAAGCACAGACCTTGACTATAACTAGTCTTCATAAATAATCATTTTTATGCTTAGAACTTTGTATAATTATTTTATTCCAGCATTCTAGCTTACCAATTGGATGGGGCTAGGGAGCATTTGTGCTGCCCCCTAACAAGCCTGTCTGCTGTGGTTTCGCTATCTCTGCCCGCCCAGTGCTTCCTGTGTTTTCTCTCATCATGGGCTGGTTGAGTTTCTCGTTGGCTTCTTGCCTTTGATATATAGAAAAAGAATGTTTTTCAGTTGCGTGGACACTCCTTGAAAAGATAACCTTGCACATTGTTTTGGGGAAAGCGTTTCATTCCTCCTTCCTCCTGCAGGGCTATTGTGAGAATTTTCTCTCTTGTCTTCCTACTGCTTTGTCTTCCCCTGTTTTCAGAGGTTATTTTTAACAACCGATAGTTTATAGTATTTGCTGTCTAGGATTTCTGTATGAAGCAGCTTGAATGAATAAACGTTTAAAGCTTATATAATCTCAAAATGGATAAAGTTGATTGAACTTTATACAAATAAAATACGAATTTCCTCTTACAATAATATGACTTTTTTTATTAGTCAAGATTGTAGTTTTGTTCTACAACATGTGTTTTTCTTCAGCTCTTAGAATGGATTTGGTAAGCAATTGCTAGGAATCTTCTAGGCTATTGATTTCTATTTTAATTTAAAATGACTTCTCTACCATTAACCACATTTTTATGCCATATGTATCTCTCTATGATATTTATTTTGTTTCCTCACTCATGAGAGCACTAAAGGTAATATGGCTGTGGAGATTACTACTTTGGGACTCATTCACAGGCATCTCTTCTATGCTTTTTACCACAAAAAATAGAATAGATGCTCCCCCTCCTGAGTTTGAACTCCTTATTCTAATTAATAGTATTATAATTATTAATATCAATAATTCATTAATAATGGAACAACCCTCACTAATATTTTTAGTTCTATAAATTATCAATTTATCTTTAAGTAATTAAAACCAGTGACCGCATTGTACTGCTGTCTGAACTGTGATTTAACAGTCTTGCTCCAGAATCAGTCGAATCTCTCATCAGTTTTAGACCATACTGATGAAATCGAATCAGGTGGGAATCTGAGAGATGCAGAGTGCTCCAAGTATACTCACTGAGCTTCTGGATCAAGGACCTACCCTCTGGGAAGTGCCTTTAGACTGAGTGTGTTTGTTAGGTTCACATTCTCAAAGTTAGTCTAGAAGTGACCACGACAAAGTCCACATAGAGAAGGGACTCAGAGGCAGCTCAAAGGGCTGGAGCACATGTCTTACATGCACATGGCCCCACATTAGATGATTGACCCCAGGGCTCCTGAGCACTGCTAGGAGTGCTTTCATTATGTCACTATGAACAATCTCCCTTAGAAACTCACTTCTCTAACCTGAATTTCCCCAAAGACATTTCTCACATTTCTCTGCCACAACAAACAGCTTCTTTGACCCTCATTGTCTGTTCCCCCTGAAAATCATATGACTTATCATCCGCACATCTTCTGATTTATGCTCTTGACTATTTTTGTTTGTTTTTTGGGCCCCACCCAGCAGTGCTCAGGGCTTACTTCTGGCTCTGTACTCAGGGATCACTAGTGGGTTCAGGGAATCCTATGGGATGCTGGGGTTCAAACCCAGGTTGGTCACATACAAAGCACTTGCTCTTTCTGATGCAGCCCTCTTGACAGTCTGATGTCAGTTTTACCTGTGGCCTTATTACCAAATGATTCATTATATAAACTTCAGTCTTTAATTCCTTATTGCTAGTATATACCCTGAATTCTTCTTCATTTTTCTTTTTTGACTTTTTGGATCAGTTCAGGTGATGCTCAGGGGTTACTCCTGGCTCTTCACTCAGGAATTATTCTGGAAGTGATCGGGGAACTATTTAGGATGCCAGGGGTCAAATCTGGGTCAGTTGTATGCAAGGCAAACACCCTACCTGCTGTGCTATTGCTCTGGTCCCTGGACCCTGACTTCTTAATGGACCATAGCCTCATTGGAGTTGCATAACTTAAAACTTATTTTAAGATAAATTAATTTATATTTTATTACCATTAAGTGTTTTATTTTTTATGCAGATGTTACATACCTTTATATGTAGGCTCACATAAAATAATTTCTCTGGCAAAAGGGGGATGCAAGAGAAGAAAGTTTAAGAAATGGTGGTAAAGGAACCAGAGTGATAGTACAACAGGTGGAGCTCGTACCTTTCATGCAGCTGACCCAGGTTCTATCCCTAGCAATCTGTATGATCCCGAGTCTGCCAGGAGTGACCCCTAAGTTCAGAGCTAGGAATAATCCCTGAGTGAGCACATGAGTATGAACCCTGAAAACAAAAGCAAAACCAAAAAGAAAAGAGAGAAACCCTGGCAGATAAATATCCACATCTGTACTGGGCTACTTTAGCCTCTCTCCGATTTTAACTGCTGTGGGCTATGGTGTAGTTCCTCAGCTGTCCATCAGAAACCCGTTGCCTTCCAAGATGCAGAACTGTGGTCTCCAGCTCCTCTGCATGCAGGTGAATATGTGACTCTTCTCTGCTGGGCTTTTAGAGCCTCCCTGATGGCCTTCTTCCTTCCTCTTCCCTTGTCTCCTTGCTAGATACTTATATTGAATATAATTATGCTATTTGCTGGCAAGATAGTGGTGTCTGTCTCAATCTGGGTCTATGAAGAATCTCTTTTTTTCACTGTATCACTGTATCACTGTCTTCCCGTTCATCATCGATTTGCTCGAGCGGGCGCCAGTAACATCTCCATATGTCCTGTCTCATGCTAGTAGAGCCCAAAGGCATCTGCTTGCTCCAGGAACATAAAGAGCCTCAATCCATTCCGAATGAGGTCTATAATTGCTACTGGTATTTGGCATATATATCAAATACAACACGGGTAGCTTGCCAGGCTCCGCCGTGCAGGTAGCATACTCTTGTAGGCATCTCTAAGTCCAGCAATTATTGATGAACCGCGGCCACTTGCGGCCGCGCAAGCCGGGCGCTGATAGGCTGGTCTGCTGGGTAGAGGTCTGACGAGAGAGAAGTCCGGATGTGGAAATGGAGGCCCTCATGGAGTGGGGGTCCTCTGGCTTGTTGCGAGGCTCTGCTGTGATGGTGGGCCAGGGCTAGACCCACCATCCCTCCCGGGCACCTCGTGAGCGGCTGGTCACAGGGAGAGCCAGTACCAGCTCTGCCCCATGTCTGCGAGTCTCTGGACCGGCATACCTGAGCCGGATTTAAGAAAGACTGCTGCAGGGTGGAACTCGATGAGTTGGGCACTGATAGGCTGGTCTGCTGGGTGGAGGTCTGATGAGAGAGAAGTCGGATGTGGAAAATGGAGGCCCTCATGGAGTGGGGGGGTCGTCAGGCTTGTTGCGAGGCTCTGCTGTGATGGTGGACCAGGGCTAGAACCCACCATCCCTCCCGGGCACCTCGTGAGCGGCTGGTCAAAGGGAGAGCCAGTAGCAGCTCTGCCCCATGTCTGTGAGTCTCTTTTTTTAAATTTTTTATTATACCACCGTGAGACATACAATTACAAAGGTGTTCATAATTGGTTCTTGGTAATACAGTGTTCCAGCACCCATCCCTCCACCAGTGCCCCATTTCTACCACCAATGTACCCCCACCCTCCCACCCACCCCCCAGGCTGCCTCAATAGCAGGTAGCCCTGTTTCCTCTCTCTCTCTGTCTCTGCATCTCTCTCCCTCTTCTTTTACACATTGTGGCTAGCCCTGCAGATATTTAGAGTTTATCACTTAAGTCTCTTTGTGTATATTCAATGGTGAGTTTTAATCTGCCATTACTATCTCCCACACTTAGTAAAACACTGGTATCTATTTATATCCTATTAATGAATGCAGTCATTCTATATCTGTCCTTTTCCTTCTGACTAATTTCACTCAGCATGACAGTCTCCATATCCATCCATTTGCAGGTAAATTTCATAATTTCATCTTTTCTGACAGCTGCATAGTATTCCATAGTGTAGATGAACCACAGTTTCTTTAGCCAGTCCTCTGTTCTTGGGCATTTAGGTTGTTTCCAGATTCTAGCTATTGTGAATAGTGCAAAGATGAATAAAGAAGTACAGATAGTGTTTCTGGAAAGCAATATGGACATTCCTCCAAAGACTAGAAATTGAGCTCCCCTTTGACCCAGCCATACCGCTCCTGGGAATATACCCTGGAAAGCCAAAAACGCACAGCGGAAACACAATCCGCACTTTTATTTTCATAGCAGCACTGTTCACAATAGCCAAAACCTGGAAACAACCAGTATGCCCGAGAACTGAGGACTGGATAAAGAAACTGTGGTACATCTACACAATGGAATACTATGCAGCTGTCAGAAAAAATGAAGTTATGAAATTTTGCTATAAATGGATGGATATGGAAAGAATCATGTTGAGTGAAATTAGTCAGAAGGAAAGAGAGACATAGAATGACTGCATTTATTTGCATGACATAAATATACTAGGTGATCGTACCAAAAGTGGAAATTACCGTAAGCGTGTGGGAGTCAGAGGTTGGTTTAGATAGAGAAAGGAACATGAGTGAATAAATGTCTAAAGTTCTGATACTAACATAGAACTGAGCATTAAATACAGACAAAAAAAATGCAAGTGATGGCTTCTAAGTGTGCGTGAGTGCAACCCACAATGTGTGGGAGAAGGAGGAGAGAGAGAGGGAGAGGAGAGGAGATAAAGAACCTGCCATTTAGGCGGGATGTGGGAGGGGAGGGAATTGGGGACATGGGTGGTGGCTGAGGGGGCACTGGTGGAGGCGGGGTGCTGGAACACTATGTGACCGAAACCCCCAAGAGTGAACAACGTTGTAATTGTATATCTCACGGTGGTATAATAAAATGTTAAATACAAAAAAAAAGAAGTACAGATAGTGTTTCTGCTATGTGTTTTCAGTCTCTTGGTTATATTCTTAGGAGTGCTATTGCTGGATCAAATGGGAGCTCAATATCTAGTTTTCGGAGGAATGCCCATATTGTTTTCCAAAATGGCTGGACCAGTCGGCACTCCCACCAACAGTGGATGAGAGTCCCTTTTTATGAAGAATCTCTTAGACAATAAAAAATCTCATTTCCTGGGGCTGGAGTAATAGTACAGTGGGGGAGGGTGTTTTCCTTGCATATGGCTGATGTGGATTTAATCCCCGGCATCACCTATAGTCCCCTGTGCATTATCAGGAGTAATTCCTGAGTGTGGAGCCAGGAGTAACCCCTGAGCATCACTGGGGTGTGACCCCAAAGGCAAAATAATAATTATGATAATAATAAGAAGAACTCTCATGTTTAAAAAAAACCAACAAAACTCCTTTCTTGTCCCCCTTAGGAAAGCAAAATTGATGAGTTAATAACTTAAAAAAGTGATTGAGACCTCCTGGTTAGCTATTGGAACTATTGTTATTTTAACTTAGACAAGAACCTAGCATTTATTGGAGTAGTGAATCTAGCAAAAAGTTTTCACTGTCTCTAGACACACATCTGTCCAGGTTAATATAAGCCTTTTTTTTAAATGGTGGTAATAACTCTTGTCCACGAGCATACAGATCTGTCCATTTCCAATGGCAGAAAATAAGATGTAGATCTGGTAGCAATAAGATCACAAGTAGTGGGTTACTGTTTCAGTCTCACTTAATACTTCTCCTTAGCACATTGGCTGGGAGGAAATCTTATAAATGACATTATTTAACAAAATCATTAAAATTTATATAGTTACAAACTTAGGGATCTAATTTGATATTTTTAAAATAACAAATCTCATCAAATGTTGAGACTAAGTCATCCCTAGAGGGATTTGAGCTACATAATTTCTGTAAGAAAAAATAGAAGAACTGACAGCTTAGAGATCTGTATTCTCAGATATTATTTTGCGCTGTTTTTATTTTGGCTAGCTGCTTCAAGGAAGTCAAAGCAGCTACGAAGTTTTCTAAAGCATTAATATCTGCACTGTGTGTTGGGTTCCAAAAGTGTGGACCAGAGTGTAACTGTTCTTCTCTGATAAGAGTTTTTAAAAAAGATGAGTTTGTGATCTGATGACAGAGAACACCCCTTCTGGGTTAGCAGTTCACATCTTTGCTTTACATCACTTGACCCAGGGAAATGATAGCCTGGTATGGAACCAAAGAAACAAGTGTCTGGAATAGCCAGGAGTCTTTCCAGCTGGATGGTTCTGCAGTGATGTGAGGCAGTGATACTGAGCTTTTAAAGGAGGAAATGAAAACCACATGTTTCTTAGAGATGCATTCGGCGGAAAACACTTCAGAAAGATGATTTCGATTCAGTATTAAAGAGAGAATTTCTAAGAGTCAAAAGTTATCAAGAGATGGAATGTTCGATTTTCTTCCTGAGAGAGGGAAGTGCTGAGCTCGGTGTCAGGACCATGGCAGCTGGTGAGGGCCTGCGGCAAGCCTATTCAGATGACAACTGGAATCAGCTACATGCCTCCTTCCTACCGCCCCACCCCCATTTTCCTTTCCATCTTCACAATCATTAAAATACTGGCTTGAGATATACATGTAATGTGTGTCACTTAATGCTCTGAATAGTGAAATAGTGAAACATTGTTTTGTAGGATTTTATGATTTTCTGTTAAATATATTTAGTTTGGGGCCACATCTGGTGGTAATTAGGGTTTCCTCTGGTTCTGTGCTCATGGATCACTTCTGATAGGCTCAGGGGACCATATGGAATGCCAGGGATTGAACCAGAGGAAGAGTGAGCAAGGCAATCACCTTAACCACGTCTGGCCTCCTCTCCTCTGGCCTCCCTCTCTTCCTCCTGATCCTCTTCCTTGTGCTCCACTTCTTATTCCTGCCACTCACCCTCATGCTTCTCCTCATCCTCCTCTTCATCTTTAAGAAAATTAATTTCTTAAACTATTGAAAAAAATTCAATGCAGTGTTGAAAAATATTCAGTGTGATACTGCCATCTGTAAAATTAGGTCTCATAGATGCAGCCATACAATTACTACTTCAAAAAGCAAAACAACTCCTCTGTAAACATTACATGTAGGGTCAACTTTTCTGTAGAAAATAGTAGACTTAATACCAATAACTTATAAATGCCTGTGAAGTGTTTACATTGCCTTTAAAATCCAGAGGGGTGAAATGCAGATTCATGTAAATTTTAATGTATAGTACTATGAATATTTTCATTCCAGTACAGTTATAAACTGTGATCATATGAACACATAGAAATCTGTGTGTTTTATAGAGAAAAGGTCTGATAGAGGCAAGAGTGAGTTCTGGGTTGACATCAGTCTTAATGAGCAGAATTCAAGCCTGAAGGTGGCAGGATCAGAACCTTCAACCCAAACAAAAACACCTGAGCACCGCACGAGGACAAAGCGTCAGATACTCGGGAGCACAGACTTCAGCGCCTGCACTGCTGTGCTAAGATCACCCCCCCACCCCCGCCGCAGTAGCAGCCCTCCGCCTGGATTGCCACATGAAGTCTGTGAAGCCTGTGCCTCTTTTAGGACGGTGTCTTAAAAGAAAAGGATGGTCTCATGCTTCCACGGAAGGAAGATTAGGAGTTAGACTCACTGAGCTTCCAACGTCCATTCCTATGGTCTGTAGGTTCATAAGGTGGAATGTTTTCCAATCATAGAAGTTCTGAAAGTTTTCAACTGCCAGTGATCTGCACAAAGATATCTGTTGATCAAAATGTTCATTAGCATCTAGATTTTGAGGTTTTGCTTTTGCTAAATAATTCAAAGAAAAAATTATCATTGCAATTACCGAATACTTGTTATGTGTTAGCACTCTTTTAATAGTCTAATTTTATTTTAATTAAAATAACAGATCTTTGACAACAATGTTATTTTTCCATTTTAAATGAAAGAAAGATTTAAGGAGATGAAGAAACTTGTTAATGGAGATTATTTAAGTTTAGTCACGTTGGGATTGTATTGTGATTTGCCAGGTTATATACAAGACAGACACATCTAAGTCCTGTTTTACATTGAACATCCTTGGTTCCTTTTATACTAGGTTCTTAAATGCTTCTTAATAGGGACACAATATTTCATCAAATTAAAATCTTTCAAGATATTAACTTCCAAGTTAGTATCTACTCTTGAATGAGGCTGTTTCAATGTTCAACACAGTTATTGCATGCCATCAGAGGGCTGGGCATGGCACCTATTGATAATCACTTATGTAAAGAATATTATGGTTTGGTGGGTATGAAGACAGGTGCGCTTGGAATTTGTCACCATGTATAATTTCATACAGGAAGATGGTACCCAGAGTTCCTGAATCAGGCAGGTCAGTTCTCAAGATATGATCTGATCAGCCACGATTTAAACAGTGGCTGTCAGAGCAGTTTCAGAATAGAATAAACCATGACATTTTTCGATTTTTTTTTGCCATCCAATTTGTTGGTTGAAATATAGTCCATTATTTTAATGATTTTTTTTCCCTCCCATACTAATGAGGTTGAACATTTTCCACATGTTCATTAATGAGTTGCTTCTTCATTATGAATTCTTCTTGGTATGTTGGCATTTAGTGATTTTTATAAAATATCTATTTATTTATTTTGCATTTTCTGTCTGCTGTGTTTTGTGGGGCGGTGTCTTCTCAGCAGTGCTCAGGAGGCCTGAATTTCCCTCCTGGAGATCCTTGATCAATCAGGCAGCGGTCCAGAAAGGGGAGGGCCTGAGGGTGTGGCGATGCTCAGGCTCTGTAGACTGGGCCACCCCAGTGCGCAGGGGCTTCTGGGATGGCCCCGGTGGTGCTTGGGATCTCTGGGGCTGCGCCTGGCAGTGGTATTGGGGATTGAAGCAGGGTCAGCTACTTGCAAGGGATACACCTAGACTCCTGCGCTAGCTCTCAGGTCTGTCTGCTTTTTTAAATGTTGGTTCAGTTTGGAAGATTTTTAACATAGTCCAATGTGCAAGATGTTTAATTTTGTTTCTCTCTAGCATTCATAACTCTAATAGACTCAAGCTCTTCAAAGACCGGTAGTGATGAGTCAATTCCATTTCTCTTTTTTATGTTTTATTTTACTTGTATTTAAATATGTTGGGAATTTTTATGCATTTATATCTGCATCTTATTGGGCATACTTGACTGTATTCCAAAAAGGCAGGTAACATCTCAAAAAATACTAAACAATTCCTTTCTACTTAAATTTTTTAATCTAGTTAATTTGTGCCACTCATTCTCTCTTCCTGAATTTAGTATTCCTTTTCATATACATCCAGGAATTCATATGACCATTTTTTATCAGTCTCTATTGTAATAAAACTAATGATCAATATTTTTCTCAGGTGAACTCTCTGAAGGCAGAATTTATGTTGTTCCTTTAGTAACTAGCAAATGCTTCACATGGGATGTGTGTCTACATAAAATGGAATTATTCAAATAATCTTCCATTAGTTTCTAGGTTAGCACTGCACTATGTTTATATCACAGTAGTATTTTAAATAATTAGAGAAAAACCTTGTTAACATTTATATTCAGATGTCTATGATCAGGAACCTCTTTACAAATAAACTTTAATAAGTTTTAAAAGACTCTAAAATCATTCCCTCTAGAATTTTTATTGGTGTTATACTAAAAATATAAATTAATTTTCGGTAAAATGATATTTTTGTTTTAAATACTTCCACAGTCATGTGTCATAGTTTTTTGCTTTATTGCTTTTATAATTTTATAGAGTTCTTCATAAGTATGTATTGATTTTTATTGTTACTATGTGACCTGGACTATTACTGAAGCAATCAGGAGTTGTATTCATCTATTTAGAAAATTTAATTTTTGTTTATTGCTGCTATATAGAAAAGTTATTGTCACAAATTCATCTTGCATTCTGGGACTTTCCTTATTTTATTAATTATTGTAGTGTGCTACAAAGATCATGTTGAGAATAATTTCTTTGCTGAATTCTACTTTGCATGTACAATAAGAAATGGGAATTGGGGAGCAAAAGTAAGACTCATGAAACCTGCTTTTGCAGAGAGGATTAACATTTGCATCTATTTCAAAGAGTCTATTATAATGGACTCTAATAATGTGTGTGTGCCATCTGTGAGGCAAGCTGGAACTGGTAAATCTTTTAGGGGTAAATGTGTGCATTTTTCCACAATCATGAGAGGCCCTATCCCACGGTCCCTCTGCTGTACAAGTCACGGGCTCTCTGGTCTTCTTGAAGACCCCTGACTGGTATGATGCCTCAGAACCTCTCGATATCAAGGGCTCCACCTGAAGTCTCCCTGTTGGTGTGAGATCAACAATGAGACACCGTAAGCCCAACTTCCTTGCCTGGGACAGTATGGAAAAGGGAAACCTTGAGCTTTAAGTTGAGTTGCTTATCCCCAGCACCAGAGGCTCTGAAGTGGGAGAGAAGAGGGAATGGGAGTAATTACAGCCTGTCTCAGAACCACGGATGTTTCAGCTATGAGGACCAAGAGATCAATTTAGCGTGCGATAGTGGAACACTGGAAATATACGAATTTAGTTCTGCTGAATAATATTATAGGAGGAGCACTGGAAATACGCCTATTTAGTTCTGCTCAATAATGTAATAGTTGGAGCACTGGCAACATCTCTTTTTACTTCTACTTAATAATGTCCAGTTAGGGCCCAAGCGATAGCCCAGCAGTAGGGCGTTTGGCTTGCATGTGGCCGGCCTGTGCCGGCCTGGGTTCGATCCCGGCATCCCATATGGTCCCCTGAGCACCACCAGGAGTAATTCCTGAGTGCAGAGCCAGGAGTAACCCTGAGCATTGCACAGTGTGACCAAAAAAGCAAAAAAAAAAAAATAGTAATGTCTAGTTATTGTCCAGGAGGTGTGTAAAATAATATTTTGTGTTTTGTTCTTTTTTCCTTTTTTTCCCTTTTTTTCTTTTCTTCTCTTCTTCCTCCTCCTCCTCCTCTACCCCCTCTTCTCTTCCTCCTCTTTCTTCTCCTTCTATTCATCTTCTTCCTCTCTTCAAAGACAGGAGAGATTAGAGAATCTACTATAGTTCCAATAACTAATTGAAGTGATTTTTTTTTTGTACAAAATCTACCTGAATAAAAGCTTTAAAGTGCCAAGTTATGGCTTTTCTATGAAACTGGTATATTATTTTGCTATTTCATGCTGAGATATCATGAACAAATTACATTTTCTCTTGTAACAATTGAATGTTTAGTTGCATGCTTTCTTATTATGAAACATTTTTCACTAAGGCTTATCTTAAAATCGCTTCTAAACATATCTGACTTGAAACTGAGAAATCTTAAGAAAAATTGTGACAAAGTGTTTTGTTGCCCCAAGTTAAATAAGTTGTGGTATGATTTAAAGTTGTGACTCATGGTTCCCATTCTCCTATTTTATTATTATTTTTGAAAATTTTATTATATCACCTTGGGTAGACAATTACAAATTTATTCGTGATTGGGTTTTAGTCATACAGTGTTCCAGTACTCATCCCTCCACCAGTGCACATTTCTTTTGTTTTTGTTTTTTTTTTTCTTTTTGGGTCACACCGGCGATGCTCAGGGGTTACTCCTGGCTCTGCACTCAGGAATTAACTCCTGGCGATGCTCGGGGACCATATAGGATGCCGGGGATCGAACCCGGCCTGCATGGGCCGACCGCAACCAGTGCATATTTCTTAACACCAATGTTCCCAGTCTTTAAGTGGGAAAACAGTATATATTTTAACCGACGGTATTTCAGTAAGAGAAGTTTCCAGTGAAGGACCAAATTCTAATATTTTGTCATCTTGTCATTTCAGAGCTCTAAGATCCATAAGGCAGCAATCAAGGAGCAAAGCTGCTTGAAGAACAGGACATTAAAACAGGTATCAGAGTGATTCTCAATAATTAACACATAATGTCTATTTTGGTTATTTATAGACATGATTGATTTAAACTTATAGATCCTGTTGAATGATCTTTTGTTCACAGCCCTCTGTCTCCTACTTTCCAGCCCTGGTTTTTGTACTCTAAATGAAAGTTGTTTTTTTCTTTCCTGTATGCTCTTTACATATTCTTATACCAGAGCAAAGACCTTTTGTGTAGACACAGGAACACAGTAAGACTATGCATTTGTGCTATAGGAGTTAATTAACTCAGAAATAGGTACTCCTGGTCATCTGTAGTATTTCCTAACTTAAAACCTCAGTTGCCCTTAGATTGATTCTAGTTCCTTACACCCCAAAAGGAAGGTCCCTTTGTGGGACTGAATGGATCCAGGGCAACCATGAGCAAACTATCTTGGCCTTGACATGGGACGAACTAAGTGTTCTGAGCAATCACTTGTATCACTTGTCTTCCTGTTGATCATCGATTTGCTCGTGCAGTCACCAGTAACATCTCTATATGTCCTGTCATGTGTTAGTGTAGCCCAAGGGCATATGCTCACTTCAGGAACATAAAGAGCCTCAAACCATTCCATCCGGTCATGGGAATGAGGTCTATAATTGTTACTGGTATTTGGCATATCAAATATGACACGGGTAGCTTGCCAAGCTCTGCTGTGCATGAGGGATACTCTTGTAGTCACCTCTAATCTTGAGCATTTATTGATGAACCACGTAGGTGCAAAGCACCTCATGATCAGCTGGGCACAGCAGCTCTGCCCCATGTATGTGGGTCTCTGGATCAGCATACCTGGGCTGGGCTTGAAAAAGACTGCTGCAGGGAGGGTCTCTGATGAACCAGACTTGTGATCAGCTCTTCTGCTGGGTGGAGCTGCTGGGGTGGTGGGTCAGGGCTAGAACCCGCCTTCCCTCCCGGATGCCTCGTGATTAGCTGGGCACAGGGAGAACCAGTAGCACCTCTGCCCCATGTATGTGAGTCTCTCATTGTCCTGAGCAATATAGTAAGTAAATAGTTACTTACTATATATTACTTACAATATAGTATTGTCCTGAGCAATATAGTAAGTAAACTAGGAGTAGGTTATGGAATAAATTCTGTTGTGACCCAAAGGTAAGCAACTAATTAAGGACCCTGTTGGAGTTAGGGAAAAGAACCAACCTGGCCAGAGGACTATAGTCTGAAATACATAGTAAGATGTCCCCAGGAATAGCCACTCTGTAAGTTTAATGCTGGGTGTAGATAAATGTTTCTGTCTCTTCCTGTGTCTACACAAAAGGCCTTTGTTCTAGCATAAGAATATGTAAAGCATATACAGGAAAGAGAAAAACATTTCAGTTACAATATAAACCCCAGGGATGACAAATAGGAGACAGAGAGCTGTGAACAAAAGGTAGTCCAACAGATCCTATTATTTTACAAATGTTTTACAGAAATATCTGTCTGATTTCATGGAATTTGTGTAATTGACTGCTATAGATAGCAGTCCATATCATAAACATTAATTTATTTATAGGACCAAAGAGAATGTGTTGGCATATGGATAACCCTAATTCTATCCCCACCAACACATCAGGTCCTCTGAGCCCCTCCAAGAATGATCCTGAGTGTAGAGTCAGATGTAAACCCTGAGCATAGCCAGGTGTGACCCATAAGACAAAAAATCATTTGCTTGAATTACATATCCCAAATGCAAATCAATTTTTTAGGATTTCAGCACAGCCAGATCCAGACGTAAGTGTGAAAGAATTAAATAATTATTATCATTACGTTTTGGTAAGAAAAAATATTTATTTGATCTGAAGGGAAAAGAAGAGTGATATTACTCCTTTCAAAAATCAACCCTGTCCCACTTAAAGACCATTGCATGAAAGACACTCATTTATGAAAAACACTCATCAACTTTACAGAAATGATTCACTATCGATCCACATTCTCATATACTTTTAAAAATAACCAAATTTCAAAGATAGGTAAATCCTTGTGAAGAGAAATTACAGAGTTCTATGAGGAGAAACATGGTGGTGATGGGGGGGCAGGTCCTGGTGGACTGGCTGAACAAGGGACATGTCCCTGGAAGCGACATTTTACCAAGTACTTAAGTGTGGGAAAACTCCCAGAATGTGGGTCAGGAATGAATAAAGAAATAAGTCTTGGAGCTGAAGAGATAGTACAGCAGGGAAGGTACTCTCATTGCATGCAATAGACCCTGGTTTGATCACCAATACCATTTATGGCCACCCAAATGTCCAGGAATGATCCCTGAGCCACACAGCCACTAGTAAGCCCTCAGTATAGCTAAGTGTGGTCCCTAAAGTAAAACGAATGAATGAATGAATGAATGAATGAATGAATGAATGAATGAATGACTATATTAACCCAAACAAGGATAATGTAACTCACAAAGACACAGTGGTCAAGAGGGACAGCTGATGATGTAGGGTTGAAAATGGTCTGAGAATGAACATGGGAGCTGACCTGGTCCTACATGATTTAGGGACTGTTTAAAGCAGACTTTGGACCTGTCTCATGAGCCATGTGGTAGTTCCCCTGGGTTTATCCAGATTTGCATGAGGAAATATCTCACAAAGTTCTTCTTTGGAAATACTTATTTTAGATGTTCCTTTTACTCCTACTGATGATTTGCTTTCAGGTGACTTCACCTATATTAAGCTATACAAATTAAATCATTTTAGATTATCCACCAGAATCTAGATAATTCAAGTCAGGAAAAAGTAACTGTTCAATTATATGGCTTTCTCAGGCAGAAGAGTTTTTTAGATTTAAATTACATGGTTAATTGCTTCAAATTCTTACCATGCATGTGAAAATACAGCCTTAAGTACCAATAAGGAACATTAGAACAAAAGAACACTAAGTCTCAATTTTAATATAAATATTAATTTTATTTGTTCTGTTATATCACAGTCAGAGGAAAACAGCAACAAAACTATGTTTATAACACAAACACTCTAAATCATACTCTTTTTCTTTAAAAGAGTTCTTTTTGATCTGTAAGATTTTCATAAATAAATAAGTGAAAGTGAGGAGAATGGCTTAAGGTAACCCTTGCTGTAACATCTTAAGAGTGATTAAATCTTAAGATGCCAGAGAGAGAGGTACCGATGGTAAGGTGCTTGCCTTGCATACGACTGACCTGGCTATGAGCCTCGGCATTCCATGCGGTCTGCTGAGCACCACCATGAATGATTTCTGAGAACAAAGCTTTGAGTAAGTCCTGAGCACAACTGGATATGGCCCCAGAAATTAAACAAAGAAAGAATTATTTAATCTAGGGGTAGAGAAATAGGTCAAGGAACTTCGCATGCCAGGCCTTCACCCTCTTTATTTGAAAAAAAAAAGTCATTTACTCTTACATAAAATGTGGAGATGTTGATTTTTCAATAATAAAGTTTCAAGAGTCATGAGCTTTAGAGTTCACCTACTAGAATTTCAGAAGAGAGCCTCTCAGCATCAGGTAAGTTAGATCAATTCAGCATCTTTCAATTTCGCTAATAATTATTATTATTAAAATTTTTCAAGAGTTGAGAAATGCTTCCTTGAATTTCATAACTTAGAAGTAAAAAAAAGAAAACACTGTCATATTTTCATCCCTAGAAACACAAGAAGCAGCTGTCCCTTAATTATTTTGCCATTTGCTTTCTCCTAGAGAGGTCTCTCAAATTTGGAATCTAATTAGAAAGCCTAATTGAAAATGGCTAAGTAAAATTAAGAAAGAAAGAAAGAAAAGAAGTGACATGAAAACATACAAGAAGAAAATCATAAGTGATAGTATTGCAACCAGATTGAATAATCACATATTTAAAATAAATTTGTCTATGAGGATCAATATCTTATATTGAACTTTACTTTTTCCTCTTTTAAGAATAATTTTCTCAATGATTGAAATGTTTTAATCTCTAAGTTGTGATTTTTAGGCTTTATATTTTGCTGAGTATAAGTAGCTTTAGGGTTTTGAGTATGAGCCTCCCTTACTTAATCACTGTTTCGCTCTGGACAAATGTTCACCTAGTCTCAATCTCAGTTTACACATCTCTAAATTGGAGCTTTAAAATAGACTTAGCACTTCCTGTTGTGCTTCCTGTGCTCTGATCCATCCGATCCAGTTGTTTCCTTCCCTGTTGTCTATCTTTCCTTTTCCTTTGTTCTGTACAATGTAGAGAAGACTCAAAAGCAGATTCCTTAATTCTTTCTACCCATTTTATTTTATCATAGATATTATGGATCCTGTTTCTCAAAAGTAAAACCCAATGGCACAGAGTCCTGTGAGTTACAATTTGCATGCTGTGAGGCACAATGATTGCTCTGTTCATACTAGATTGAGTGAGGCTGTGAACTGACAGAGCCAAGATGTGGAGAATGCAGGTTATCCTAGTGCTGGTTTACAGTCATCTCCTCTGACAGTTGAAGCAGGAGCCGTTCTACCTTCCTGTGAATGAGTTCACTCCAACATGGCATTCACTTCCTGGCTGTGCCTGTGAATGAGTTCACACCAACATAGCGCACTCACTTCCTGACTGTGTCTTCCTGTGAATGAGTTCATTCCTGGCTGTGCCTTCCTGTAAAATGAGTTCACACCAACATGGTACCACTTTCTGTTGCGCTTTCTGCGCTCTGGTCCATTTGATCCAGTTTCCCATTTGTTGTCTATAGTCCACTTTCTTGGCTCCATTTTCAATGTGTCGTTCCCTGTTGTCTGTCTCTCCTTGTTTTGGTCTCTTCTCTCTCCTTTCCTTAAAGCTGTCCCCACATTTTGGATGCACAAATCTCTTTAAATTCAGTAGAGAGTCTTCTTTATGGAACAGCTTCAAGTTATCTCCTGAGATCATTACCTACACCCTTTGGATTTGTGGAATTTTGTTTATTTTCAGACTCTCGTATCTGTAATAAATGATCCTAAAAACCAGAACACTCGGAGACCAGCTACTTAACACTGGCATGTGTTTTTCCTTCCATCCTCTGCTTCATTCTTCAAAAAACTATTGAGGGAGTAGACCTTGGTCAAAGTTTGCTGCTTGTTTTCACTTGGTGTCTGTATCCCAGTGGAGTGAATGAGGCGCAAAAAGCCACTTAATCACACCAGTTGAATCAGCCCTGTTGGCTTGTGGAGACAGCACCATGGCCCTGCTGCCAGCTTTCTCCAGGACCCCTGTCTGCATCCCTTACCCTGTGGCCTTACTCTAGGTATCTTTCTCTAAGTAGTGACTGGGTTATCGTAATGCTGAGAACTTCAGCACACGATATGCACATGATACAAGATTTTATCAGCATATGATATCAGAAATGAGAGCCAAAGATGGAAGGAATTCTTCATCAAAGATCCAGACTATTAAAAATTTCAAACAGATTCTGGGTATGAAGAACACAATAAATGAAAAGCTATTACTAAAGTAAAATGAGTGGTATTGAACCACAAAGGAAAACACAGTAAGTGGATTTTATGGTAAAATTCCAGCAATGACTCAATCAGAAGAAGAAAGATAAGATCTAGGACACATTTCCAAATTGAAAATTAAGGAATGTCTTCAATAAATATAAAATTCATTTTGAAGAAGAGACAGAATAATGAGTATCTCCAATGACATGTCATCACATGGAATTCAGATGTTCTGGAAAATGATGGCCAGTGATGCCTCTGCTGAAAATGTCTAGCACATACAGTTGTTGCTTCCATTGTAGTTTTGTTGCAGCACATGGTGCTTAAATAGACTCAAGCACATGTGAAGAATGTCAGGTTGGGGAAACAATTGATGTTGCTGAAGCAACCGTTTTCAGCATTACATCTTCAATGAATAGGGACCAAGAATCAACTTCCGGTCAAATGCTAATCCTTTCTGAGATAGGCTACTAGGAGTTAGTACTACCGAAGTTGGCCTATGTGCTTTCATTGTCATGTCTCACACTTCTAAGCTCAATATCCAAGTCACATGACTCGCAAGGGATATTTCCAAATTGGCCCAAATGCTCCATCAGGACGTCAGGTCACAGTGGGAAGCTGTCTGCACTGTGAAGCAGATGGGAGGAAGTACTATGGCAAAGCCCTCTGAGTTCTCAAGTTCTCAGAGGTGTCTTGTCCCACAGACTGCCAAGGCCTTCCAATTTCATCTTATATACAGCAGAGAGCAGCGTCCTTTTGTTTTCTTTTGAAATAAATGACCATAGATTGACTTCTAATTAGCAGTGTACCAAGGGTGAACCCTTCACTCTCTGAACCGAGCTTTCTCCTCACTTGTGTCCCAACCTCTTGATCATCATGATTTTTCCAGTTTTCATCAGCTTTTAAATGCTCATTGTAGTTTGGGATAATCTCTTGAACTGGGATTATGATCCATCGAAAGGAAGAGGAAAACTTACCCTTTTGTAAATTGACCAGCATGTTGGATCTTTAGGACTGGAAATCCTCAACTTAATTCTGTTTTCAAATGTTGACTAAGTTAATGGTATGATGGTATTATTATTTATTTCATGCTATTTTTGTGCTCTGTGTATTCATTTTAAAACCAGGAAAAGAACCCAAGAGAAGTACTTAGTCAGACAGGATGTTGTAAATCGCTTTGTGAAAGTATCTATTTTGATCTGGTTCTCTCTTTCCTGGGCCTCCAGTGCTTAGGTAGTAAGTACTGTTTAATAGGTTGTTGGCTTTCCAGAAATTCCTATTATAATTGTTGTTATTTGGGGGCGTCTCCAGGGCTGTACCCAACATTGCAGGGATAGAGGTCCATGCAGTGCCACGGATTGAACTGCATTATCTCCCTCTCTCCAAGACATTATTTTTCAGGAAGAAGATAATGTAAATTAAAGACGGCATAAATAACATTATTCTCTACTAGAACTTTCCTCATTTCTCTTTCCCTTTGACCTAATGTCTTTGTTAAGGGATAAGAGTTTGAAGAATTTTTTATATGGTAGAATTATTTTCTAGCTACTAAATGGGAACTGGAATAAATTGCTTTTGCCTGTAAAGCTATTTATATCTTAAATGTATTATGATGATGGTACACACACACATAATGATACAAAAGCATGCCACATGATGTAGACTCAGAAAAGGCACGTAAACACAAAATATTGTTGCTCTTCTTGGCTAAATTGAATCTCACAGGCAATAGTAGAGACAGAACTGAGACTCCAGACTAGAACTAACAGGCCCTCCTTCCATTTGGTGTTTTACAGGGAAGAAAGGGAAATGCGCTGTAGTAGTGAATGGAATTTCATTTCATATTCTCATCCCTACCCTCTCCGCTCATCTCTATTCCATGTCTCATAATAGCTTGGACCACTGCATACCCCTACGGCCCCATTCCAGACAGTTTTAGTGAGTTGCTGGGTTCTAGATGACAATTAGACACCTGTTGTTATTGTGAGTTGTCCTTGACATCCTCCAGCACTTTCCAGAGTAGCAATAAGGGACCTGGCTCTCGCCCCAGAGCTACCTTGGTCTGACCCTGCTCATTGTCAAGATAGGCTTGAAGAGAACAAAGACAAAAAACAGTAAGAAAAAAAAGAAGGTGGAATCTACCACAAACATGTGGGAATCAGTGGTTAGGTAAGACAGAGAAGGGAACAGTGTGCTAATATTTGTCAAAAGTGATAATGCCAGCCTAGAACTGAGCATTGAATATAGGAAAAAAGATATACATGATAATCTCTAAATGTATGTATTGCAATCCACAATGTGTAAGAGAAGAGAGAAAGAGAGAGAGAAGAGATAAAGAGCTTGCCATAGAGGCAGGCTGGGGAGGGGGAGGGAAGTGGCGACATTGGTGGTGGGAGATGGGCACTGGTGGAGGGATGGGTGCTGGAACACTGTATGATGGAAACCCAAACATGAACATCTTTGTAGTTGTATGTCACATGGCGGTGTAATAAAATATTTAAAAAAAATAAAGGTTTGGCAGAAAAAAAAAGAATTGAGAACAAAGTCTCCTCTGGCTCAGGGGTTTTGGGGTAAGTGTCCATCACAAAGTGGCCAAGCTAAGAGAGGATGGGAGAATGGGTGGATGCCAGGAGCCCAGATAGTAACCAAAACAAGGAAGTGATGGGAAGAATGGAAGCCCAGGAGAGAGACACAACAGTGTGTCGATGGTGGGAGAGATGGGAGCTCAGCCAGGACTCCTGATAACTCATGCCATTTGTCTACCAAATTTTATTAAATGACGTGGACCTAATTGAGTCTAAATAAAAAGACTAATGAAAGAACAGGTATTAAGTAAATGGGAAACACACAAAATAAAGCTTTAAGTTATAATACTGTAATAAGAGTTCTATAAAAATTAGTGAATCAAAAAATGACATGGATATTTAGCCCATGTTGGCTTTTTTATTTTTAATCTGACAAAGCTTCCTGATCATGTTTCCAATTATGAGCCTGGAATCTACATGATCTTCTATGCCTCATAGTAGTCACCCTCAAGTTTGAATGTGTCCAGAAGTCGGGAAAGAATAAATGGAAGATTCTAGCCTACGTCCTCTGGGGAGTGACTGCAGTTCTTTCTAGTTTTTTCTGCATTTCTCACAAGCTTCAAGGTGATGCTGGTCATCCTGTACTGGGAGCCACGTTTGTTTTGGCTTAGTCGTGTTTGCTGAATCTTCATGGCACTGATGTTTCTGCCCTGGGAAAGGCAGGGAGGAAACCACTGGCTGGTCAAGATTGAATCCAGCAGCTGCACTCGCCCGAGAACTGGAAACTGCATGTGATTTTCTTTGTGACAAACCAAGTTCTCACTGAGTTTAATACTGGCAGCCGGACCCTTTTGATGGCTTAGGGAATTCAATTGTCTTCTCACACAATTGGTTTTCCTGGGCAGAAATGTCACCCTTGGATGCTCACCACTGGGAATTTTCCTCTGTCTGCTCAGGAGCAACCGGAGACACACAAAAGCCTTTGACCTTAAAAATATGCCTGATTATTTTTAGGTTAAAATTATCAAATTTTCCAATTTATGCAATTGTCCTCAAAGGGAACCTTTCCTTGAAGCTTTTTAAAAAAAATCTTTTGGATAATATTAAAATATTTCTATGCTGAAAATGGGCAAAACTTTGACTATAATTATCCCTCCCTTCAAAGTAGCTGCACACTTCCCATGAAGGCTTAGGAGCAAGAAGACAGACTGATTGTCATCTGCGTCTCATTCTTGGTTTTACCTTGGAATTTTGTAGCAGCACTGATCCTTACAAATACCAAGCTTCTGCCATTCAGCTTGCAAATTCCAGATGTGTAGAGGCTTTGAGGAGATTTGCCTTGGTACAGAAATATATACGTTATATCTGAGATACCAGCATGAAGTCCTGGCTTGACCACTTTTGGGCCACTGATGTGCAGTGACAGGTTTACTGACTTAGCTGCTGATTGGAGGCCACACCACCAATTGGAGAGGAGCCTTGCTAACCACTTTTTTTCCTGAGATGAGTAGTAACAAACAAGCCACTTAACACTTCATATTTAGCATCTTTAAACCCTGGGTTTTTCCGATGGAATTGAAATCTCTGGGGTGGATGGCAAGTATGATCTAACATGGTCATAAATGATGTTTAACCAGAGGCCCACTGAGAACCACCCCATAATACCTCACATTGCTGTCTTTCTGAGATGCTGTTGCATGGTGGACAGCCCTGTCATAGCTTTTGTCTATGATTCCCACCCATTTTGCCATGAGCTCAGTTGTTCATGAGCTCATCTTCTCTTAGACCTTTTATAATATCATGGTCCTATATCAATCGGATTTTAAAATTTCTTTAACTTTTGACCTAGCTTTGTCATTAAATTTAAATATCATTATGACTTGTATTGGTTGCTTTGGGGCCATACTCGGCAGTGCTCAGGGCTCACGACCGGCAGGACTTGGGACCGCTTGTGTGCCGGAGACCAAACCCAGGTCGGCTGCACATGCGAGGCCAGCACCTGCCCGCTGTCCTCTGCGGCCTCCCAGTCCCCTTCAGCTTTAGCATCACATCATGTGGTGCTCAGGTTAGTCCCAATTTCCTGGGGGCAGGGGTGGGCGCATATGAGTTGCCAGGAGTACTTTTTGGTTGTCAAACAAGAGATGTTTCTCTTTATTGAATAATTTAGCCACTCTGGTTTTGGGGTTTTTTTTTTTGCCTTTTTTTTGGGGGGGTCACACCCGGCAATGCTACCCTGCGGCAGAGCCTGGCAAGCTACCCGTGTATTTGTTATGCCAAATACCAGTAACAATTATAGACCTCATTCCCATGACCTGATGTTTGAGGCTCTTTATGTTCCTGGAGCAAGCAGGTGCCCTTGGGCTCTACTTGCATGAGACAGGTCATATGGAGATGTTACTGGTGCCCGCTCGAGCAAATTGATGATGCACGGGAAGACAGTGATACAGTGATCATTATGTCTTACATAATAATGTCTTGATTGTATCTAAACTGGCAATCTGTCTTTTCATTGACAAGTTTGTATATGTACATTTGTGTTTATCTGAAGAGTACTTGTACTTAATGTGATGTCTCATGTACCTGGGTTATAAAAAAGTCATTTGTTGTCTTTTTTTTCCCCTCTGCTTTCAGATTTATGGCATTTTCTGTTATCTATTTTACTTCGACTATGAATTTATTTTTTTATACTTAATATTTTTTTTTGGCTCTTTAGGTCACACCCAGTGATACTCAAGGGTTACTCCTGGCTCTACACTCCGGAGTTACTCGTGGCAGTGCTCAGGGACCATATTGGATGCTGGAGATTGAACCCGGGTCAGCTGTGTACAAGGCAAATGCCCTACATGGTGTACTATAGCTCTGTTCCCCTGTACTGAATTTTTTAATTTATTAGCTGTTACCCTGGAAATTGACATATATTTTTATAGCTATAATTTAACTTCAGTTTTCTTAATTACCATGTGAAGTTTACGACAACAGTCGTCTTTCTCCTATGCTTTTTGCTTCTGCTACTATTTCTCATCCTCTTTTGGATACTGTAAACTTATAACACAAAGCTGCTACTATTTTTTTGTTTTGTTTTGTTTTTAATTTTTATTATGCCATGCAAAATATACAATGAATAGGATGTTCATAATTGGGTCATGCCATACAGTGTTCCAGAACCCATCCCTCCACCAGAACCAAATTCCTACCACCCGTATCCCAAATACGCCCCACCACCCAAACCCTGCCTGCCCCTATTGCAGGCACATTTTATTTCTCTGTCTATCTCTTTGTCTATGTCACTGTATTTCTCTCTCTCTTCTGTTACACTTTGTGGCTTGCCCTAACATACATACATACTAACATACATACTAACGATATATGATGTCTCTATCTGAATAGTTAATAGTGAGTTCTAGTGTGACATTGCAATTCCTCATTCCCCATCACCTCTCCAGTTTGTTGCAAATAGAATAATTATTAAAGTTATAAATGAGAAAGATCCTGGGAAGGACCTGGTGCTAAAATATGTTAGAGTCTAAGATTAACGGCCATGCACCTGCGCAGCTATAGATCTGGAGTATCTATCTTCCGGCATTTGACTGTGGTGGCTGGAGCTCAGGGCCACACCCACCGACCTGGAGTCTGGGGATTGGGTGGAGGCGCTCAAATCCCTGCTCTGGTCTGGCAAGCATGGCTGCCTGCATGGTGAGCAAGCCCTAGGAGCTGTGTAGGACACAGCCAGGCACTAGCCAAGCCTTTAAGCTGCTACTTTTGTATTAGACCAATAGTTGGCAAAACCTGACCTGTAGTTAAACACTGAATACCTATGAATTAAAAAAAATTACAGAAGTTCTGTGGACCTACTTAATTCATGTGGTACTAACAGCTTCTTTCATACTATGATGAGAAAATTGAGTATGTGTCAGAACTTGATGGCCCTCCAAATATAGAATATTTACCATTTTCTCTTAACAGAAAAATGTGTGGGTGCCACAGCTGGAAGGGCACTTGCCTTACACATAGCTGACCTGGTTTAAATCCCAGAATCCCATACAGTCCCCTAAGCACTGCCAGGAGTGATCCCTGAGCATCACCGGGTATGACCTTAGCATCCCTCCCACTCAAAGAAAAGAAATGTGTCAGCCCATGCTTTAATTATATATTTTTATAGACAATGAAAGAAAGAGAAGATTAAATTAACATTGACTTCCTTTGTATCATTTCTAGAACACTTCTTTTGTTTTGTGTATGCAGGTAATTTTGTCCTGTCATGCATGAAAAAGTTCCTTCAATATTTCTTACAGCACAGGTTTGCTGAAAATGAATTTGTCAGTTGTTATTTGTCTAGATAAAGGCATTTTTTCTTTTAATTATTAAAAGTTATTTTTACTTTTGTATAGAATTCTAGGCTGAGAGTTGTTTTTCAGAACTTTGAAGTTGTTTCTTAGTTTATAACATGAAATCCAAAATATTTTGTTATTTTTATTACTGTAGATGTGATTTGTCTTTTGCTCCTATTTTCTTATTAACGTTCTCCATATTTTGGCATTCTTTTTTGAAAAAAATGAAAGCTGAAGCTTTTTAAAAATTTTGTGCTATTTGATTAGCTTTGGTGTATGTGTGTGTGTGTTTCCATTTAGGCAATGTCTTTTGACCTATCTTCAAGTTCACTGATTATTTCTTTGATGGTCTCATATCTACTGATGTGTCTGTCAAAACATTCTTCATCTATATAATTGTGTTTTACATTCCAGTGTTTCCATTTGATTTTTCCTGGTAGTTTATATCTCTTTGCTGACATTCCCTAACTGTCTCCAGGTCACACAAGAAAAAAAATCTTTTAGATTAAAGTCTTTTCTTAAAAGAGAAAATCTTTTTCCAACAGAGCATACTTGTGACATTCTAGTGTGCTTTCCTTGATTGCTTTTTTTTCTTTCACTTTTTGTTGTGGGGTGGTGTGTCTCCCAGTGGTGCTCAGAAGGTTGGGGTGGGAGTCCCTCCCAGGGATTCTCAGCCAGCCTGGCCAGTGGTTTAATGTGAGGGCCTGAGGAGGCAGTGCTGCTCAGACTCTCAGACCCAGTGGTTACCCAGGCCTCCCAGGTAGTACTCAGGGCCGTCCAGTGCTGATACTGCCCAGGCAGCCACCGAACATGGGCTATATTTTTTTTCATAACCTTTGTGTTGGGTTGGATTTGAGTCCGCTTTATCAGTAACTGAGTTATATTTGGGTTGAATGGTTGCTATGACTACCTCCAGTGTCTAGCTTCAAATAATTTTAGTGTTAGCATGTACAAAGACTGGGGACTGGGTGGTTTGGGGACTTTGCCTTCAATTTTCTCCTCTATGCTTTCTTTGCATTCACTCTCAATGGAACAAACATCTCTGAATGCAGCAGTTATGTATACCTAGGTCGAGAAGTCAACATGATGAACGGCCTAAAACCTGAGCTGTGCAGGAGGAAGAGAGCAGCATGGAATGCCTTCAAAGGCATTGAAGAAATAGCTAAAAGGACAAAGAACCTTCGGCTCCAGGCACATCTCTTTGACTCCACCGTTCTCCTTGCATTAACATACACCTCAGAGACCTGGGCCCTATGAAAGCAGGATGAGAATGCTATTCGGTCTCCCAGAGAGGAATTGAAAGAGCTATGCTTGGAATATCACGCCTCACTCAAGTGAGAGAAGGAATCCGGAGTTCTGACCTCCGTCGCTATTCCAGAATCAGGGACGCTGTCTCGTTTGCCAAGGCATCGAAAATCAGTTGGGCTGGAGTGTAATGCAATTTGGAGACGAAGCGCTGGACCAGAGTTGTTACCGACTAGATCCCACAGGATGTCAAAGATCACGTGGCCGCCCACCTACAAGATGGTCAGACTTCCTTGTCAGGACCCTGAAGGAACGGTTTGAGGCGCTTCATATTCCTGAATCAGCCAGATGCCATTGGGGTACATTGGCACGTGATAGGGTCCAATGGAAATGTTACTGGCGCCCGCTAGAGCAAATCGATGAATAACGAGATTCAAGTGATCAAGTGATGCTTTTTTTTGCAGGGACGGGGGAGGGGGGGGGAAATGAGGAGCCTGACCATCTGAGAATGCCTTTTTGCTCCCCGACTGAGAACTTCCGTCAGTTCTCTGTTAATGTTTGCTTGCTTGCTGGTTGGAACAGAGGTCATCTCTGCTGTCTTATTTATCCTAGATTCTAAGCAAGGGCCTTCGGTGATCTGGGCCTTCTCTTGGCTATATGAGTTCAGAGAACATTTGCCTGGTCCCAGAAAACTCTTCTGCCCCGTTTTTGTTTTTATCCCTCCTATTGCAATGATAACAGGGTCTGCTGTTTTTGTTCCGTGGGGAGAAGGGTCCACACTGTGTTATGCTTTTTCTGCAGTGATTGCTGTCTCCGAAATGGAAGACTCTTCCATGAACCCATAGCCATCAGTCTTCCTCATAACCCTGGTGAGGACCATGGAAAAGGTCTGTTAGTGGTTATGAACTTCCCTTGAGTTTGTGTCTTAGTGGCTGTATATTCATACTGTGCCACCCTTGAACTTTAGTAAGTCATTAAATTTTCAGCTGAATTCTTATGAAGCAGATTGTTTGGGGGCTTGCCATCTCTTCCACCCACAGATGAAAGCTCTGTTCCATGGAGACATCTGTCTTTCTTTAAATTTCAGGCTGGTTGATTGCTTTGGGACCTCAGCTCTCTTATTAGTCAAGGGAAAACTTATTATTTTATATATTATTCAGCTTTTTCTTGAGGTTATGCTTGGAGTAAGACTCTTTACATCTTTGTTCAACCTAAACAGGAGTTGGAAACGTCTGTGCTTCAAGAATATTTTTTAGCATGTAATTTGTTTCCTCACTTTTAATGACATCTTTTGCCCACAGAATATTTTTTTATTTTAATGTAGTCAAATTTATTAATTTTTTCCTTTACATGAACTATGCTTTTGAAGTCAGGTTGAGAAATATTTCCCTATGCATAACTCCATAGCTCATAAATATGCTTTTTTTTCTTTAAAGGGGGGAAAAATTGGGCCACCGGGAGAATATTTTCATTTCTGTGCCTTACTCATTATTTCATACCTTGTTTTCTCTATCCATTCTGTTCTTCCTTTATAGCAGTGTGTGTCCTCCAGATTGTTCATTGCCCATAACTCATTTCCCTTGCCCCTTCAGCTTTAATCTCTCTTGTTTTTTAGCTATAGCTCTCCAGCATTTCAGTATGCTGTACTGTCCCATCCTTCAGAGACATAGAAGGCTTGGGAGATATTACAGGGGTTAGAGGACTTGCCTTATATGTGGCCAAGCCCAGTTCAAATCCCCAGCACCAGATGTGGTTCCCCAAGCACTGCAATGAACGGTACCGAGTATGGAGTCACAATTAGCCCCTGAGTACTGGCTAGTGTAACCCTCACAACCCCCACCCCCATGTGTAACAACAAAATATCCATATCCTCAATGATCTTAATTACTTGAGGAGCACCAGTTAAGTAAAGGAAAGACGCTGTTCCCATGGTGATTGTATTTTTTGTTCTGAGTGCCACATTTGGTTGGAGAGCCTATATGGTTTTATATGGGATATAGGATAGAAGCCAGGTCAGCTCTGTGCAAGGCAAGCAAGCCCCTTTCTCACTATCCACTATCCAGCCCCATCCACAGATTCTTCTCTGTTGTTCTGAATGTTTCCGCTGAGTCTTTATTGACCAGCTTTTCTTCTGACACCTAAAATGTTTTGTGCAGAAAGACTGAGACCTCACTCATGTATGAGCTAAATATAATCGATATCAGTGACTTCATTCATTTCTTTACCTTTGACCATGAACCAATGATTTCTAAAAAAATATGTATTTATCTAGCTCTAATAAATATCTTTGTATCTAGATGCATGTATTTAAATGTGCTCTCTGAATGAATTTATTAAGATGCTTCAGAAATAATATGGTTCAAACTAAAAGCATTATTGGCTAAATTTCTACCTTTATTCTCCAGATCATTAAGTGGTCCGTAATTCATTGGATTTTCACCATCTAATTCTACTAACACATCTAAATTCCATCACCATGCTCAGGCAATTCTATTTAATAGTTTTTAGATGCCAGGTTATCCTCTGCTTCTAATTTGGTTTAGATTCTCTTAATGTTTTCCTTGTCCTGGAATGTTATCATAACCTACAGTAAATTTGATTTCTCTGTTTTTAATTTAGTTGTGATATTTTCTCTTGTGTATGATATGAAAGCCATAAATAATTTGAATGTAGGGAAAAACTATTGTATTTATCCATTAGCACAGGTAAATACTATATTTACTTGCTAAAAGTGTACGTATTTCTAGAACTAAATGAATAATCACAATAATTCCTTCTGAAGTATAAGCTTTGATAAAATTGTAATATACAAAATATGTCTTTAATTCAACAAAGATAGACTGAAAAATGAACATAATTATAAGTTGTCATATAATCCCTTTTTGTATAGTTGACTCCATTCTCCCTAAAATTAAATTTCTTTTTCAGTCGCTGAACTAGTTTTGAATGGGTGCTGCGCTTAAAATGGAACCGTGTTAATGAGTTGTTGTTGGCGCTTACTTCAGTCCTCTCTGTTCATCTCTGAATTACATAAGTGCACAAATACCCAAACATAGAACTTATGTTTATTAACTATTTATCTTTTATGTCTCAAGATCCTGAAATTCTGGGATTCATCCATAATGACTCTTTTTGGTTCCTCTTCAATTATAGTAAGACTGACCAGAGTTGAGTTTTTGGTTAATAGATCAATGACATTAATAAAGCCCTTAGACTCAAGTTCCCCCATGTAGAACAGTTCTCAGCACCTATTACTAATGCTGTCACATATTCTTGACAGAATATGTGTATTTGTACTTGACAAAAAAAGACCTCTAAGATTAAAAAGTCAAAAAAAAAAGGAAATTTGAACACATTATCTTAATTAAAAGTAGAATTTTCCATTACATGAGTTTATCTTAATTGATGATGCAATGTCTTTATAGTGACTTATAAAATGTCTTTTACCCCAGAAATATTACTGGTATACACATAGAACCACGTTTTTATCTGTAACTTTTTGGTATTATTTTATGAAGATTCAAGATGTTTTCTAGAGTTAAATGGTTTTTGATTTTTTAAAACTAGAGCTAAATTACAAACGGAGCCTCTTTGTTAAAAACAAAAGGAGCTGGCTATGGATTTGTGAAACTAGAAACCAAATCAGTATTCCTAACCAAACTCAATTCCTGCTGTCTCATTAATAGCATTGGGTAGATGTTTAAAGATTTTTATGCATTTTAATTCAGCTGGCAATGATTTCAAACAACATTGATTTTTCTTTCTAATTCGTTTCTAATCATGTATACTATAGTAAGTATCAAAAATGATTTTTCATCTATTTGAGGCTGTATTAACCAAGTATTAAACTGGAGAGAATGTCTTTCTCCATGCTTGTCATTCACCATTTTGTGGTGACTTTTATCTCCTTCTGGACTTTAATTGTTTAGAATCATTATTTATGCTTTTCAGCATACATCCTAATCATTAAAAAAATTTAATCTTTCTCAGGTAGAGTATAGGAGACTTTCTGCATAAACTTGAAACTGCCATGTGCAGCCTAGAGACTCATCTTGGAAACAGTTTCCTGCCGAATTATCTTCATGTGCTATGAATAATGTACTAACAAGGGTGAATGGATGGGGGGATCATACAGGACAATTCACTTGGTCCTGATCTTCACCTTTCCAATATTCCCATGCCTTAACAAGGTGCTGTTGGCTTTGCTCATTAGTTATGTACATGTTAAGTTAAATCTGTGCAGAGAGTGAGAATATGTCTTTCAGCATTTAAAAGAAGCTCATGTGATCATGCAATAATTGACTTAGAGAATACCTATTTGGTCCTGGGTTTATGCTACATTAATTACTGGGTAGATTTTCCTAAAAGTTAAAGAGAGGCAAGATGGAAGATGTTTGAAATGAAGGGGTTATTAGTTTCTTCCTCTTTTTTAATTTTGAGCTTTATACAGAACTTCAAGGTCACCAACATATTTGCTGTTTTATTTTTAGGAATATCACGTCTTGAATGTGAAGATCCATCTGAGTTTCACCAAGAATCATTGATAGTGCATTTGGGTACAAAGGCACAAAGAATAAACTGAGAAGGTTAATCATGGAAATCAAAGAGGAAGGAACCGCAGAAGAAGGCCAGCACTTTCTTGCCACCCCCCAAGCAAATGATACTGTGGACTTTCAGTTCACTAGTAAGTTTGTGCGTCCCTCTCCTATAAATCCTGGAAGACACAAATCGGGTTAACTAAATCAGACCCCAAGCATCTTTATTCACAGAAGTGGAGTTCTTACAAAGGGCCTGAGATGAACAAAATAGTTTCCTTTGTATTATTTATTTTGTGTTGTGAGCCTAAGATTTGCATTTTATCATTTATCTTGGGAAGACAGAAGATGGTACATTAAAAGGTTAAATATCAAAGGGTAGACTTAAATCTCTTAAATAATGTGTAGTGGACTGTAGGAAACACTTTGGTGAATACCTTCCATTTTAGCATTTATGACATTTCCAGTGGAATTATTTTATGGAACACAAAAATTTTCTACTTAAAGTCAAGGACGTAAAGTTGAAAACATGAGGGCTAAATGACAGCACTGCCCATCCCAGAAACACGATGCTGCGTAAATAGAGCAAGCTGGGAAATTTGGCCAAGGTTTTAGTTTTTAACTTTGAAATTATCCTTTAAAATAATTAAATAAAATCATGAAAATCGTTGGAAGAATTCTCTTTTTCATGTTTAAAATTCTAGGGTTTGCACTGCATTGCTTTGCATGAATTGTGTCCTTTTCTTTCCTTTCAGAAGATTATTGCCCAGTTATTAACACCAGCAAATATATGCCTCATCTTTCATTTAATTTGCATTGTAAAAATAATCTTTAGAAAATAGTGTTAGATGTAATTGTTTTAATAAACAGTAAGTTGGTTCTTTAATAAATAGTAAGAGTTTACTGCAGAGTTAATTGTTACAACCTTTAGAAAATCCAAACTATTTAAAATTCACGAAGACCTAGCTAATGAGTGTCACTCTAACCTCCAGCAGAAAGTCTGAAATTGTTAACCATAGCATTGTTAAATGTCATAGAAGAAGGCAAATAGATATTGAAAAATCATAACTCCATAACAGAATTGTTTATATTAGGAGGTGGTTTTAGAAACAGGGTAGTGTCCAAATGCTAGTAATTTCAATGTATATTTGATGAAAACACCAGTAAAAATAAACAAGGAATAGATTTTGTAATGTTTTACATTACAACAGAGCTGCTACTGGCTCTCCCTATGCCCAGCCACTCATGAGGTGCCCAGAAGGGATGGCGGGTTCTAGCCCTGGCCCGCCACCCCAGCAGAGCCTCTCAACAAGCCAGACGACCTCCCACTCCATGAGGGCCTCCATTTTCCACATCCGACTTCCCTCTTGTCAGAACTCCACCCAGCAGACTAGCCTATCACAGCCCGGCTTGCACGGTTGCAAGCAGCCACGCGTTTCATCAATAAATGCTGCATTTAGAGATGACTACAAGAGTATGCTACCCGCACGCCAGAGCCTGGCAAGCTACCCGTGTCGTATTTGATATGCCAACTACCAGTAACAATTATAGACCTCATTTCCATGATCTGATGGAATGGTTTGAGGCTCTTTATGTTCCTGGAGCAAGCAGGTGCCCTTGGGCTCTACTAGCATGAGACAGGACATATGGAGATGTTACTGGTACCCTCTCGAGCAAATGGATGATGAACGGGAAGACAGTGATACAGTGATTTCTTTTGTGCACACACATCAGTGATCAGGCTTAATCCTGGCTCTGTGTGTAGCGATTCTCCTGTGGGCTCAGGGTACCATATGTGGTTCTGGGAATTGAACCCAGGTCAACCATGGTCAAGGCAAGTTACCTGGCTGCTGTACTATCACTCAAGACCAGGATTTCTGTAATATTCTTACATTTATTGCCTAGTAATTTCCTTTTCCTTTTCGTTTCCTTCTGTGACCATTCACGAACTAGGACCAGTGATATTTCCGTCCTTAGCAACTCTTGTTTAGAAAGTCCCTGCACTGTGCTTGTTCCTCATGGGTCCAGCTACCATGCTACCTCTAGTCTCTTCTTCGGTTTCGTCATTCTAACCCTAAAAGTTTCCTTTTCCTTGTTTGTTCTCAGACCAACTTCTTCTCCCTCATTGCTTAAATCATTTGGCCAGCCTGTTGGATGAAAACAAGTAAACAAACCACTAGCTAACGGAATAGAAACAGTAGAATGTTGGTTTGAATACTGGCTATCAGGCAGCTGGCAGAATAACCATCACCATTGTGTCCTGTCACCCCAACCAGAGGCAGCCCTGTCTGAATAATTGCTGTTGATAGGAAGTTGCAGTGACTTGCAAGATAAGTCCACATTAGAGAATGCATTGCGGATATCAACCTTGTTTGAAGATTTACTTCTGTCTACATGAATTAAAAAGGAATACATTTGAAAATGTTTTGGCATAACTTATGAAAATAGTATTTCTGAGTTTCTGAATATCCAAGCTGTGAAATACTTGGTTATATCTACTTTTGATATAATTATTATGCCCTTCCCTGAGAACCAACTTCTTAGAAATCTGACTAATTGGTTTTTGTTATACCAAAATGATTTCTACATTTCGTGCATGGTAAAATATAGTAATATGTATTTATTATTTTTAGTAACATGTACTTATGCATAATTGATTATGATTGAAATATTTTTTTTGATTTTTTTATTTTTACTTATAGGTATTCAGAAGACTCCAAATGAACCACAGTTGGAATTCTTCCTTGGTAAGAAATTCCATCTTATCTATTGATAAATTGATGTGTGATAAATATAATATTGATAAATATTGATAAATATAATAATTTTGTATATATAAAATTCAGCTTTTACTAGTTTTTACAGGAATTGGTATATTAAGTGATTAATTTACTTACTAAGGTAAGTATGATTTTCCTCAACTTACCAGTAAAGAATCTGAGGGCTCACTGACTAGGTCAGCTCCTCTCCAGGACTGTAGAATCCAGTGGCAATAGAGCAGCTGAGCTCAACTCCAGTGCTCAGCACTCTTTCACACCTGCACTGCGTTTGTTGCTAATTAGCACTTATGGAAATGCATGTGTCTCGGTGTCTTTTCTTTGCGTTGGAGTCTGGCCTCAGCTAGAGTTTTCCTTTGTTTTCTTGTATCGCATTTGCAGTGTTTCTGCCCCCTCTCTTCCCTTACTCCTCTGTATTGATTTAGTGGACAGATCCTTGGCATTTCAGAATTTAACCGTAATGCAAAGTTTTAGCTTGCCTAAGCAACTCCAAAGATCTGTCAGATTTAGACATTTCTAACTTTGTCCAAGGATAAATTTTAAATGTGCACTCTGAGGCTGGTTTACTGCTTAAACTGTGAGTGTTACCTGCTTTGGGTTTGAATTGAGCATTATTTCTGCAAAGTGCCGTTAGGGAAATGGGTTGAAATAAGATTCTTTGCTTTCTCTTGGGTTTTGGAGAGTTTCTTTCTTTCTTTCTTTTTTTTTTTGGGGGTCACACCCGGCAATGCTCAGGGGCTACTCCTGGCTCTGCACTCAGGAATCACTCCTGGCGGTGCTCGGGGGACCATTTGGGGTGCCGGGATTGAACCCAGGCCGGCACAGGCCAGCAGCGTGCAAGACAAATGCCCTACCCACTGGGCTATTGCTCCAGCCCGGGCTTTGTAGATTTTCTATAAAGTTGCTGTACATGTCTGTCAGGGGCCATGTGGGTCCCCAACAATATTGAGTTCCCTGGTTTTGCTCGGGGACTGACGGCCAATGAATAAAAGACCAAGAGTCCAGTGTAGATACTCTAAAGGTGTTGAAAGAGTTGACCACCCGATGGGGTGACTGACTGGGAGCCTTGGAGCGCTGCACCTACCAAGGAAAACTCTGAGAGACCAGGTCCTATGCAAAAGCAAGGGTTTTATTAATAAACGAGTATACTTGGGCCCATAGCATGACCCCCAGCGGTCAGTGGCTAAGAGCCCCGAACCCTTCCAGGGAGAATCTTTTAAGAGATAGTTCCCGCCCTACAGAAAAGCCCGCGCATAACCAGCCAATAGATTTAAAATATTACATCAAGGTCTGCGCGCAGCCAGCCAATCACTTTGTACCAAGTAACCATTTCCCACCAATCAGATCATTCTTAATACTTCTTTCTATATTTGGTGCGGCTAGATACACTCATGGGATCATGGGTCAGCAACGGCTATGCGTACTTGCAGGAATGCAATCCAGGCAATTCAGGCCAGATAGTAGATTCTGGGTGGGGGTCTCATAACCTCTAACAGGAATTTGTTCTGGGCCTTTTGTAGATAACAAAAAGGTTACTTCAAGATGAAAAGGACACTCAGGCCCTAAATTGGTAACTTTCCATGAGTAGGCCTGCCCTGGTTGGGAAAGGGGGGTTTCTGCCTTCTTTCAGTGTCTCACTCCTACCAACTCCCTCCACACCAGCAGTGAATTACACTCTGCCACCACCACACCAGCCGACAGACTCCCAAAGCGAGAGCAGCTCACCATGTGCTGATCTAGAACCGTGATCCAGAGCTCACCCAGGCACATGCATGCCTCCACATGCATGCCCCTTTGTCTACCTACCCACCAAAGCCAAAGCCAGTGCCTCTTGTAGGCTGGCCTTCACAAAGTAAAAACCAGCTCTCTCACACAGATCCCCAGGTGAACCATACCTCAGACTCAGGCTTAAGAGATGCTAATTCAGACCATTGTTGCCTTCCTCCCAGACCAGTTTCTTATGCAAACACCTTAGAGGGGCTGACTTGAAAAACTACACCCAAGATAAAATATCTATAGGGTGCATTTTGATGGGAAGAATCACATCATATCATTCAAACTAGGTTCACCATATTAGATTGATATCTCCATCTCCACTAGGTCCTTTGTCTGGTCTACTCTGCTCCAGGGAAATTTCTTAAGTGGTCTTGCTCTTTATTTACTGGGAGGCCCTACAGTCTTGTCTTAGGTAGGACAAACTAGTGTGACCTTTCCTTTGACCTTTTGTAGAGCTGATTTCCCTAAAGGTGGTTCCATTTCATAGCCAGGGTGGCTCTCTTCCTGGTATCCTCTGGAAAGTCCCTCCCAGGGACCCATTGATTAAAGGAAATATATCCAATTTAGATTGTACTGAAGCTAATTGTTAGAAAATATGTTGAAATGCCCAGGAGCAATTAATTTGGAGTCTACTGACACACTTGTACCTGCCCCACACTCATTTTTTATTTACACCAGAAAGAGATCTCTTTGGTATAAAGCTCTGGCCTAACGATATGCAAATGACTTACAGGAGGAGGAGAGGAATCCCAAATGCAAAGATTCAGGGCCCCACTCAACACGTGTCTGTAGAGAAGTTTTTAGTACAGGTGTGTTTGTAACTTCTTAAGATAAATAATCAAGGGCAGTATTTGCTGTGACATATGGTTAGAGTATATTTGATTTTGTAAGACAGTGCCAAACACTCTTCCAAACCCACAGCTTTGTATTCCTTTTTTGCCTTATTCTCAGCAGCATTTAGTGCTTCGGAGTTCTGAATATTCTTAACATTTTATAAAAATATAAAATGTTTTTATATTTTACATAACAGATGTAAAATATAAAAATTTTATAACAAAAAATAGATGTTTTAAACAAAAACAAAAAATAGATATTTTAAACAAAAATAGATGTTTTTATATTTTTACATCACAGATGTAGCTAAATGGTGATCAACTATCAGAAATATATAGAACTTCTAATTTTTTCAGATATTCAGAAATAGATATAGAAAACAGCAGAGCCTGGCAAGATACCCATGTCGTATTTGATATGCCAAATACCAGTAATAATTATAGACCTCATTTCCATGACCTGAAGGAATGGTTTGAGGCTCTTCATGTTCCTGGAGCGAGCAGTTGCCCTGGGCTACACTAGCATGTGACAGGACGTATGGAGATGTTACTGGTGCCCACTCGAGCAAATCCATGAACAATGAGAAGACAAGTGATACAAGTGACAAGTGATTCAGAAATAGAAATTTGAAAATTCAGGAAACTTCTGTGGTTATGCTAATAAAGTTTGACACACACATATAGTTATGAATAAATACTGTAACACACACAGACACACCAAATTCTTGTATAGTGTCAGTGTCAGATATATAAACATTTTCAGAAAGGACGCTGAGGAGAAGATACCTCTGCTAAGCACTTAATGACTCTCTCAGTATAACTTTTGCCACCTGAGTCATAAGCTACCCATATTATTTTTAAGAGAAAAACTTATGTTTTACCTTGTTGACAGAACTGCAGGAAAGTGAAAATTTGTTAGTGAGCTAGAATATTTCAAAGCCAAATAAAACCTTATTTACTTCCTGAAAACTTGGGAGTCTAATGGAAGCAGAAGACACTGGATAGAATGGTTAGGCAAGCATGCTGTCAGTCAGTTCTCAAGAGAGCTTTTGTGGATCAGACGCTTCAGTTCAATTAGCATCATCTGTCCTGTGCACAGATCAAGCTATACTGTGTGTTGTTAAAACCCTTGTCCACTTGAAGCAATTCTATTGTCCTATAGTCCTGATTTTGAGTCATAGATCTAAGAGGTAAATAACTGTGAGGGATTACTTACAATATAGTCTGGCTACTTAAAATTTGTAATGTATTTGCTTATGCATATTATATTGGTATTCTTAGCAACTGATACTTTGATCAAATAGCAAGGAATTTCTGCCAAGTAAACAGACAAATTTTATTTAGAATCTTTAGGGAATTATGTTGTTAATCCCGAAAGGTACGTTCCCAGTACCTAAATGATTTTTATGTGCTCCTATGACGTTTATCACTGAACTTCTGGAAGAATATTTTAAAATTATTTTTCACCATGAATGTATTTGAGTCTGTTGCTTTAATTTTTTTTTGCAATAGTATTAATGTTTATTACTTTGCTGTACAAATTTATTATACAAGCATCTCCTCCAAAGTTTCCCTGACCTTCCTCCACTGTCCACATGTCCATGTGTCCCCACTTCTAGCCTGCCCTGGTCCTCTCTACTTCAGACCTCCTCTCCCCTTGGTGATCTCAGTTCTGGTCCAAAGGCTTATTTCACTATGTACTGCCCATTCCCTCCTTTGTTTCATCATGAAGAATTTTTATTTTTCCCCTTTTTATTGAAACACCGTGATTTACAAAGTAAAAGGTTTTCATAACACAGTTGATAGATTCATACTTAAACACCACTCCCACTGCCAGTGTGTTCCCACCACAAAAGACCCTCATTTCCCACCCACCCCAATCCCCATGCCTGCTCCCTCAGCTGGCACTGATTGTATTGACTGTTAAAGCACATACGTGGCAATGTTATTGATGACCCATTTTTCTTCCCTGTTGTTGGTTATGGGAAAATTGGGCCAAATTCTGTTCTTGAATTTGCTTTCTGAGTTTCTAGAACGTGGTTGGTTCCACTAGTTTGATGTACCTTGTGGCTGCTTGCGGTTGTGCAGCAACTAGGAAGAGCCAAATGGCAGTTCCAACCCCCCACCTCAGTGTGTCTGAGTCTCTGCATGATGGCCGAGAGCCCCGAGGTAGGTGGGGGGGTCCACCAGGCCTCTGGGACGGAACAGAGGCTGGGAAGGGGCGGGATCATGAAGACTTTTTAAAATCAACTTGCTCGATTCTCTGCATCCCATATGGTCCCCGAGCACCGCCAGGAGTAATTCCTAAGCAAAGAGCCAGGAGTAACCCCTGAGCATTGCTGGGTGTGACCCAAAAAAGCAACAAATAAATAAATAAATAAATAAATAGATAGATAGATAAATGAATAAATGAATGAATGAATAAAATAAAAATAATAAAATCAACTTGCTCAAAGCCATTACAGTCGAACCCAGGGAGACTTTATTGCATACATTTTCTTTATTTTACTTTTTATTTTTCTTTATTTTACTGAAGAATTGCACAAATTCTCCAAGATATTTATAAAAATAGCTTTATTTCTTAGTTAACAATGGCAGAGTGAGAGTTCCTTAACCTTTCTTGCCATTTAAGAATTGACATATTCACAAGAAAAAAAAAATTTTTAAAAATTAAGGTAGAGGAGCTCGTTCACATGTTTTCCAATAAATTTTTAATCTTTTATTTCTCTGTTCTTCATCAAAGTACCAAATGAGTTAAGAGTTGAATTACCTTTTGAAATTGGAGAAACAAACAGCAAAAATTTGTAGGTGTCATAATGCTTTGTACAAGTTATTTCACTTTAGATTTTGTTTCTGCCTGGTCAGTATGTCATTCTAATAGCATTATATCTTGCTAAAATTCTGCTATCTCTTTATTCAAATAAATGAGTTAGGGGATGCTCAGTAATTTGAGCAAGCTAATTGGTTAAAACTGTCTTGATAGCACAGGCTAAGTGTGCGATAAGCATGGAATCTCATTCCATTATAAATCTTATTTCTAATGGTTGACCATATTTATATTGTGTAATTCACCTTTATTGTTACAAATTAGCATTTGTTTTGTTTTTTGCCTGTATTGATACCTTTTCCTTTACAAATAATGAACATTCAAGAAAATAAATATTTTCCCCACAACTTAATAAAATCAGATTTATTTCAATAAAACTGTTATTTAGGAAGAAGGATAATTTTTAAAAATCTGTGTACAGGTGCTTGAGAGGAAGTACAGCTCAGGTGGCTGCTTTGACTGTGACTCTGGCTCAAAGCCCTGATACCATCCACGGTCCCCTGAACACTGCTAGGGGTCACTGTTCAGCACAGAGCCAGGACTAGCCCCTGAGTACTGCCAGGTGTGGCCCAGATACCCCACTTCACATGTATCACTTGTCTTCCCGTTGATCATCAATTTGCTCGAGCCGGCACCAGTAACATCTCCATATGTCCTGTCACATGCTAGTGTAGTCCAAGGGAATCTGCTCGCTCCAGGAACATAAAGAGCCTCAAACCATTCCATCAGGTCATGGAAATGAGGTCTATAATTGTTACTGGTATTTGGCATATCAAATATTGCATGGGTAGCTTGCCAGGCTCTGCCATTTTCTGTATCAATTTCTGAATATCTGGAAAAAATTAAAAGTTCTATATATTTCTGTTATTTAATCACCATTTAGCTACATCTATGATAAAATATAAAATGTTAAAGAATATTCAGAACTCTGAAGCACTAAATGCTGCAGAGGATAAGAGGCAAAAAGGAAGACAAAACTGCGAGTTTGGAAGAGTGTTTGGCACTGTCTTACAAAACCAAATGTACTCTAACCATATGTTACAGCAAATACTGCCCTTGATTATTTATCTAAAGAAGTTACAGGAGGACAGTGGTATTTTTGTTTAGAGGTGAAAGAAGGCCTGTATGTGTCTCAGAAGGTATGGAAAGTGAAGTGTCTGTTTTGGAGAGAGACCTGGTGACTTTCCAACCAGGAAAGGGATATGATAGTAGGTATTTGTGTAACAGGTGCTGATGACAATGGAGGATACTGGAATTCAAGGATAGTAAGTCAGGTTACTGGTTAGACCAACATGAAGCTGATTTATAAGTGGGTGTGTTTAGAAGTACACAGAGCCACACTGGAAATGGCAGAATTGTCAAGGACCATTTGCTGTTGGGATGCCAAAGTCAGACCAGGGCAACCGCAGATCAGAAGAGATGCTGAGCTAGTGAGATGCGATGCTCATGGCCACTCCTGATTCCTCATTCTCACCCTTACCTACCCTTGCAGGTATGGGATTAACAGGGCTGCCTAGTGGTTGGATACTGATGAGCCTCTCCCGACCGAGGGGGTACAATTTGGCTATTGAATTCTTTACCTTTTGTGAATTAATATATAACCTTAAGGAATATTTTTAACCAGAGGTTTTATTCCTCTTAAAATTAAAACAGTCTTCTCCTTAGATTTTATTAGAACATAAACTAAAGACTAAGCTTAAACTTACTTTATTTTCATGTTTCTTTAAAGTCAATAAATTTAAATTAACTGCGATATTTTAAAGTAAGATAGTGAAATGGTCACAGATAATCGATAACAGACAATGTAGGAGTTACATCACAATTATCTTGTGATAGAGCCGTATTGTCATTCATTTTCATATAGTTAGCCATATATATTCTGAGTCCTGTTTATTTGTTTTACTTTTTTTTCCTTGAGTGTTTTCCCAATACCTCAAATTCTGTATGGATAAAGGAAGTGGAAGACCACTGCACTTTTATGCCCAACTCAGAGTCATAAGAAAGGGTTTGATTTTTATAGGGAACCATCTGTTCTTAAAATGGAATACTATGTAACCATTGAACATCAACTATGAGATATTTCATCAAAGGAATAGTTGTCAAATTAGAATTTACACTACAACATGACTATATATACAAAATGTTTACATAATATTACATTAGTTTTGTGTCTGTATGCAAAAGAATGAGTATGTGTCTCTTTCTATAGACAGACTCTCAATTTTCTTGTTATATTTTCCTATGCCGTATAAATTTATGCCATGTGACATATAAATTTCACCATAAGATGGACTTTTACAAATACATAACCTGAGTAAGTGGTGCAAGAAAAAGAACACCTCCGAAGAAGTAAAATTCTTCTCTTTGCCTTTAATTAACTTGTTTAATTAGAGTGTCAGACTAAGACTCCTGTGGTCATTCAGCGGTTTTTAAAAAGAGAAACAACTTCTCAGATTATCCAATATAAAGGGTTGTGTGAAGGATAAACCTGCATGGAAGATAGTTAAAACACTTCCCAAGAGAGATTTACTTAAGCAATTTGTTTTGAAGGAGGAAAACAGGATTGAAAGAGATAGAAAATAGTAATCATAGTCTAGACTTGGAGGGCAGCATAGGGATACACACACACACACACACACACACACATATCCTATATATATTGCATTTGGAATAAGATAGGGCTTCCGTACTCAGAACACACACACACACACACACACACACACACACACACACACACACACACACGAAGGCATATAGCAAGTATTTTTTTTTGTTACCTCAAACCATATAAAGAAAGACAAGAAATCTTGCGTTCCCAAAAGGGAAAATAAAACAGAATTCTCAGATCAAAGTCTTCATGTATCTATTTCCTAGTCCTGGGAATAATGATATGTATAGAAAACTGCTTTGTAGGAAATTAACTTTCCATTCACACTGCAAGTTTTTTGTTCTGCTGAACATAATGTGGAAAAATAGATGAAGTGAATAAAAAAAACCCACATGTAGAAACACTGCCATCTCTATGCAGTAGGGGACTTAAAAAATGTCTTGTGAATATGCAACACCTGAGCCAGGTAAATCATATGTCTTGTACTGGATCTCAATGGCTAAAATTCAGTTGTATCACAGGAGAGAAGAGAATGGCAAGATATGCTTCAGTGAGTTACTTCCAATATTAGGTTGACTTTAGTTAAAGAGGAAACAGTCTAAGGTCATGAAGGTTTTCTCTTGGAAAATGATGATTCTAAAACCTTTGTTCTTCTAATGGATCATATATTAAATTAAACATACTGACTTTTCAGTTTTATATAGAAAAAACTTTATATTTCAGATAGCCCAGTTTTGTTTTTTAATAAGTCATGTAAATTATGTGATCAGGTTTTGACATTCAGAATTAGAAAATGTGTATAAAAATGTGCGTAAATTCCCAAGTTGCACAATTGTCTCATACCTCTGCAGACACAGCCTTTATTGCTTCGGTCTTCATTAACCTGCATGTCAGCTCCATTCATACTTTATGGAGAGCTGTAAATCAGGCATTGTTTTATATGTTCTATAAAAGGAAAAGAGTACGATTGGAGACCAAACTTCCCAAGTCCGCTGTGTTTAAGTCCTGCTGGTTTGTGTTCCGTAAGTGGTTATAAGACTTTGGCGTTTTACAGCTCTTATGGGAGAAAGATTTCAGTACGTCTTACTTTGTGCTCTGACCTTCTACATGATTTTCTAGGCCAACTAAAGGTATTACCAAGCCCAGGGGTATATTTTAATATTTAATCTATTGATTAAGATGTTTAATTCTTTATGTAAGCTATAAGATAATCATGAATTAACAAGAGAAACAGGTACCAGGATTAAACAAGGCCTGTTCTTTTATGTAATAATAAATTTATTCTTTTTTTTTAAATCTGTGTGAGATACACAGTTACTTCGACCTCTGTTGTCAGCTGCTAAATCAGTCACCATTCTCTGCTTCTTGCAGTATGTTATTTTCCCTTTACGTTCTGCTGAGATGCTACTTTGGAGACACCTTCTGCAGACAGTGTTATGCTGAGTACAGAAGATCACGATTACAGCTACCATTTGTTGGATACGTGCCATGAGCTTAGCTCTTCCCAAACAGCATGTAATGTGTTCCTCACCAAAAGGGATACAGAACGGCAATTTAAGAGAATAGTCAACTGTTATTGAGTGTTTTTTTTAAAAGTACATTATCACTTGTCTTCCCATTGTTCATCAGTTTGCTCAAGTGGGCGTCAGTAATGTCTCCTTTTGTTGGGAATGAGGTCTACTTTTGTTAATATTTTTGGCATATTGAATACATCATGGGTAACTTGCCAGGCTCTACCCTGGCTCTGGATTGATCCCAGGGGACCCAGACTGCTGTTAGGCTAGAAGCATTCTCGTATCCTTCCTTTTCTCCTCCTCAGTGGATAGAGTAATTTTTGACAGGACAAGTCTTCAGGTCCATTGAGTACTGGGCCTAAAACTGGCTTCTCTCTGTGGGGGCTCTGCCCAGCCGAACTTGAGATCTGCTTCTTTCTCTGTCTGGGATTCTATTTCAGCCTCAACCATGTGGCTCTGGACGGCGTGGGTCCCTTCTTCCACGAGTTGTCAGAGAAGCTCAAGGGCACCGAACGCCTCCTGAAGATGCAAAAAAGTACTTTGCATTGTTTTAAATAACTTGCCTAAAACAATTCCTTTTATTCTCACAATTTGTTATTACTCTATTGGTACTGCTTGCAGTAAATTTGAATATAAAGACACTGAAGAAAGAGGCCAAGATTTGAACCCAGGAGTGAGTTGAGAGCACACTCTCCCATATTCTTTTTCCCTGCAGAGATGAAAATGTAAGATTTCTAAGATTCTACTTTCCAAGGATATTGTGGAAATTGAGTTGAGTTCCGTTCCACTCAGATCAGGATCTGAATTTTTTTATGATTCTGAAGCTACTATTTTTAACCATCAGGCTGTACACTTTCTCTGTAGATGCCTGCATCTTAAGATTTCCAAGAGATGGTGCAAACAAGCAACCATAATGACAGGCAGATTGTAGCGTAAGCAAAATAAAGGCGCAAGCCAAGAATTGGGAAGGGAGCAAACTAGTAGCAGTGAAGTATCGCTGCCACATCACAACTAGCGTGTCAGAGAGTTTGGTGTTTGGACCAAATCTGTCAGAACAAGCAAGATTGCAGTTGGGGCGTAAGGCTATGAATGAAGGGTAGACTCTTGCCTTGTAAATATGAGGTCATAGGTTCAATTCTTGGCTCTGCAACACTTCACACACACAAAAATGAAAGTTGGTTTCAAGGAACTTGAGAGAGATCAGGATAAAAAAGTAACAAAATAATGTAAACTTATAAAATCCTAGAGTTCATTTTGATGGTGAGGTTAAATGGCCATTTTTGTATTTGCCTCTTTTAGTACATTTAATTCTGCTTTAAAAAAATAAATTAAGCTTCAGCCAATTCCCCTGCAGTATTTCACAGCCATTGTGCATATATTAAAGACTGCTTTAAAATTATAAATGAATGCAGGTTCGAGTTGTTTATTGTTATGGTTGTGAGGGTCACTCAAGTTGGTGCTCTGAGACCAGAAGGTCAGACCGCATCGTACCCAGGAGTCTATTCAGTTCTGAGGGTCAGAGACACCTACGCAAGGCATATGCTGGACGAAATGAGTCAAATCTCTGTCCCCCAAATCTAGTGCTTTTATTTTTTGGTTTCTTTTTTGCTTTTGTGTCACACCCAGCAATACTCAGGGATTACTCCTGGCTCTGCACTCAGGAATTATTTCTGGTAGTGCTCCGGGGACTATGTGGGATGCTGGACATTGAACTAAGTTGGGTTCTGTAGTAGACTTATATATGTGTGTGGGATGATTGATTACATTTGTAAAATTTGATACTCGAGCTTCTTCACATATTGACTTCAGGATCCCTATTCTATAATAATGCAGAATATTCTAAAAACATGCAGTCTTTCACAAAGGCTCTTAAGAACATACACGTGCAAACAACAGAAAGCATAACATAGTTGAAATGGTAGAAATGAAGATCCAGGTTTGCATTTTAGCTTACGGCATGTGTCCTTGAGAGAAAAGCATTCCAAGTGTGTTAAGAATGTGGCAGGTGCTGATATTCTGAGTATATTTGAGTCGTCAGTCTACTAAGAGTTACCTGTATTAGATTGCTTTGAATTGGAGACAGTATAACCATTTTCAGCCAGGACAAATGGCACCACAAGGTTCTGTATCCAGCATGAATACTGATGTTTTTCTTAAAATCAAGTGTATATCAAACTGTAGGATCTGAAGAGTAACGGGGGTTCCATTTTTTAAGCTCATCAAAACTTGACATCTGAAGGTTGATATACAATGAGAAGATAAAATGAGAAGTTTTTAAAAATTTTTCCAGAAGTGTATATTTTTCTCAGCACCCACTTTTCCTAATTCATCCTTAAGTATAAAATTGTTTAATACCTTTAATATACATCATTATATTTACTGATATATAAGGACAGCAATTTATTAGAAACCATTAGTTCTACAACTAACTAATATGTTTATTAAATTAAAAAAATTAACTTTAATTAAAGTCCCACCTGCTGAGACTTAAGCTTTAAGGTGCAATTTATATACCGCTTTCCTAAAGCCTTTTTTTTTGTTTTGCTTTTTTGGGTCACACCTGGTGATACTCAGGGGTTACTCTGACTATGCACTCAGGAATTACTCCTGGCAGTACTGGAGCCCTTAGGGATGCCAGGGATTGAACCCGGGTCGGCCAGGTGCAAGGCAAAAACACTCTCCCCACCGGACTATCTTTCCAATTTATGATTGACTTGATGTGACATTGTAGAGTGTAAGTTTTGGGTGTGCATCAATAAAAATCAACTTCTCTATTAAGTTAGATTCTAAAAGTTCCAATTCTTATTCTTGATACTACAGATTTTGTTAACCAATTCACAATCTTCCTTTCAGCACACAGAGAGCCTTGCTCCCATTCCTGAAATAACGTTTTCCTCCTTTCCCAAGGAGCTCAAATGTTCTTGCTGAAAAGAGCAGCAGAAATCTGCAAGCACTTTCTCCTTTCTAAAGTGGATTTGGATTGGGGCCAAGAGAGTCAGTGTAAGCACCGTTGGGCTGTGGGACCTGGCCTGTGTAGGTAGGAGTCACTACTTATAGCGTGGGGTAGTGGAACAGGAAGACACAGGCACAGACTGGCTGGAGGTTCATTTGCTTGAAGATGAGTCTGTAACACCTAGACATTATTCAGTCAAGCAAGACAAAGCAATTTTTGCTAAGGATTGACAGGTTTGAAGCTGGGGGGTTGGGACAAGTAGAGAAAGACTGGAGTTGACAACAGTGATTTGCACCAAATTTATTATTTTTATAAGCAAATATGCTGTCTGAGGTACTGCTGGCTTCTCCCCATGGGCACCATTGTTCCTGGCAGAGATTCCTTTTCAGTTCTCCATCTAGATTCCTTAATGATTCTTAAGTGGAGAACCCCATACCAAGTGGGTAGTTGACTCTAATATGCAAAGGAGTGAATTTCAGCTTCTCAAACATCTTAGCTTTTTCTCTTTAACTTTTAAAAGCTATAAAAAAAATTAAACCATACAAGCAAGTATAGTGACATTTTTAAAATGCTCTGTCATTGGGTGGAATAGTAGCATTTTATTTCAGAGCCTGTCGGGGCGCTCCGCCGGGTCCCCGACAGTGCCGGGAAGCGAAGTTCCCTTCTACCTCCGAGCCGGCGAGGAATGGATGAACACTCAGGGATCCGATGAGGTTTTAAAAGACTTTACTTATCACAGGTTCAGGCATACAAATCAGCAAAAGGAAAAACCCGATGCTTAGGATTCCAGGCTAGAACCCCAGCCACGTGTAGGCCAAGATGGCGACCACCACGTGTATATCTTCCAAGGGGAAAAACGCTTACAAGGCGAGATTCCACCGGGAAGAAGAAGCCCGGGAGAGCGGGAACCGGCAAGTTTATACCCCCTGCAACTCAGACCTTCCTCCCATTGTTATGGAAAGCAGGGAGGGTCCAATGCCCTCAGGTAACCCCTCCCTGCATCTCACCTAGGGCCTTTACTGTGCTAATGTTTTGAGCCGGGAAGGGAAGGCCTTTGAAATGTAGAGAAGGGGGTTTCTGAGATGGCATGTCACTGTACCAAAGATCAACACCAATGCCAGTTAAATATTTCTCCAAGCCTTCACAAGTCTCCTCTACTTCATTGTAGTTTTATATTTTATCAGGGAGCCATGCTTGTTTGTTTGGAAGCAAACAGCATTTCTCTCTGGTCTAATTACTTAGGTGTCCTTACGTGGCCAGGCTAATATGCTGGTAAGATCTAGCTAGTCCCACGATGATTGTGATAGCATGGGAGAATATTTATACCAGCTAGTACAGCATACATGGTCGGATAAACTGCCACATTTAGACTACCCCCTTATCTACGGAGTGATCTGCGAGAGGCAATCCAGAGCAGATGCAGCGGCCCTTAGGAGTCCTGCAACAAGAGCCTATTTCTCAGCAATTTGAATCTTGACCTATTACGCCATAGAAATCAGCTTAATTTATACGTGAATCAGTTAGGATGAAATTTCAGAGCATCTATGCTCAAGTCTTAGCATAGTAAGAATTCTAAGAGGGAGGGGGAGTGATAGCACAGCAGGTAGGGCGTTTGCCTTGCAGGCAGACCCTGGGTTCATTCCCTGGCATCCCATATGGTCCCCTAAGCACCACCAGGAGTAATTTATGAGTGAAGAGTCAGGAGGAACCCCTGAGCATTGCTGGGTGTGACCTAAAAATCAAAAAGAAAAACAAAGACTTCTACAACAATCTTTCTCTAACCAGATCTCTTAAATTCCTTCTTGCAAATTACTATCTATCTTCTTCATTGACTCTATTATCTGCTTTCTCCTGGTGTCACTTATCTTCCCCTCAAGTTTTGTTTAGGTTTTATTATGAGAGTTTAAAATTCTTGTTACAAAGCTAACTCATACAGGGGCGAGACAGAGCAGAATGACAATGCTGGGGAAAAATACCCCAGAAGACTTCTGAATACAGAGCTATTGGCAAAAATAAAGCAGTAGCAATAGTCATTCCCCTAGAGATACACATTGCGAGGTACAAAATGAACTGACTTAATAGTCAAAAAATACAAGCAGGCTGCAAGCAAATCAGTCTTCTGTGTGTGAACCGACGTGGGCACCAAGTCAAAACCCAAAATTGAAATGTTGCCTGGTCCTCAGTGGGATGCGTTGGAGTAATGCTTCCTGTATATCCTCCCCCACTTCCTTTGCTTGCTTTATATGTAAAGTTTTAAATAAGAACAGCCTTAAAATGTGTACGATATTAGTATCATATGGTTGCAGTAAGGGAACAAAACTAGCTAACGTGATTTTAGTATTCCTAAGGAATTCTTGCTTTGGGATAGCTTCCCTTGTGTATGTGTGATGCATGGTGCAGACACGCAGGCTAATGTGTATATGTTTATGGATGAATGTATTTAGTCCTTGTTGCCATTGGTTTCTTGAGTTTCTTTCTTACCATTTTATCCTAAAATCTGGAATTGCTGGCCTGAAATCTCTAGAAATTAAAATTAATCCTATTTATTTAAGTTTCATTTGTTTACTAATTCTTGAAAAGTGAGAACTTGATTTTGAATTGGGAATTTATTTAACCCAGTGCCTTTAAAGGCAAACTAAAATGGAAAAATTACACAAAATAAAGTTAAAAATAATTCTAATTTTTATGTGTACTTGTATACATTTCAAAGTTTTCATCAAAGATCATGTGTATTGGCAGTTAAGCATGGTTCACATAGTCCTCAGGGGAAGTATGCATTAATTAAGTTATTTCACACAATGGAGAAGGGAAAAACTAGGCAATGGAGAAGGGAAAAACTAGGCACCATTGGTTTATCTCCAGAAAGCTTTTGAAAACTCTGATTGCTTACCCGATGGAAGAAATAGCGGAGGGTTCAGAGAGATGATCCAGTAGCCCAAGTCATGCATATGCAGAGGTTGGCTTCAATGACTTCGTCCTTCAGACTGATGAGGAAAACATATGTGAGGAGGAAATTTGAGTTAGCCATAAACACAAAGGAATACCACCAGCCGGGCCAGGGCACTACAGAAAATATGCCTGATCAGTTGAAAATCAGATAACAGGAACAGAGAGGACAGGATATGATGCTAAACCTAATTAATTGGAGACTGTAAAAACTTCTGCAGAGAAAACAGGATAAACATGGACGTCTTCATATCAAAGGTTGTCACTATGCTCAGCATGGCAGACAGTTACAGGCAGTTACATTCCCTTCCCCTTAAGACATAGCCAGAAGAAAATATTTAAACACGAGTAGAGTGTGCCCAGATACTTAGAAAATTCTTGTTCTGTGGATAACAGCAAAAAGGGAGGGATACAGTGACCTGCCAGGTTGCACAACTGAATTATGCTGGAAAATGGTGCCTGAATGAGGTGACATAGTCCCAGGATTTACTGAGGGGTTCTGAACTATGGAAGCTCACAGGAAAATAAATGGCCTCTCAAACTTCTGTAGAAGAGAGAATAGTGGAGAAGAGAAAGGTAGGAAAAGCAAGGGACAGCAGCAGAGAGTAGTCCTAGGGAGGGACCATTTGGCTTTTGAAGTGCTAGATTGTCTTTGAATGTTGACTTGTCACTTGTCTTGTCACTTGTCTTCCTGTTGTTCATCAATTTGCTTGAGTGGGCTCCAGTAAAGTCTCCATTTGTTGGGAATGAGGTCCATTGTTGTTACAGTTTTTGGCATATTAAATACACCACAGGTAGCTTGCCAGGCTCTTCCCTGGCTCTGGGTTATCCTAGGGGGCCCAGTCTTTACTATTCTTTTTCTTTTTTTGCTTTCTTGGGTCACACCCGGCAATGCTCAAGGTTTTCTCCTGGCTTTGCACTCAGGAATTACTCGTGGCGGTGATCGGGGGACCATATGGGATGCCAGGGATTGAACCTGGGCCGACATGGGCCTGCCGCTTGCAAGGCAAATGCCCTATCCGCTGGACTATCGCTCTAGCCCCCAAATATTTACTATTCTTGGTGTAACCATGGGTACAGAATCGTCACCATGACACTGACAGATACCAGTTACTTATTGCACAGGAAATTGGCCAATTGACCTATCAATTCATCTGTGATATCTCACTTCCACAGTACAAAGAGCAAGGATCTATGTAACATTTTTGAGAAACTTGCTCGTACTTTTAAGACTTTGAAAAGAAAATTAGGAAAATGACTTTCAGGATTGTCAGTTATATAGAGACTTAGGGGAGAAACTCATACTCCTGGCGGTAAAGAAGGAGCCTGGAAGCCAGATGGTTATTTCCCCAAAGCCACTTTTCTCTTCAAGATGCGCTTCTGTCCTTTGTATCCTGACCTTTCTGCCACTGAGAAGCCTGGATTTATCTCCTTCTTTTTCCTCACAAGAATTGGTAGAAGATACAAGAGGCAAACTTGTATCAGAGGAGCAGTTCTGTCTTCCTCGGTTTGGACTGAATTCTGGCTGTCAAATTTATTTTTATGGTAAGAAAGAGAAACCTAATCAGAATTCACTGTCTTCCTTTTTTAGATGAAGGTAAGGAGCAGAGAATCAAGTTTTTCAATAACCCTAATATTTCCCCATGAAATATTTCTCAGAGTAGGAGTGCTAGCCTCCCACTAGAGGGGACTTGACCATTTCCATAGACCACAAGCATGGGCAGAGAGAAAAGAAAGAGTTCTGTTACTGTGGGCTTTACACGGGAAAGCACCAAGTCAGAGGTGAAATCCATAAGACTGAGCATGCGCCTGTGTCTTCCCAGGTGAGGTTCAGAATGGAATGGTTTCTGAAACCAAGGAATAATCCAGTAAAGATCTTAGAAACTTTTTTTAATCGAGTTGAAAAATGAAGACATGAAAAGTCACAGCTATATATTTAACAAGACCTGTTTCCTAAAGGACAATAAGAATGCACAAAATTAGGACCACCCTAGAGTACTTGAACATTGAATGGCTAAAATCCAGCTTCTGTGTGAGCACGGAAGTCTGCTCATGATTGTGAGCAGCTGAGAAAGAGAGAGCCGAGTTCTCTCATCCCAGACATGTTCCTAGGAGTCCGTCCTTGTACTTCAGTCTTACAGACAAGGAAATACTCTAGAGAATAGAATTATTTATCCAAAATCACATATATCCTTGGGTTAGATCTTGGTTACTGATAGTTTCCCTTTGAATTGAAAAAAAGAAACGACCATATCATCTACACCACAGAGGTACTTATTTGGCCTAATGCCCCAGTTTGTGGGGGGAGAAAACTCACACAGCCCCCTCTAACTTCAAGCCAAGAAAGAACCAAGAGCGCTCCCCCAAACTTCCTAATGTCCTTCTAATGCACCCCAGGGGGGCTGTCACCCACTTTGGGAACCAGCTCTCCAGACTCTGGAGGGGTTTCTCCTACCCCTCTGACCGGGGAGTGAGGAGGGGGTGTAATTTGAGAAGAGCCCTGTGGAGGTGTGCAAAGTCTCAGCCAAGCCCTCCAGCCCTGCTTAGCCTGCTTCTGTCATTGTTGTGTTCAGAAGGGCAGAGGCTAAACCTCATTGCTGGCCGCGAGCACTGAGAGGCAAGACAGAGATGAGTAAAGGCAGGAGCACTGAGCCAAGGCCAGAGAAGGCCCCTTCTTAGGGGGAAGTGTGCTGAGTTGGCTGTCAACTCGCACTGCCCTGTGGTGAATCCCTGTGGCAGGTACATTCCGACTTGCTCTCGCTCCCCCTGCCAGTGCAGGTCTTAGACTGCCGTGGATTTGGCCCATGTGGCTGAACCGAAAGGGGGCACCTGAGCCAATAGTTGTGTTTGACTTCAAATGGATTATTGCTGTGAATGAGCTCTGGGAGAAGGATTAGAAGAGATTTAGGGCTCCAGCCTGTGTTTGGTAACATGTGGGGAAGGCTCGTGAACACAATAGGTTTGAGATCTGTTGGAAAGCAGAGCTAAGTGAGACAAAACAGCTATTTCTCAAAGACATATTCGGGGAATTAACTCAAAAAGAACCATGAGGACTACATGAAACTAAAAAGCTTCTGCACTTCAAAAGAGACAGTGACCAAGATACAAAGACAGTGCACAGAATGGGAAAGAATATTCACCCAATAACCATCTGATAAGGGGTTAATATCCAGGACATATCAGGCACTGGTAGAACTTTACAAGAAGAAAACAGTCAACCCCATCAAAAAATGGGGAGAAGAAATGAACAGAAACTTCAACAAGGAAGAAATTCGAATGGCCAAAAGACATGAAAAAATGCTCATCATCACTAATCATCAGAGAGATGCAAATCAAAACAACAATAAGATATCATCTCACACCACAGAGAATGGCGCATATCTAAAAGAGCAAGAACAACAAGTGCTGGAATGGATGTGGGGAAAAGAGGACTCTCACCCATTGTTGGTGGAAATGTAGAGTAGTACAGCCTTTTTTGGAAAACTGTATGGACATTCCTCCAAAGACTGGACATTGAGCTCCCATTTGACCCAGCCATACCACTCCTGGGGATATCAAAAACACTGGGACATATTTGACCCAGCCATACCACTCCTGGGAAGTCAAAAACACACAGCGGAAATACCATCTGCACTTTCATTTTCATAGCAGCACTATTCACAATAACCAGAATCTGGAAACAACCAGTGTCCTGAGAACTGATGACCGGAAAAAGAAACTTTGGTACATCTACACAATGGAATACTATGCAACTGTTAGGAAAAATGAAGTTATGAAATTTGCCTATAAATGGATGGACACGGAGAGGATCATGTTGAGCAAAATTAGCAAGAAGGAAAAAAGACAAATCTATATCTGTCGTTTCATTTATTTTCATTTCATGCAAATAAATGACTGCATTTATTTGCATGACATAAGTATATACATATACATATTATGATACCAATATCATAATATTGCACCTCTGCAGCAGGTAAGATCTCCACCCAGCAGACTTATCCAGTCTCCAGCCCGCAGATTAATCCAGTCTCCAGCCTGGCTTGTCAGAAACCCAGCCTACAAGGACCCACCACGCAGAGACCCGCCCTTCAGAGGAGAGTATTTCAAGCGCAGGAATGCATGAGCCTAAGACACAGGTACACACGGCAGAGCAGAAACCAGCTTTCCCCGTTGCGCGTGGCTGCATGATTTACCTCCAAATTACCGTAAATATTCAACCCACCCTCTGAGAGAGTCCCACAAAGTAATGAGAATATAGCGCCGCGATGGCATGGCAGTAACAGAAATGTTTATGTTCCTGACCCGAAAGAGCCCTTAATATGCACCAGTAAGAAAGGCAAACAAGCAGTGCCTGACAAAATTTCATGGCCATCCTAGGCTGCCAAAACGAAGAAAGATTAAAATGACTGTCTGACTTTCAATGCAATACACTGGCATCCGGAGCACATATTGAGGATCTGATGCTGCAAGCAAAAAGATCAAGTAATCGACATCATTAGTCTGACTGAGACGAGGAGGCGTCAGTTGCATCATGCTGTATTTAACACTGGAGAAGAATTGTTCCTTGGAACATGTGGCGAAAAGAGGCATTGGTGTGCGTTGGTGTCCCTGTCAACACGAACATGGCCGTAAACATTGATTCATTTGAATGCCTAACAAACTGAATAGGACGATTACACTTGAAGAGATGTGGCCCACTGCCAGCAATTTCTATCTTCATTGTCTACGCACCTACATCCACATACAAAGGAGATGAAATTGAGAAATTCTACATGGAATTGGAGGAGTTCTATAAAAAAAAATCACTCCTTCTACAAGATCATAGTCGGTGATTTTAATGCCAAGATAGGACCAAGAAGAACTCCACATCGGGACCCATGACCTAGAATGGAACGAACAGGGTGAGAGACTATCTGAGTTCCACAATGAAATTGACCACATCATCTTCAATCGACGGTTTTGTCTGACCGATGTAGCTGTGGTCCCCAAATTCCAAACAGGATCAGACTAGCGTCTCCTTCATGCAAAATTCTACTTCCCACAACGGGGAGAAAAGGCTGCAAAGTTTAAGAAGAGAACTCCCAGAACGACCACCAACTGGGAACTCTTTGGCACCATTGCAGCAACATGGGAAGACACCATCATCGACGACATCAATGAAGAATACAACCGACTGGTTCAGCACCTCCATGATTGTGCGAAGAATGCCAAGAGAGAGAGAAAGACACAAAAGGACGCCTGTCTTCAGAAACTCTCAAGCTCATTCGCCAACGTGGCAAGGTGCGAGCCTCAGGAGACCAAATGCTAATGTCCAAGCTTGCTAAACAGTGCAGAGAAGCGATAAAAGAAGACCTCAAAGACAGAAGAGCAGAAATACTGGAAGATGAAACATAAGCCGGGAAAAGCATTCGCACTGCCTGCCTGTCCTTTGCCAACTATAAGACCAAGATGACTGCCCTCCAAAGCCCTGATGGATCTATCACATCTTCCAGAAAGGCAATGGAGAAGATTATCCAGGACTTCTACTCAAATCTCTTTGATAGCCACATCCACCTGCCCACATACCAAATTCCACAGGATGGATATGTCATTCCCAGCGTTCTCCCTTCTGAAATCCGACATGCCATCTCGTCGGTAAAGAAGGGAACAGCACCAGGCCCAGACAAAGTCAGACCCCAACACCTGAAGAATCTACCCTCGGTACTCGTCAATACACTAGCTCGGCTCTTCACACGCTACCTGTCCGAATGCAAGGTGCCCTCCCAATGGACAACCAGCAGGACAGTTCTACTGTTCAAGAAGGGAGACATTCACGACATGGGCAACTATCGCCCTATCTGCCTGTTGTCTGTCATCTACAAGCTGTTTACACGAGTCATCCTGAACAGGATTAGCAGAACACTAGATGAAGGACAACCATGCGAGCAAGCAGGCTTCTGGAAAGGATTCAGCACAATCGACCATATCCACACAGTAACCAAGCTCATTGAGGCTTGTAGGGAATACAAGATGCCGCTCTGTCTCACGTTCATTGATTTACAGAAAGCCTTTGATTCTGTGGAGACTGAAGCAGTCATCGAAGCCCTAGCCAAACAGGGTGTTCAAACCCAATACATCAAGATCCTTCGTGAGCTGTATTACGGATTCACCACCAGGATCTCACCATTCTACAAAGAAGTTATCATTAATGTGAAAAGAGGGGGTTCGACAGGGTGATACCATTTCACCAAAACTCTTCAGCGCCACCCTCGAGAACATCATGCAACAATTAGAATGGGAAGGAATGGGAGTGAAGATAGATGGTCGGCAACTACACCACCTCTGCTTCGCTGATGACATTGTTCTAATAACACCAAACATTAGCCAAGTGGCACAAATGCTGGCTGACTTTGACCGAGAATGTGGAAAGATAGGTCTACAGCTGAATCTAAAGAAAACTATGTTCATGAAGAATGAACTAGTTCCAGAGGCCCCATTCACTCTCAATGGAACAAACATCTCTGCAGCAGTTATGTGTACCTAGGTCGAGAAATCAACATGATGAATGACCTAAAACCTGAGCTGCGCAGGAGGAAGAGAGCGGCATGGAATGCCTTCAAAGGCATCGAGGAAATAGCTAAAAGGACAAAGAACCTCCGGCTCTGGGCACACCTCTTTGACTCCACCATTCTCCCTGCATTAACATATGCCTCAGAGACCTGGGCCCTAAGAAAGCAGGATGAGAATGCTATTCAGGTCTCCCAGAGAGGAATTGAAAGAGCTATGCTTGGAATATCACACCTCACTCAAGTGAGAGAAGGAATCCGGAGTTCTGACCTCTGTCACTATTCCAGAATCAGGGATGCTGTCTCGTTTGCCAAGGCATCGAAAATCAGATGGGCTGGACATGTAATGCGATTTGGAGACAACCGCTGGACTAGAGCCAGTACCGACTGGATCCCACAGGATGTCAAAAGATCACGTGGCCGCCCACCTACAAGATGGTCAGATTTCCTTGTAAAGACCCTGAAGGAACGGTTTGAGGCTCTTCATATTCCTGAATCAACCAGATGTCATTGGGCTACATTGGCACGTGATAGGGTCCAATGGAAATGTTACTGGCGCCCACTCGAGCAAATCGATGAATAACAGGATTCAAGTGATCAAGTGATACCAATATCCAATGTCAGGTGAAACATGGATCAGGAGGTCTTGTCAAAGGTGAAAATTACCACAAACGTGTGGGAGTCAGAGGTTAGGTAAGATAGAGAATGGAACAGTGTGCTAATAATTGTTGAAAGTGCTAATACCAATGTAGAACTGAGCATTAAATACAGGCAAAAAGATACACATGATAACCTCTAAATGTGTGTATTGTAATTCACAATGGTAAGGGAAGGAAGAGAGATAGAGAGAGAGAGAGAGAGAGAGAGAGAGAGAGAGAGAGATAAAGAACCTGCCGTAGAGGCAGGCTAGGGAGCGGGTAGGGAATTGGTGACATTGGTGGTGGGAAATGGGCACTGGTGGAGGGATGGGGGCTGGAGCACAGTATGACCAAAACCCAAATTTGAACATCTTTGTAATTGTATATCTCACGGTAGTATAATAAACTATTAAAAAAACAAACAAAGAACCCTGAGGATCTGCCTTTTAGCTTCAGGACTCTACAACACTAGAACTATAGGAGCAGAAGATGATCTAGACTCCCTGAGCCGCTAGAGGTCAGCAACTTCTGGTCCTTTTGCCCAGCCTATTTCTCGATGAATTTTATAAGACTCTTACACTAATGGGGTTTCAGGCTCTGGACAATCCTCAAATGAAGCCGCAGTGAGCTCTCATATCTAGAACCATGAACTTGGATCAAGGACCCTGTACGCCATGGTAGACTTCCCAGTTGGCTTAGGACCGTTCTTTCCCCTAAACTTTGTTTCTTTTTGTCGTTGCTCTTTCACTGGGCACTTCTTAGGTACAGAGTGAGAGCTGGCTGCTCCTGTGCAGGTCTGAGCGTGGGCACCTTGCCCACCACCACCGGTAAATAAACATGATCCCTTCCCTGCTGTTGCTCTACACTGTAGCACAGTTAACAGGAAAAACAATTTCTTTTTCTGAATAAGAGTTGAAAATTAGATATTTTAAAAAATAATTCTACATGGTTGTTCTTCCCATTCCACTACAAGAACAAAGTCCAGGTGGTGGGCATATGGGCATCTTGGATCCCAGTGTGTCAGCATCTTCTGCGTACACACTTCACTGGCATTGTGGAATGCTTTTTTGGTTGTTTTAGCATCAAACCCAGCGATGCTCAGGGGTTACTCCTGGCTCTGTACTCAGAAATCATTCCTGGAAGTGCTCAGGGAACTTATGGAATGGCGGGAATGGAACACTTTTTGGCCATATGCAAGGCAAACACCCTACCCGCTGTAATATCACTCCAGCTCCTATAGGAATACTTTCAAGTTGTTCAGTTCCAAACAAAAACCTGTAACATGCAGAAATAAAAGTATAAGTCCATTGATGAAAGCCGAAAAGCACTTATTTGTTGATCTCTATTGATAGACAAGAATTCTTAACCCATGCCATGCAGAAGAAGCCCCAGGCACTGTCTTCCTTGCACTCTTAGCACTGAAGAAGGCATCCTTCAGGCCATTCCTACTGGGGTAATTAGGCAGTGGGTGGTAGGTATGTTGAAAGGTTGCCAGGAAGGATTTGAAATGTCTGAAAACAGATGCTTCAAGCTTCTTTAGACAGCTAGATTGTCCCATGCACGTTAGGCTTTGGGGGCTCAGGTGAGTAATACGTCCATGGAGTAATCCAATCAGTCATCATTTATCACTCTGCTGGGGGACAGTTTCAGTATTATGTATAGGTGTGTATGAGTTTCACTTGATGAAACACAGTTACTCATCCACTGACTTGGTATTTACAGGGAAATATTGGGCTTGGTAACTTTTATGGAGTTGTCTGAATGTGACTGGGTCAAGAAGAGCCATTTTACAGAGTAATAAAGCAGTGAGTAGTGGAAACTGCTGGTATTCATATTGATAGACAATGGTGTGATGCTGGCAGAAGGTAGATCTAAGGATATGCGAAGGAAGGTCTGATGGATACTGCCTGTTAACAGATACACAGGGACTTCCGGCAGACTGTCTCCCAATAGAGTTAGTATGTAGAAATCCCTAGTGAGACTGTTAATCAAAGCTGCAGGTATACCCAGACAAGGCAATCCTAGGTCATTTCTCTGCACATTTCCCTGTTGGCTATAACTAGCCCAAGATGGAGTCTAATGGACGATGCTTAAAGTTAGGCAGAAAACAGGTTTTTCTTGTTCTTCTGTCTGACATGTCCCTTGCCATCATGAGCTAGTCAGGAAGGCTGCATTAGCAACTGTAATGCGTTCTTTTGTTCATCTCATCATACCTAGATAGCAGCCCCTGCAGGTTTTTGGTTCCTGGTTGTCTCCTTCCTATTATTCCTAAGTCCTATTCAATGAATGTGAACTGTCTTTGTAATGTAAACCATGCAAACTTTAAGCTGTATTGCCCTTTGAGACGAGGAATAAGGGAGTTCGGGTCTGTGTGGAGTTGGTCAGTCAGTTCGGTCAGTCAAATGAGTTAGTTCAGAGTTAGTGAGCTCACGCCAGTGAGCTCTGGTCAGTTAGCTGCAGTCAATTAGCTTCGGTCAGTTAGCCACCAGGATGAGAACTGCTGCCCCTCTGGGTGGTGATTATTAAAAATATTAATGGAAATACGTCGTGTTCCTGGTGTCTCATCTCTGTGCCTCCGACCCGACAGGACATTCCTGCTTCAGTGTGAGCCAATTTTTAACTTTTTCATAGCAAATATTCATTAAAAGGTCCCTCATCTTCCTCACCTTAAACCTGAGCACTAGACAGAGGATGGCATTGAGAGTGTAAGAGTTTGTGATTTAGCTGCCCTGACCAGAAGAGAGGAAAGCTGGGAATATAGCTCAGAATTTTGATTGTTTTTGGGTTTTCCAGACAGTAAATGCTTTGAGTTGTTGGAAGGAAAAGAGGTTTTTATGGTCCAAAATACAAGTTTTTTTTTTTTAATAGGGAGAGAGAATTGAAAGCAACCTGAAGTGCTGCTGTTGCTACTTTTCCCTTCATTTATATTGAGGTATCTGCCAATTGGGGTGGACACATGTTTGAATTTAGTGGAGAGTTTCTGTTTTCATAAGGGCTGAGTCTAGGAGTTTCTGTGACAAAATGGAGACCAGCAACTTGTTTCTGGGAACTGACCGCAGCCCACATTCAAACCTGATAAGAAATCAACAAACGAGGGACTTGTTTTGAGCAAAGGTGTCTGAGCTCAGAGGAAGCCCTGAGTCCGCTAAGCAGAAGGTAGCAAGGATGCCTAATGTCTAATAGTAATCTCAGTTTTAAAACACAAGCCTATCTTGTCAGTAACAGCAAACGGAGAGAGAACTGTCTGCCATGAGCAGAAAACCGAGAGACAAGTGATAAAATTGGAGACATTCACAGGCCACGTAGAGGAAATGATCAAAGCAACCACTGAAGAACAGCGAGGCTGAGTCTAGCTTTTTTATTCTCCCCCTTCCGGTGATAAGTTAGTTGACTTTAAGAAATAAGAAAAAGAAGTCCCCCCTCACATCCCCAAACCAAACAAACAAAAACCCTCTTGTCAGTGTTTTCTAAAATGGTCAACCTCTTGGGCTGGACAGTAATCTTGACAGCGGTCTTCGGTGGAGCTCTTGGGCATTAGAACATTTCATTGTCGTAGAAAGAATGAGGGGCTTTGATGTGTTCTGAGGACCCTGCTTGTGACACTTCCTGTTTCTAAAGCTCTCCTTGACATGCACAACTGAAAAGTAATTCAAGGCAGATGCGAAGAGATGGTTAGCAAACCATCTAAGTGATGGGCAGCAAAACAGCTCAGAAATCGTAAGGGCTCTGCAAGTAAAGGTTGCTCTTCCGTCTTCTGCTTCCGCTCTCCGGGCACTCCCCGTCCTGGGCACACAAGGCTTGGTGGCCTTTAAATAAGGACAAATGTGTCCCACTCAGGAGTGACAGAATGGCTCGGTCTGGCCACAGAAACTTAAGAACTCCAGTGATTTGCTTAACAGAGTACCTCTAGCAAGGCTGGATGAAAACCTGCCTCATTCCAGGGCTCCCGCTTTCTCCCTTCCCTTCTGCTTATACAAATGAGATCTGTGAGTCATTGGAAGGTGATAATTGCGTTGATAATTTTCTTTTTGTGCTTCAGGTTTAAGCTGTGGCTTCTCTTTCCTGGAGACTGTAAACTGGAGCTTGGGACAGCTTCAGTCAGCGCCAGTCCCAGTGGCACAGCTGATGCAGGGCTGGCGTAGAGAGAATCCGGGAACAGCCTTAGGCTTCTTAAACTTTATCTACTCAAACCTCTTTTTTTTTTTTTTGCCTGAGAAATTTTCGCATGCCCCTGGGTAAACAGGTATATAAAAATAGGAATACAGATGAAACACTGATAATAAACTGCAAAGAAATTGATTTAAAAATTCATGGTTAGCAAGTTATGGGGTTGGGATCCTCCATTTCAAGGACCTGGGTGTCTGGTTCCTTAAACACTCCTCACGAAATCCAGGGTTAAGCCTCACCTGAGAGCTCTTCCCTCCTAAGGACGCTTTGCACTGATTCCACTGTGGAACTCCAAATGCTGGCGATAAAATGATGAGAGAAAACCCTGGGGAAAGGAAGGAAAATTGAGTGAGCAAATGTGGTATTTGCTGAAAAGGAATATTTTGAGGGGGGGCATCGTATGTGGGAGGAGAAAATACTCGAGCAAATATGGTATGATGAGCGCCTGTAACGTGAGCCCTGGGTCTCCAGGGAAGTGCTTAACGTTTGTGGCCCCTGGGCATGTTTTAAACTCCTCATCTCACTTTCTCTCCCTGGCTGGGACAGGAATCCCAGACTGGCTGGGCTTAACCCCTCAGCTGCTGCTGGCCCGTGTGTGCTGTGCTACCATGATCTAAAGTTTATGGGGACCCCTTGCAGTTTAAATCTAGCACCGAGAGGCAAGGACCAAACGTGCCTTGCTGCAGCCAGGGGAGGCCAGTCCAGCCAGCAGCGCCCAGAAGGGGGACGTGCCTGGTGTGCCTGGTGTGTGAAGGAGAGCCGGCTCTAAAGACTAAAGGCTGCAAAGCCCCCAGGCGGGCGCTGTGGGGGCGTGTGGAGCCTGCGCTGGGGCTGAGCTCCCAGGGCGGTGGGGAACTTGCAGGCGCTGCAAATGTGGTCAGTGGAAATGAACTCTGGGTTCAGCGCGGCGGCACGTGACTTCCTATTTCTGTAAGGTACTTCCAAGGGACTTCCTCTGTAAGAGATTTCCTTCAGTGCCTAAATTTGACTTCCAACCCCGGGACAGTCTTCCCTGCGATATGGTGTGTGAGTCGCTTTTTCTTTCTCTTTCCTTGACCCTGGCCAGCCTGCAAGGATCTGGTGGCTCCTGGCCTTGACCGCAAGCTGAGCACTCTGGTCCAGATCTCGGTGATCCACCCGGCGGAGCAGGCTCTGACCAGACACTCCAGCACGGAAATTGTAGAGGTGAGCCTGCTGGGAGTTCTCTCTCTCTCTCTCTCTCTCTCTCTCTCTCTCTCTCTCTCTCTCTCTCTCTCTCTCTCTCTCATCTCTCTCTGTCTCTATCTCTGTCTCTGTCTCTGTCCCTGTCTCTCTCTCTCGCTCTCTGTCTCTCTCTCGCTCTCTTGCTCTGTCTGTGTCTGTCTCTCCCTCCCTCTGTCTGTGTCTGTCTGTCTCTCTGTCTCTGTCTCTCTCTCTCGCTCTCTGTCTCTCTCTCGCTCTCTTGCTCTGTCTGTGTCTGTCTCTCCCTCCCTCTGTCTGTGTCTGTCTGTCTCTCTGTCTCTGTCTCTCTGTGTCTCTGTCTGTCTCTGTCTCTGTCACTGTCACTGTCTCTGTCTCTGTCTCTCTGTCTCTGTCTCTCTCTCTCTCTCTCTCTCTCTCTCTCTCTCTCTCTACTCTGTGTGTGGTATATCTTTCTTGGTTCTTGCTGTCTGTCTCTCTAAATAACTGAAATCAGTCAATTTGTGACCAGCAGCTGGGCTGCCCTAAGGTCTCCTGACCTTAAGACAAGCACACCCGAGGCTATTTAACCTGCTTTGCTGTTTTCTGGGATTACCAATGGGGAAGAAGAAAATGGCTTTTTTTTTCCCTTTTTCCTTTTTTCACCAAATGATCTTTACTTTTCTGGAGTAGATGCAAAGAAATTTCCCACTTGGAATCCCCAGAGAGGGCAGTGACGTGAGGAAAGTGTAAAGGACGGCCGCTAGATGAGACGAGATGAACGTGATGAATATTCCTTGGGCCAGGGCAGGGAAGAACAGTCAGGTCCCAGAGAGGTTTAAGCCTCTGCTGTGTTTTCCCCTTCTCAAACCTGCCCCCGCGGCCTCCGCCTTCAGCCTTGCCTGTGGAAACTTCACGTTTTCTGCTGTTTGCATGTCTTTTTAAAGCAGGAAGTTTTTCCAAAGAGAGGTGGTGATTAATTTGAAGAAAGATCATATTTCTAGGCTCAAGGTGTCAATATTACTCATCTGATGAGAGATTTCCTATTTACATTTATTGTTACTAATCTAACATTCAGAATGTGTCAGGAGGAAACTTATCACATTGGATCAGATTCAGAAAAGGAAGTGTTTCCCTTTTGATTATTTTGTTCTGATCCTATATATATTTCACTACCTCGGTGAATGGGGTAATATTTATTTGAACATCTGGATCTAAAGAAATTGTATCTAGACCCCTTAAGCCTTGCTTGCTTTGCTTCCACTTGTGAGCCGTGCCTGTTCTGAGTTTGAAGTTTCTCTGGAGTGTGTCCCCGATCGGCGCTCAGCGCTGACTGGTGCCTGGTGCAGTTAATGGAATAAGTGATTCAGACGGATCCCAGCTAAGTTCTCTGATGGGAGTGACCCAGATCCTGCCCAGGAAGCTCCCCTTGGAAACTCAGGGTTTCAAAGTTGGCACACTTTGCTCTTCATGCTGGTGTTGAATTTGCAATAAGTGATCTGATTCATAGTAAGAACTGTTGAGTACATGTTACCAGTGTTCATTTGAATGAAACATTCAAACATTAGGCCAACTTAATTACTTTTAACGTAATAGAAAACTTAGAAAGAAATTAAGCATTTGGACACATTTCAAAATTTTGTACCTGGACATAATTTCTATTTATTCATTATTTATTTATTTATTTATTTATTTATTATTGGGTATGTTTTATTCATTGCCTGTTCCAAAATATCTAATGTAGTGCTAAACAAAACACAAAAGGAAGAAAGCAGTGACCGACTAAGACCTTCAGAGAGGTGCACGCAGGCAACTACTCTATAGACCTCTGATATTTGCAATATGGACAATTAAGTATAGATGACACTTACTGTTGATGTCAGCTCCCCAAAATGAATTGAGTCACAGAGATATCTTGTGCATTGCCTCTGGGGCTAATACTTTGGTGGCCCCCAAACCTTTAATTTACAGTTTCCCTCAATTTCCACATCAGCCTGAGAAAATAGGCATACACACAGAGCTATGTTCTTAAAAGCAAACACACATGATGAGAACATGGTTTTCAGTGGAGGTTAATATTACAGAAGAGAAGGCTACAAGTAGCAGAATGTTACCAAACTGCTTTTTATGAGAAAAGTAGCTTCATTTCCATTCTGTCACCATCTTCGATTATCTGCGTAGGCTATAGGTTATGTCCATTAAATGGATTCTTAGTGGCCTATCAGTGAACCTTAAAGATGGGTGTGCTTCTTAGGAAAGAAATATTAAGGTTTTCAGCAGTTCTTGACAGTGCTGCTGACCATCTTCTGTGCAGTTATCTTGATTCTTTGGGCCCCAAGCTATGGCCTTGCCCACAATTCTTTGATTGTGGATTTGACAATGGAGAGTGCTCTTCTCACACAAGTATTTCCTAGAAAACCAAGACCCAGAGACATGCTCTGCCTACCCGGTGCCCCTGCATGCTGACTGCCAAAGTTGCTGCTTATCGAATCAAGGTTGTCTCCTGGTGCTGTTTCAGGGGACCAGGGATCCGCTGTTTTTGACTGGTGTCACATTTCCGTCTGAGTACCCCATCTATGAAGAGACCAAGATAAAGCTAACAGTCTATGATGTCAAGGATAAGTCTCACGACACTGTAAGTACTTGCACTTATTTTTTTCTTTGGCAACAGCTTATGCCTTTCAGAGGGTATTGATAGAACCGGGGATTTTCAGAGGCTGTTTGTCACATATATAGGTTGGTCTTACATTCATGGTTGCTAATTTTAGCTTTCTTTAAATTCACTTGATTTAGTGTCAAATTGGCAATTTGGTGAAGAGGAAGACTTTTAGAGAAGATTTCTCTCTTTTGGGAAGCACTGGCTTAATATTTTGGTTTATTTTGTCCTTATTTGAAAGCCCTGCTGAAAGAATTAAATTATGGGCAGGAAACAAGTGGAGTGAATGAATGTTTCCAAACTCTCCAGATATGGGAATTATTTCCAGACAGAGGGCTGATAAGGTACTGCTCCTTTTGGTATTTATTCCTTTCATGGAGAGAAACTCCCTCTATTCTTCCTGAAGTTGTTCCTGGCACCAAGGCAAAAGAGGAGGAATCTAGAGTCACTAGCGAGGTCGCTTAATTGGCTTCTGTAAAGGAAGGTCTCACAAAGACCTAAATGGCTTTTCTGTCCTCAATTCTCCCGTCTTCCTACCTGCTCTGAATATTCCCACACTTGAATCCGACCTGCTTACACAGTTAAACGCACAGGCACTATCTCTGGAGGTCATTCTTAAAATTCCCAGACAGGAGGGAATGCTTCTGTGCGGCACCGGGAAGGGGGCTATTTAAAGAAAGCCTCTCATCGGAGACTTCCCAAGTAGCACGAGGTTGGGACTGCTTTCAAATAGGACCACTGTGGTCAGGGTGGTGGTCAGTGGGACACACAGGCCAGAGAACACTAGCACAGCAGGTGGAGTTAATAGATGATGGAAAGTTTGGCTGAAGTGAAGGAAAGCCACTGGGTCAAGGGACTCCCAAGGCCACCGGTTGTGGCCCTAGGGATGTGGCTTTCCACCTCATCTTCACTTGGATGTTGCTCCTGACTTTCTCTCCTTTCTATTCTTCTTCTTTATGGTTTTAAAATCCAATTCGAGCACTGTGATTGACAGCCCTGTTCACCATAAAGTATTGTGCATACTCTGCTCTGTCGTCCAGTTCTCAGTTTCTGTTGCCTTTGGCCATTTGTTGTTCCCTGACCATAAGCGAGACCATGCTGCAGGTGTCCATTTCCTCCTAACTTCTGTCGGCCTGGACGTCTCCAGACCCCCTCAAGTAGCAGCACAATGCACAGTTTTGTCTTTTCTTCTAGGCAAGTGGCGTCCACTGTGCACGCATCCCAATGTGTCTTTTTTCTAGTTCTCCACTCTCAAACACTTTGGGATGTTGTGGATAGTTGCCACGCACAGAGGGGGTGTAGATGCCTTTTCAGAATATAGTTTGGGGGCCACTGGAGGCAATGCCCGGAAGTGAAAATTTTCTGTCATGTATAAGGTAAATTTTTAGTTTTTTAGCAAATGTCCATATTGGTTTCCAAAGAGATTGACCCTGTCCACATTCCCATGGGCAGGTGATGAGGTTTCCTTCCATGTCTGTGACTGTTGCTGCTCGTTGGTGTGTTTGCCATTCTCACTGTTGTGAGGTGCTATCTCTTTAAACATTTCTTTACTTACTTCTCGAGGATGTGTCTGGCTAGATATTGTATGTTTTCTGCTGGTAAGTTTTGTAAATGATTTATATACTGTTGCTGTTAATGCTTTGTCAGATGAGTGTGGGCATAGACTTTCCCCCAGTCCGGAGAGTATCATTCTGTTCTTGTCATTATTTCTTTCTCCTTTCCATTCTTTTCCAAAAAATGCATGACTGATGCCAAAATAATAGAGAAATGTCATCTGTGTTGAAGAGATTCCTACTCCTCTAGCTCCAGAGAAATCCATTCCTTAAAAGTTGCCGAAGGGTAGGTCCGTGTATCCATGAACATATGCATTAAATACATGTAAAATGTATAAAAATGCGGTATATTTGGGGTCAAGAGCAGCCCGGCAACCTGGCTCTGTTATTGGTAAGCCGAGAGCCCCTTTCCGCATCTCCCACTGGCCTGTGTCTGTGACTTACTACTCTATTCATTGTCATTCTTTCTTCATCCAAAATATTAACCTCATGGCTGCTGGTCAGGATTTAATAAGGGAAAAAAGCTGCTAGAGATTAATTAGAAATAATAGGCTGCTGCGATTACTGGTGTAGCGTACTGTTTTGGCTACCTCCCATTGCTCCGTCATCAATATAAAAACACATGAGTAGACATCCCAAATCTTTCTGCCATATGAGTATTAAGTTATTTCCTTAAAATAACTCAGGGTGAGCACTGGGGATGGTAGTAAAAATAGAAATCAATCTAAGTTGTTCTACATAGATCTTTTCTGTATGGTTTTGAAAAGTTGGAAATAAGATTATTTGAAGAAACCAAAAAGATGAGGTTGAAAGAGGAAACTGATAAATATTTGCTGGAAGGTTAGGACCAGGCTTGATCGAGTTCACAAGCCCCTTACGGGCCTTTTCCTTCTACTGGAGAAGAGAGAGAAGTATAAAGAAGGGGGAGGAGGGTTGTCAGTCATGAAAACTGGGAAAAAAGAGGAGAATTGGTTCCAGCAGGAGGGAAAAGAAATGAACAACAGACCAGAGAAGTAATAAGTAAAGAAATGACCAGCGTGAGAGGGCAAGTGAAGCAATGCCATGGGATTTTCTGTTCTTTGAAACACATGATCAAATACCCGCCTTCCAATTGTTCCACAGCAGAAACAGGACAGAGGCACATAAAAGGGAATAAACTACAAGAGCTCTACTGAAGCAATGAAAAAATGGATCTTACATTCTTGGGTTTGTGATGGCTGTAAAAATACCTGTTCGAGGAACCCAAGAGATAGGTGCTTGCTTACCTTGCATGCAGCAGACCTGGGCTTGATACCTGGTTCTCCATATGGTTCTCCAAACCTGCCAGGAGTGATCACTGCATACAGATCTAGGGAGAAAGCCCTGAGCACTGCCAGGTGTGGCTTGCAGATAAAACAAAAAGAAAAACAGAAGAAAAAAAATGTCAGATAGAACCTCTTAAACCTACTTTAAATGTCCTTGTATGTTGATATACTAGGGGGAAAATAATTAATTCACTTATTAATTATACTCTTTGTAAACATCCCTTCCACAAAATAATTATTTAGGGTGTTTTAGAGACTTTCTTCCTTGATCAGAGAGGTGTTAGCATGGAAGAGTATTAGATAAACTGGAATCCGCTGGGAGATCAGACTGGTGAGATATGAATAGGCTTAAGATCTACAACAACCAGATTTTCTTTATACCAAGTACTGTTAATTAAAGCATACAATTTTCCTTAAAAATAACTCAGGATGAGCTGGGGGACGGAAGTGTAAATAGAAATAAAGTTCATTAGTATGCTAATAGTCCTCATAGGCAGGAATTCTTTACCTCTGGACCTTCTCTATCATTTCTTAAGTGTTGCTTTGACTTGGAAAAGGAGAAAGGGGTTAGCATGTGGTTTAAATAGAGAGTTTATAATTATGAGCTCTGAACAACCTAAATATTTTAAAATCATCACTTCGTGTCACTTGTATCACTTGTCTTCCTGTTCATCGATTTGCTCAAGTGGGCACCAGTAACATCTCCATACACATCCTAGTGTAGCCCAAGGGCATCTGCTCGCTCTAGGAACACAAAGAGCCTCAGATGATTCCTTCAAGTAATGGGAATGAGGGCCCGGAGCGATAGCCCAGCGAGTAGGGCGATTGCCTTGCACGCGGCTGGCCTGTGCCGTCCCAGGGTTCGATCCCGGCATCCCATATGGTCCCCCGAGCACCGCCAGGAGTGATTCCTGAGTGCAGAGCCAGGAGAAACCCCTGAGCATTGCCAGGTGTGACCCAAAAAAGCAAAAAAAAAAAGTAATGGGAATGAGGTCTATAATTGATCTCATATTTGATCTATATTTTGAGATCATAATACTTTTTTTCAGGCTCTAGCAATGAAGTGATGACTATTTTGGAAAATTGAATTGAACATGAATTATGTTTGTGTACTTCAGAAAGTAACTTTGAATATTCTAGCAAACTGTTGATCAAATCAGGCTAACCCCTGTCCAGATGATTTATGTACTGTTTGGATACTAATTGGTTGAGTCAGATGACTAAGCCACACCGCTTTTCCTAATGAGTTTATTATTATTTGAACTTAACCAATCAAATAAATTGGTTATTTTCTGCCTTTTTATATTCATTTTATACGTACTGTTTTTCTTGCTTCTTTTTTGTAGGTTTTAGAGTCATACCAGCGGTGCTCAGGGCTTACTCCTGTTTCTATTCTCAGGGATCACCTCCTGGTGGGAGTTGGAATCATATGGGGTGCTGGGGATCATCACTTGTATCACTTGTCTTGTCACTTGTCTTCCCATTGTGCATCGATTTGCTTGAGTGGGCACCAGTAATGTCTCCATTCGTTGGGAATGTGGTCCATTGTTGTTACTGTTTTTGGCATATCCAATACACCACAGGTAGCTTGCCAGGCTCTGCTGTGGCTCTGAGTTCATCCCAGGGAGCCCAGTCTTTTTCTATGTCAGACCATCAACCATCCAGGGCCCACGGGCAGAGCCCTGGGTGTAGACAAGCCTGTTTCCTGTCTGACACCTGCCAATTTAGCTGGGCACCGCAGCCACAACCTGCAACACCTCAAGGGGCAGGTGGCCAATTGGCTGGGGATCATACCCAAGTCAAAGTTTTGCAAGGCAAGTGCCCTACTCACTGTGCTAGACACTCTAGCCCTGATGTTAGTTGTTTTTAAGGAAATCTGATAACCTTTCACCTATGCCCTTTGTTATTTTGTACTTCTCTGGGCAGTTTGACCAAACAATGGTTATCTTACAGTGACTCCAGCAGAAATGTCATTAATCACTGTAGTGAATGAGGAGTTGCTGTTGATTCATAATGACTTTTGTCTCCTCCTGCACCCTCCTTCTGCTCATTAATTGCAGTTTTTTCTCCTCTATAGCAGATCAATAGTCCAAACTTGGTTGTTGGGGAGGTGAGCATTGCCTTGGGGGGTGTTTGCACTATTATTGGAATGACTGGACTTACTGATTTGCTTGGTGGGAGGGAATTTTGTTTTCTCATAAGTGATAGACTTAACATCCAGCTGTTTGGTGGGGACTTGGAAGCTGGAAGTTTAAGCTTACATTTCAGTGGTGAGTCAACCTCTTCTGGATATATACAAGTCACATGTTCCATTAAAAAACTCCTGGTCACTGACGCAGCATAGACAGATGTGTTCTTAGCACATCATTTACAATGTTCAGCAGCAGGGAATGAAACTGGGAACCAACAAAATCAAATTTTTCTGAAAGAAAATTTCTGAAAGAAAAAATTTCAGAGTAAGGAGAAATTTGTGAAGGCAAAGAACATCACATCAAACTCTGTGTTTCTTTGCTTTTTCTCTCATGCAACTGGTGGTTTGGAAGATCCTGAATTAAGTTCTCTTGACACGCACTGAGAAAAGCCATCCATTTGCTAACTTACGACTCAGCCAAAAAACTGCCCATGCTAGAAATGAGAATTTCTGATGTGTTTTGCAGGAGTTTCACATTAGCTTCTCCTGTTGGGTAAATAAATCTCTGCTACACCCCCTCGTTAGATAGTTTATAGAACAAAACTCCTTGTCCAAGACATTTCAACACTGCTCGTGTTAGACTGTATACTTTGAGCCATTGCTCATGTTCGACTCTATATCCTAAGCCATTTTCTACTACCAGCTACTAGCACTCTCCCATTTGTATTTTTTCAGAACAAGTGATTTTGTCAAGATTGAAGGTAGATGGCGTGTGTTGAAAATCCAAGGAAGTTTAAGTAGAGTTCTCTAGACAGACGTGCCCAGGCATGGTCAGCCTTTATGTTTGTCTATGGGAAATCATTTTCCATGCAGTATGCTTGCTTTGGCATGGCTTGATTTTTTCACCCTAACTTCCTAATAGTTTCATTCTAATGTACATGTTGAGACACAAATTCTTAGCGATAGCCCAGGACTGTGATCTTGAGCTCTGGGTACTAAACAAGTGCTCTGTTTAGTATGTTGATATTCTTTTATATTTAACCTAAAAGTTTTTGAGGGAAGTATTGTGCCCATCTGAAAGATAAGATTGAGCTTCTGAGAAGTTAAGTAGGTCAAGTTAGGGAATCTTTTGTTTTATTTTTCAGGCTGTACTGTGTCAATTCCATGCCAATAGGTGACATTTTACTTCTGCTGATACTTCTAAAATATTACTTCTCTGAAGTTAAAAATGTTATTGAGTAAAAAGAGTCACAGTCATGCAGGAGAAAAATCATATGCAAAATTCTAAAGCATCAGTAGCTAATTACTGATAACCGATCAATTTTTTTAATCAAGCTGTCAACAAATAACAGTTGAAAACAACTGTTTATTTTTGCTTTCATTCACAAAAAATACGTGATTGCCTGGTATATAATGTGTTTGTCTCAGACTTTTTGCTTTGTCACCAGCCTTGTGTTGCTCTTTTCTTTTATGTGTGTACCATGGGTTTCTGGACCTGTTTATTCATGCAGACTCTGCCTTCGGCTGTATTCCTCTCTCAATTGTGACACGGTTGGCAAAAGAGAATTATAAATTCCTCATGGAAGTCGTTCATGGTTCTAAATGTTGCCCCCCCCCTAAATCAACATCTGTTGATCAGCATTATATATTTATAACCAGAATATACATGTATATGATAGTCCTAGAACCATAGCAGAGATTATCCTTGACTCCAGTGCAGCCATATTCTTGCCAAATGGAGAAACAGGACTATGGTTTCAGCATTTTCATCCTGACTATGATTGTGAGAGGCAAGAAATGGTTTAACCTTGCTTTAAAAATTTACACCTAAAATTAACCTAACTTTCTCCAATCAAAGCACAAAGGATTCAGAAAGTCTTGCTTCTTGCTCTTTTTTTCCATTATTTTGTTTCGTTTCTGGGTTGCCGCTGGTGGTACTGAGTGGCTGCTCTTGGCTCACCTTGCATTCGGACAGGTAGTGTGTGAAGAGCCGAGCCAGTGTATTTATGAGTACTGACGGCAGATTCTTCAGGTATTTGGGTCTGATTTTGTCTGGGCCTGGTGCTGTTCCCTTCTTTACCGATGAAATCGCATGTCAAATTTCAGAAGGGAGGATGTTAGGAACGACATATCCATCCTGTGGAATTTGGTATGTGGGCAGATGGACGTGGCTATCAAAGAGATCCAAGTAGAAATCATGGATAATTTTCTCCACTGCCTTTCTGGAAGATGTGATCGATCGATCCATCAGGACATTGGAGGTCAGTCATCTTGGTCTTATAGTTGGCGAAGGACAGGCGGGTGTTGTGAATGCTTTTCCCGGCTTCTGCTGCATTGGCCAGTATTGCTGCTCTTCTCTCTTGAATACACACAAAAGTATTCTTTTTAATTTTTTTTTTTTTTTTGCTTTTTGGTCTCACCTGGCAATGCTCAGGGGTTACTCCTGGTTCTGCACTCAGGAATCACTCCTGGTAGTGCTTGGGGGACATATTGGGATGCCGGGATCAAACCAGGGTCGGCTGCATGCAAGGCAAATGCCTTACCTGCTTGCTATCACTCTAACCCTCAAAAGCATTCTATCCTGTGTTTCCTAACCGCTTTCAAGACTCACTCTATTAAAGTTTATTCTTCTTGTTTTTGTTTGGGGCCCACACTGAGGAGAGCTCACAGCTTATTCCTACTTCTGTGCTCAGGAATCACTCCTGGTGGTGCTCAGTGGAACAAAATGCCATAACTGGGGATCTAGCCTTTGTCAACTGCTTGCAAGGCTGTTACCTTTCCTCTCTCTCTCTCTCTCTCTCTCTCTCTCTCTCTCTCTTTTTCTCTCTCTCTCTCTCAGCCTCATCAGAAGACTCTTATTGACTTATAAGAATTGTTTTCTTTTTCACTCTTGTTTTTGAGCACCTTATTACCACTGAGAAGCCCAGTGGAGGGGTTACATGTGATTCTGATTTGAAGGTATTAAAGCCTTAAGTTCAAATCTTAGTCTTGTCTACCAAACGTAAGCAGATGAGAATTTCTTTGAGAAGTGTTAGGAGTTTTTTGCTCTGTCATCAAAAGGGACATTTAGGAAGGTGTTTGGTATTTAGGGAAACCCATATTTACCTACCCAAAGCATAGGAAGGGACAGCCACTCTCAGACACCTGGTGTGGACATTGACATCAGTCAGGCATTTTTCAAAAGCTATGAACTAACTTAAATTGCAAATGTAAATAAGAATATTATAAGCAAAACAGTATTCAGTATCTCTTTGGAAAAGAAAAAAATTGCTCTGGCCATGTAGAGTTTAATTCAGGTAAACAACAATGATTCAATACCACTGTATCTGCCAATGTAATGCATTTTGTTAAAGGATAAAATATTTGATATTGTCAATGGAAGCTAGATGGCACTTGGTAAATCCAGTAATCACATTTAATAAAAAAGAGATAGATTGGATTATGGAGATGTAATAAAATTTCCTAATAGTACATGAAATGCTAAAACTATTTCAACCAAACATCAGATTAACCATTATTATTATTATTATTATAAAAATTTTTCTTATAAGTTCTGAATACAAAAATGAGAAAACCCTATTATTTGTTTAAAATTTGGGAGGCAAGAAACAAAACTATTTCTGTATTGATTTGAATTATAGAAATCCTGAGAAATTTTGAAAAATAAAGATCAAGTATGACAGTTTGGTAAGATTTTCTTATAAGATATTTTAAAAATTAATAGTGTCTCACTTGTATGTATAAATTAATTATAAAATAAAAATTGTTATCAAAGAATATAAAATACTATTTTAAAAAATGGAAAATTAAACATCTCAAATTCAACTTATAAATTTAATACTAAAAAGTCAGAAAAGTGTGAAAATATATTTTTAGGATGAGGGCTGTTCGAGGATTAAATCATTTGATGGTATTTTAAAGAGAAATATTCCAATATTGGAGTTAGGTAATTCCAATATAATTTTAAAGACAATAGGGATAAAACTTGCATGATAAGGCATTAGAATATAACAAAGGGGCTGCAAAAGAGGCCAGAGAATGGATCAATAGAGAAATAAAGTGGAATATCAAATTGAGAAGCAGATTTTAGGATAGGCAATAATTAACACCATAATTGATATGATTGCTTGATTACTCTTTAGGAAATCAACACATTATTTCAAAAGTGTTAGTTAAATGACTCCCCATCTGGAATAAAAGTAGTTTATGTAGTCTTACTATATTCCAATGTACAAGTACATTTCAGGTGTAGTTGTTACATTTGTAAATATTAAAATTTCTGCAAGAAGCGACAATGCACTAAGAGGGTGTGTGTGTGTGTGTGTGTGTGTGTGTGTGTGTGTGTGTGTGTGTGAGAGAGAGAGAGAGAGAGAGAGAGAGAGAGAGAGAGAGAGAGAGAAAAGTTCATGCCACAGAAGCAGGAATGGGAGGTGTTGTAGGTAAACAGGGGAAATTGGTTCTGGGAAACATGCAGTGATGGAGGGATGGATGTTGGAACACTGTATGACTGACTGATATCCAATCTTGAACAGCTCTGTAATGGTCTATTGCCTGGTGAGTCAGTAAAAAAAAGACCAGCAAGATAATCTATTCAACCTATATGCAGGGAACAGGGCTGATATTATTAGAATGGGAATCCTGAAATAATTAGTATTTGAATTTATAGAAATCTTTACAGTTTATATGCAAATACATGGCATAAAGAAGAGAAAAGGTTGGTATGGAAAATTGTATATAAGTTAGAGATTGGCAAATTAATTTCTATGTTTGGAGAGTTCTCGTGAGTTTAGAAGAATTATAAAGTGAGCAAATACTATAAAGAGCTGATTCCAGGAAAAATAAATGCAAACGTCACTACAAATTTTTTGAAATGGCCAAACTGTATTTTCTTGGAAGCACAAATTTAAAATAACCTGATAATCATTATTTATTGAACTGGAAGAATAGTTAAAGACTATTGCAGGTAGTGGTGGGAAAACATAACTCATACATTGTAAATAAATGTTAAATGTTAGAAGTTAAAGGATCAATCTTCCAGCGTCTTTTAAAATTCAAGGTATGCATTTTGATGTAGTAGTATTGCTCTTGATTATATCAACGTTACAGAAGTAAAGCACCAGGATAAAGAATATCTGTAGAAGGGTAGTGAAGTGTGGTTCAAAGAAGTGACAATTTGGAAGCAGCGAAATGCCTGTCCCTAAGGGATTATGTAATAGAATATAGTAGAGCCCAAAGGTACCACACTAGTTTTATTAGGAAGCCTTAGAAAAGAAGCTTGGCTGCAGTTAAACGGGGCTCTACATGCTGTCTTGGGAGAAGTTCAGGTGGTTGGGCATAATTCAGGGAAGCAAGGTGCTAAAAGTGTGCAATCTAAGTCAATTGTAAGAGACTAAGAATGAGAAGAATGTTACAGTGCTTATTAATTTAGGGTTAAAATGGTTTGTTTAGGGTTATAAGACTACAGAGGCATAGGAAGGGATAGACATCGTAGATGGAGTGGGGGGGGCGGTGGAGAAAGTAAGGAAGAAAAAGAGGACCTGACTTTAAAAAGAAATCACAGAAGGGTCGCGTAACTTAATAAGATAAGCGAGCCAATGAGCATTACTTCTACCAAAAATTCACCCCCTGAGAGGAGGGTCACTGTTGCCTCCTGATGGTTGGAAACACAGGATTGTCCCTGATCCCTGGAGGGATGAGGGTGCTGGGAGCAGGTGACAGCGTGGAGTGTTGCCTGGTGCAGGGGCTTCAGCACCTGGCAGACAGGGGCGCCATTGTCGGAGGGGTGGGGGAAAGGAGCAGCTGGGCCCTGCATGCTGGCTGGTCTGCACTGGGAAGCCAGTCCCAGCCCCCAGGACCTGACAGATCACAACGAAGAGCGCCTCTCAAAGAAGCAAGAGTGTGTGGGGTGCGAAGGGCCTGGAGATGAGAGGCCGTAATGCACTCTTGGGGATTGGTACAGCCACTATGGAAAACGGGGCGAAGATGGATCCAAAGAGAGAGAGGGGAAGGAAGGAAGGAAGGATGGACAGAAGGAAGAAAGGATGGAAGGAAAGACAAGAAATTTGAAATGTGCTTTGGTTTCTCTGTCCCGTTTTCTAATGGTTTACTTAAAATATCTATATGAGGGGCTGGAGAGATAGCCCAGCGGGTAGGGCGTTTGCCTTGCACGCGCCAGCCTGTGCTGGCCTGGGTTCGATCCCCGGCATCCCATATGGTCCCCCAAGCACCGCCAGGAGTAACTCCTGAGTGCAGAGCCAGGAGAAACCCCTGAGCATTGCTGGGTGTGACCCACAAAGCAAAAAAATAAAATAAAATAAAATAAAATAAAATATCTATATGCTTCTCTGGAAAGATATATGCACCCCAGGATCATTATAGCCTTTTTTTCACAATAGCTGAGAACAGGAATGAATCTCAGCGCCCCTTGGTAGGCAGGAGATTTGCGGAGGAGAGGGGGTGGATTTACACCGCTAGACTGCTCGGCTCCTTAGAGAAAGAGGCTTAGAGAAAGAGACGTGAAGCCTGCATGGCTGAGAATGGTCCGTCAGAGGGAGTAGATCCGTGCGATTCCACTGATGTGCCGGCTACAGATGAAGAAACGAAACAGGTGAGCGGAGAAAGCAAGAGCAAGATGGAGACCACAAGAACAAAATGATGATTCCGAAGGGAAGCGGGAGGGGAAGATGAGAAAAACAGGCTTAGGAAATTAGGGGAAAAGGATCAAGTGCATGGTTTCATGGAAGATAAAATGTGGCATTTTTTTTTTAATGAAGCAATAAACTTGAAATTGTTGTTGTTTCAGCTGAAAAAGAGAGAAAAGAGAAACAGTCAAGCCAGTGGGAGGCGAAGGGGAAGAATAAGGCCATTATGTGTGGTACTGATGGTGGCTGAAATAACTAAGGGACTGAAACACGTGGCCACTGAGCTCAGGCTGCAGAGCACATACATGAGCCTTTATTGATCCGCTAGTAACTATCAAATGCCTCGTCATAACTGATCATGGTTTTGCGAGGCTCCCAGACTCTGAACTGACCAAGTTTATTCCTATGAATTAGGTTTTTGGCTGCCGGGTTCGCTTTTTCTTACTGTTTTCAAGGGTTCCTCTATTTGTTCTGTGACTTGGACCTTCTGCGCCCGCTGGGCTGGTCAGCCTGTGATGGGAATGATGCCCGGAAGCCAGCCAGGTGGGCACTTGAGTCACCAGGGGCTACCTGATCTCTCTTGGTTTAGCAAAGCCAAGAGGTACGTATCGCTAGAACATTTTTTCTGTTAGAATGGAGCAGAAACTTGCCGCTTCAAAGGTTGTTCTGCTGCAGATCAGAGTAGCTCTGCATTGCTCTAAGTTTCTGTAAGCTGCATGGCTGGAACCAAAGGAGATTCTAAAGAAACAGACTTTGCTTCAAGTTCTTTGAATGGAGCAAACATTATCCCTTGGGCCAGGTTGTTGTTTAAGTCCTCGTGAACTTTATTTTGAGACTCACTGAGCAGAAGTGTGTGGGTCCCCGTGCAGGTGACGTCATTCAGAAAAAACATTAAGGAAAGGACATCTGTGGCCACCCCACTAAGATTCTCTCCTCATGTTACCAGGAGCTAGATGACGTGTCTGCCTGGCCTCAGCCGAGCCCTCTTTGAGAATGGCTCAGGGGAGAGAGCTGAATGCTGAGGCGGCGTCTCTCCTTATGGTGGGTCCTATAGAAACTTGCTGTGAAAATTCACAGTGTGTACATAAATAATATGCAGATATACACAGATGCATAAGTTCATAGTGTGTAATCTTACAAATCTGGCTCATAATTTTCAATCCTGATGGTGAGGCATCGAGAAGGCTGAAAGTCGTTTGACCAGGGCTTGGGGACTATAAGGAGAAGTTGTGTGTTGAAGCGATAAAGGAATCTTTTGAAGCTAGCATTTTGCTTTTTGGAAAAGGGCACCAGTACTAATCACATCGGTGCTTTGAAATGTGTGAAAGCAGTTTCCCAAGAAAATCATAATCAGAGAAGATTTAAGCAAAAGGCAAAAAAGCTCAGCCACTTTGGATTCTTCTGTTTTCCTCAACCAAGAAATCCAAAGCATATGTTAGAGTTACTACATTTGCTTTCATCCACGAATTGAAGTTGAGGCTAAGAAAATCTGCACAGCTGCCTGCTCTAATGTGGCCTCAGAGCCGGGAAGAAACCAGGCTGCCTCCTTCTAGAGACTGCACAGCTTGTGTGTGCAGCAGGACCTGTACACATATTAACTCTGAGTATTCGCATGTGTCCGTGTATGTGTGTTTAGGCAAGACTTTGACCCAATTCCAGGAGCAAGTTCATTAGTAACCAGGAAAGCCAAAACATGACCAGAGGCATATTCATATGCTGAGAAGTTGGTGGTGGTGGTGATGATGGTTGTTTTCCTTTCTAAAAAAAAGAAGCTGACTTACTGTGGGCTGGAAGGCATACCATCTTCCAGATTTTATTTTATTGCCTTCTCCATTCTGCTTCCACTAGCATGTATGAACAAATAGTTGTTCTCTCTGGGAATTATTTTCTTTGAGTTTGAACTTTCAATCTACCAAAAAACTTGAAAAAATAGGGTCAGAGCAATAGTGCAGTAGTGCAGCAGGTGGGATGCTCGCCCTGCCTGTAGCGGACCCAGGTTCAATTCCAGGCACCCCGTATGGTCTCCCTGAGCCAGCCGGGAGTGATCCCTAAGTACAGAGCCAGGAGTAAGTTCTGAGCACTGCAGGGTGTGGCTCCCCAAACAGATAGATAGATGGATGGATGGATGGATGGAAGGATGGATGGATGGATGGATGGATGGATGGAGGGAGGGATGGATGATAGATGATAGATGATAGATGATAGAAGATAGATAGATAGATGATAGATGGATAGATGATAGATAGATGATAGATAGATAGATAGATAGATAGATAGATAGATAGATAGATAGATAGATTAGGCAGGCAAATCCAACCTTGAGATGGGCTGTTCACAAAGACCCTAAGACATGTGTTAGTATCTCATGCACGGATGTTTTAGCAATATTCAGAATCCTTTAACGAGGATTCAGAATGATCTCTAGAGCCACCAAGCACACCACTGTTGGAAGCAGCTGTACAAAGACCTTGTCCAATTTGTGATTGGGATCCGGCTCTCTCCTCAAGGGCATCTGCTCTGTCCTGACACTGCGCTGGGAGCAAAGAGTGTTCAACTCAAAGCCTAAAGCTGTAAGCTTAAGTCTGTGCTACTTAGTGCAGTGGCTTTGGACGTGTTACATTTTTAGGATCTCCGTTTCCCCCAGCTCTACAAAATGGAGACACTATCACTTGCTCTCTTAACTGAAAGGAAAAGACGCCTGTGGATGAGAAAGGGCTTTGCAAGCTAACAGTGGAACAGAAATGCAGGTGTCAGGGGCAGACATCCTTATGGGCTCAGGCTGCTCTTTTTTTTTGTTTTTTTGCTTTTTTGGATCACACCCAGCAATGCTCAGGGTTATTCCTGACTCTGCACTGAGGAATTTCTCCTGGCGGTGCTCAGGGGACCATATGGGATGCGGGGATCGAGCCTGAGTCAGCCGCATGCAAGGCAAATGCCCTACCGGCTGTGCTATTACTCCGGCCCCATCAGTCTGCTCTTTCTTAAGTGAACCCAGAAAAGGATCACTGGGCTTGTGGTCTGAGGCCCCCAGGCATTGACCATGTTTCTCTCCGGTCTGTGTCCTTATTCTGCAGAATATAGAGAACATCTGGGACGGAGCTGTTTCCATCTACAGGGCGAACAGGAATATGGGCATTTAGTTCCTGTGCTTTACTTTTGTATTTCATCAGTTCCATACTCTGCATTTGGCTGTCCCAGCATTCATTTCCCGAATAATTCTTTCCAAAAGAAAAGAGGGGTCGCTAATTGTGGTGGGACCTGCAAGGGGCAGACTCATGTTTTTCTCTGTTGTTGTTGCTTTGAAACCTGATTCTGATCTTCTGACTGGGGCACAGGAGCACGGTGTCCAGGAGTCTGGCATCGAAGCCCACACAGAGGAAAGAAGAACAAAAAGAATTCTTTGAGAGTCACTTTGCAAGACCCTTTTCTACCCGAGGGTGATGTTAAGCACAGCATCTCCCTTCTCCTTTCCACTCAATTCTCAGTTGTCATTCAGTTTAGCTTTTGAGACACCATTTAAAAGGTCTCAGATAAAAATCTGCTGTAGACTTCTTTGACCTTGAATTCTCAGAAGACTAGTGATTATAGAACCTTGTTTGTTAAACCTTCATCCATATCTTTACTTTCTAAAGACATTTGTTAGGCAAAATATCAGCAGAAAATACTTCCTCTCTTAGCAGATCTGGTGACATTCACAAATGCTTAACTACATGAGCTTCTTGGAAGGACCGTCTAAGACCTCAGTCACCTGAAAATTGCAAGAAAATGAAAGCATTCTTGTTTTTCTCTGGTGTGAAAGATTGCTGAACCATTTTGACTTACAGAAACATCAAAGAGAAATTAGAAGTAAAGGAATAAGTGTTACTGATTAATTAAACATCAGACTAGGAAGCCAGTGGTGTTGCCGTGTGGCTGATTAAAGGAAGAAGAGCTACACAGATTCTTTCACTCATTATAGAAGGGTCCGTTTTAGCTGGGGCATCTCAGAAAACAAAGATCAAGTCAGTTACATAAAATTCCACCTACGCTATCACAGCTGACCCCTGTGAGGCTTCTGCTGTGTTTTTCAGGGCCCTGGTATGTCAGGGGACTGAAAACAAAATATGAATAATTTTTCAAGGTCACATTGAAACAGCAACTGAACTAAGTCTTTTGATCTTGAATGCATCAGGCTATAGGATGTCCCCAAGAACTGTATATGGCTTCTCTTCTGTTTATAATGTCATGGTTTTCATTCAGTTCAGTGCTAAATACAGTTGCTCCTGTAAACATAGTCAAGAGTTTTATTATTGGGTTGACCTTAGATCTGGGTAAACGAGACCTGACTTTTCAGAGTGTGGACTACTAATGCCTTGTCCCTTTGGTAATGCTTCTTGGGCATGAGGTCAGTCCAGAGGTAGCAAAAGTCCCCTATGTTTTTGTTCAATTTTGGTTATGTCTATTGCAGCTTTCTCTGCTAAGCTATGGAACCTCTAAGTCAGTATTCGTTTGCTGCCTGTCTCAGGTTAGCTGAGCTATAGCATGTGAGACTTCAGTGTGAGCTGACATCCGGGAGAAACTAATCCATGTTGTCAAGTCATCATGAGATCTTACCCGAATGCTGATAATGTCAAGATAAAAATAGTGGAGTGAGAAGGAGAGCTGTTTCTTAATGTGTTTCTTCTAATTGGAAGGTCCTAGATTATTTGTTTCATTCTGATTAGCTGTGGCCAATTTATCAACTCACTGAAATATTTTCTACTTCCTCTATAAAGTATTGCATATAACAATGTGTAAGAAGAATTCTGTACTATCGTACAGAATCCCTTGATTCAATTTGATTTTGTTATGGTATATTTGATATGCAGATGAGATATTCTGGTGGAAATAGCTCAGCAGTCATTTGAAAATAAAACCATAGAATTAAAGGGCATGAAAAGATTTATATTGTCTAAAAACAACATGTGTCTAGTGTCTAACAATAAGTTAAATAATTAGACTGGTTTCTTTTTCCACATAGCAAAGGAGAATAGTATCATTTTATTCTGCTTCTTTTATTCAAGAAAGTTAACCTGTCTCAGACTTTTCTTACATTCCATTGTTTAGAATTGTATCCCATAGACACCAACAGTAGGAATAGAAGCTAATAAAACAAGTAACGTCCTTCCAACTTTTTGTATTGGTATGTGCAAAAATGAGCAAGTTGGACATGAATTTTTGAATTAGGGAAGAACCACAGGATATGGAAAAATATCCTTTACAGAAGCAATCTTTGAAAATGATTGCAAAGAAAAATGGGAGAAAATGATCAAAGTCAGAGCCTTAGGAAATACTGACATATGGGGACTGAGAGGATCAGATTTTTAGCAGATACAGAATAATCTTATATCCACTAAGACAGTTAATATATTTTTTAAAAGCCCCCAGAATTAGTATTATTTTCCCATGTGAATAAATTGAAATCTAAGTAAACCATCAGTGAGAGTGCAAAATGGTTACAACCACAGTGGAAAACTGGTCATTTTGTAGAAAACAATATGGTGATTTGTCAAATGAAAATAAAAATAGAATTAACTTATGATTTAGCAGTTCAGTTTTGGGGTAGGTGTCCCAGAAATCTAAGAGATATATTTCACACCTGTGTCCAAAACAACTCTTTTGTAGTAGTCTAGCAATGAAATAAACCAAACTTCTGTCAGTGGATAAATGGATCAAATGTGTTCTCTAGATACAACAGAATATTATCCATTTTTTTTTTTGGTTTTTTGGGTCACACCCGGCGATTCTCAGGGGTTACTCCCGTCTCTGCACTCAGAAATCACCCCTGGCGGTGCTCAGGGGACCATATGGGATGCCGGGATCAAACCCAGGCCGGCACAAGCTGGCCACGTGCAAGGCAAATGCCCTACCCACTGGACTATCGCTCTGGTCCCATATTATCCATTTTAAATAAAGAAATAAAGCTATATGATGCAGTTGGATAAACCTTGAGAGTCTTGTGCTTTGAACAAAGGAAGTCACAGAAACATATACTATATGATTCTACCTTTGTGAGGTAGCTAAATAAGTCAAAATCACAGAAATAGTAACTATAGTGGCAGCTACTAGAAACAAGAAAAATTGTTCAGTGAGTAGAGAGAGAGTCAGTTTGGCAAGTTGGACTTTGGAGATTTGTTTCACAGTACTTCACTCTGCTGAACTGTACATTTAAACATGGTGAAGATAATCAGTTTTGTTACCTTTTTCTAAAAGTGCAGTTTAAAATGAACTACCTGCAAACTTAGAATCTGAGCGAGTGCCGGGAGATCTCAATAACGTTAATACTGCTGGTCACATCGGAGTAACTACACCGACGTGAGGCATTGCTTGGATCCATAGTCCCCAGCTAAAGTGTCTAGCCGTCCTTCTGACGGTGCCCTGGGACAGGACACGGTCTTTGATTGTATTCAGGTTCTAACCCATTGTTCCTGAGTGAGTCTGTTTTGTGAAAGCATTGGAAAAAACTGAGATGTCTGTATGTATCTTAGCCATTTATCCAACACTACTGTCCCATGGGTCCTAAACTTAAAATTATAAACTTTAAGTATGTGTCTGTTAAGGAGACATCTGGGGTGGGAATGAGGAGGCCAGAGGGAAACTCATGTCATTGGTGGAGAGGACGCAGACGCTGGTGGTGGTACGGTAGTTGGAAAAGTGCATACCTGAAACTCTAATTTGTCAACAACTTTGTAAACCGCGACCTACATAAAATAAAACTATAATGCTAATATAATAAAGAACAATAAGGGAAATATGAAGGAAGCCTTATGTCAACTAGCAAAGACATCTTTGAATATGAATGGGATAAGTATTCTTACCTCTTTAAGGAATATAAGGAAATCGATGTTTTCAAAATATTTAAGTAGATTCCACCCACTAATACCAGCCTAGAGCTGAGCATTGAATGTAGGCAAAAGGATATACATGATAACCTCTAAATGTATGTATTGCAAGCCACAATGTGTAAGAAGAATGGAGAGGGAGAGAGGGAGAGAGGGAGAGAGAGAGGAAGAGATGGGGAGAGAGAGAGAGGAGGAGAGAGAGAGAGAGGAGGAAGGGGAAGGGAAGAAAGAGAAAGAGTGCCTGCCACAGACACAGGCTTGGGGGAGGGAGAGGGAATCAGGGGACATTGATGGTGGGCAGTGGGCACTGGTGGAGGGATGGTGCTGGAGCTCTTCAGCCAGTGTCCAACCTCCCTCCCTCCACCAGTGCACATTTCCCAACACCAATGTCCCCAGTTTCTCTCCCTTCAAAACTTGTCTGAAACCCAAACATGACCATTTTGTAATTGTATATCTCACAGTGGTATAATACATTTTAAAAAATAAATTTGCATATAAAAACAAATTATTTAATAGCATAACATCAGTAAAAACATTGTTCTAACTAGTTTGACAAGACCTCAAAGTAAAAAATAATTATGATTAAGGAATAATGTAGAAGAGGAGAAATAATAGCTCAGAAATTATATTTGGTTGTGTTTTATGAGTCTTTTCCACATGCCATTTCAAAAAATAGTGTGAGACATATTCTTTTCTTTAGTTTTGAAAATATTCTTTATTCTACATACTCCAAAATGTTTTTTTTATGAAAGAGCTTTATCTAAGAAACCAGACTATGTTTGTGTACAACAGTCTGTGACATCATGGTTGAATGTGAGTTGTGTTCATCTGAACCAAGGTTTCAAATCTGGGGCTGGATAGATAGCCCAGTGGTAGGGCGTTGCCTTGCACGTGGCCGGCCCATGCCAGCCTGGTTCGATCCCGGCATCCCATATGGTCCCCTGAGCACCACCAGGAGTAATTCCTGAGTGCAGAGCCAGGAGAAACCCTGAGCATTGCAGGGTGTGACCCCCAAAAAAAGCAAAAATAAAATAAAACAAATCTGTTGCTCATTCCGGAATGGATTGAGGCTCTTTATGTTCCTTGAGCAAGCAGATGCCCTTGGGCTCTACTAGCATGAAACAGGACATATGGAGATGTTACTGGGGCCCTCTCGAGCAAATCGATGATGAATGGGAAGACAGTGATACAGTGAAATCTGTTGCTCCAACACTTTTTAATTCTGCTCATCTCTGGTTAGTTTCTTCATCAATCAAATGGTGATTTGATCACAGCTGTAAGAACCAAATGAGATGATGATTATTATAAACATTTAGTCTCGTTCTTGAAATATCAGCACTGCTCATGCTATTGCTAATGTTATTATTATTGTGATATTGGCAATATTTATTTATTGTATTAAGTAAATGGTTCATATTTTTAGACTTCAAAGTATCTGATGGTATTTATAGTTTATTATGTTATACAACACGTAATACATTAGTAATATAATGTACTTGCCAAAATAATTCCACAAAGTTTATTTCTAAATGGATCCTTGCCTTTTATATTTGTATTTAAGTAAAAATTCATTCAAATGTAAAATCTGTGATCATCATCATTATTACCTTAATAACAGCAAGCACTTCATCCACTGCTCTGTCACATACTTTTTTCTGGGTTTTACAGGTTTGCTCACTCAGGCATTTCAAGAATACTATCAGCATCTTCATTTTCCAGATGAGAAAACTGAAACACAGAAATGTCTGACTTTCCTAAGTAGAAGTGTTTGGATATAAACCAGGACATTTCTGTACAGAGGCTGTGTATTTTTTTTCTTTTGGGTCATACTTGGCAATGCTCAGGGGTTACTGCAGGCTCTTTGCTCAGGAATTACTTCTGGTGGTATTGGGGACCACATGGGATGCCGGGATTGAACCCAGGTCGGCTGTGTGCAATTCAAATTACCTTCCCGCTGTGCTATCATTCCAGCCCCAGAGGCTGTGCTCTTAATATTATACTTTAAGTGACTAAATAAACATGCTAGTGATAGTTGTTATTTGGATACCTGTTGTGGTTTTACTATGAGTGCTTTTGCTTGTGTGCTTTAGTCGCAGAAGGAGCAATTCTAGTAATTTCACTAAAAGTATACTTTCTCTAAATATTTGATATTTATGATTGTAGGTTTTCAAAACCTTAAAAGGTCAAGTGCTGCTTCTCTGTGCATCTTTCTGAACATTTTTTGCTTTATGAAAGGTCACCAATCTATCCAATGTAGATGCAAAAATAGAATTTATGACAAATACAGGTGTTGGCTCTTCGTTCTGAGTTCTCTTTCCAGTGTGTTGCATAACCTTAAAAGACTTTTTAAAATAATCCTTGCTAGCCCCTGCAGTTATTGAGACAGGTCCTTGCTCTGGCCAAGATATTGTTCAGTCTAAAGTGCTCTAAATTTCAAGTATGGAAGGAAAGAATCTTGTATGTCTCTGTACTGACTTATATGGATGTATGTAAATATAGAGGGTGTTTCCTTGGTACATGGTCAAGATGCAAGTTAAGACCTGTTCACTGTGTCCTGTGAGATACTATTTATGTGATGTCACGCAGCAGGAATCAGCATGTAATATAATCCTTCATAAAGAGTAAACTTAAAATTGTTTTTCTGATGATAGGAATGTGAAGGTTGCCTTCAGCTTATTTTTTGGTCTCTAAGAATGTGTAAATCCCTTTGGCTGAAGGAATACATTCCTACTAATTTGCAAAAAAGTTTACAGGAATTAAAATGTGTCAAAACATTTGGAAAGAAAGCCTGGCTCCCATTGGAAGTCTCCTATGCCTTTCCACACCTTTTCTATTGCAGAATCAAGTCTCATGGCATTTGCTTCATCTGCATAAGTAGATAACACATATATTACATATATACATACACATATATGTATTATTTATCTATCAATAGGGGTTCTGGGCCACACCCAGTTGTGACCTCATGATATATCAGATCACGTGGTTTGTGAATGAACCAATACATTACACACATATTTATTTTGTAAGTGCAATCAGAAAAAGACATTAACTGCTAATATATCAGGACTTAAGAAATAGGGAAAAAGAAGGAAATTGTTATTTGGTTTCAGAGACACTGGATTTAATCATAATGATGATAATAGTGATCTTGAAAGAACTAGAATTTCACTCACAGCCTGGAAGGAGAGTTACAGAAAAGCACGATCAGTTGACACCACACCATTTTTTTTCCTGATTTTACTTGATCGTGTTAGTTAGATGTGTAAAAGAGCTGTTTTAATTACAGACGTAAGGACCTTTGTTTTAGCAGGTTATTTTGTATTTGTAGTTGATTTTGTTGTTCGATCCCAGAGAATCTATATTGTTGCTAAAGCAGCGTTCTTTACTAGGCAGATCACTTTGGAACATGGTGAGGATTTTGTATGTTTTGGCATTTTAATACAGAGTCACGGGAATATTCTGGATAGTAGATTTGTGCTGATTTTTCCTTTTGATGGATCAGTCGCACAAATTTCCAACTCCATTTTCTTTTGCCGTGATTTGTGGTTGTTAAACCAAGGTTAGTTCAGAAATTCAGATTATTCTCCCATCTGAATAACACATTGGAATCTGCCCAATTACATAATCTACCTGCAGGGGTAGATTTCTAAATATACCAGAAACCTCACACACATCCTCACACTCTGACTAGCTCTAGTTTTTCCTCTGTAAGATTTGTTATTTGTGCAGTAACTGGGGGCAGTTCCGTCAGATCAGGAACATGAGCTCTGTGACAGGACAGCTGAGCCAGTCCCAGGCACTGCTACTTACTAGCCATGTTCCTTAAGTGTTTAATTTACTTCCTGAAAACTTCAATTTCCTCTTTGTAATGGAGACAGAGATAGAACCCTCCTCAAAGGTTAAGGGTAGGAAACAAGTTCTCCTGAGCTCTTAGCAGAGTTCCCAAAATGCCAAGATTCCACATGAGCAATCATTCGTATCACAGCTGTCCAACATGTAATTGTTTAGCAGTTACATGTGGAGGTTGCATGGAGGAACCAGGGAAGATCCAAGAAATTGCATCTTCCATCTCTAACCTGTGTGGACCAAGAGAGGAACAAGTCAGTTAAATGCCATTGATTAGTTCTGGATAGAGGAAATGCAAGAGAGTAGAATTAAACCTCCCCAGACTTTAGAAAATAAATGTCATTTAATTTCGGTGCTCTCTCTCTCTCTCTCTCTCTCTCTCTCTCTCTCTCTCTCTCTCTCTCTCTCTCCTCTCTCCCTCTCTCTCTCTTTCTCTAGAATGCAAGTCTTCTGAGAACTACTCTCCTCTGTTAAAACTCTCTATAAAAACAATATAACATATTCATCCTCAAAAAGAAAATTTAGAAGCATTACAAGTGTAACTAATTGTATTTTATTGTATAAAAATAGAAAAATGTATCTTCTCAGATTCTCATGTGGTAGAAGGAGAAATTAATAGAATTTCTTCAGTAAGTAATGATTGAAGTTGAGAGCTGGTACTTTGCCAAAGTATGATGTTCTCCGAATTTTCTCACAGGGATTTGAAAGAAAAGGGTGGCTGAGGAAGTTATCCTTCAATAGTTACAGTAACGTTTACCCCAAGTAATATTTACCCCTCCCCAATACCCCACCGTGACGACTTGAATATTTACCACAAGAAAGCACATAAAAATGTCAGTTGTGCTAACAAGTAATCTTAGTTTAAGGATGATTCCAAAGTGTATTACGAATTTTATTCCATTGGCTACACCCATTCCCTTTCACTTGCTTCCAGGGAACTCATGAACACGCTTTATATTTATACCGTGATTTTTCATGACAATATTCCACAGCACAAAGATGCTTGCAGAGTTGAGGATGTCCGTAATTGAAAAACCATTGTAGATTTCCGCCCTAAAATCCTATCATGATCCCCGTAAAGAATCTTTTTATTTCCAAATGTGCCTGCCTAACACTGCCTGAATTATTGCTTATTCCTAGATATTTATGAAATTGTGCCAATCTAATTATTACAGTTGTCCATTATCAAATTTAATTTAATTAAACAGGGACTTTCTGGACTTTGCTATTTCTAGCATAGTTCCTGATCTATTGGATCACTGGAAGACATTTCTTATTTTTACATATTTACATTTAAAATATGAGCTGATATTTGTCATCCACACTAAGGTATCAGTTATTTTTAACCCACTTTTTTGATATCTTTCTGCACACACAAATCATCCTTAGAGTCAAACCTGATGACATACATTGATATAGTTAGTACCTGGTGTGTCCAGATTCTCCCAGATAGGAGGCAGGGTGGGAATAGCTTCCTTCTTACTTCTCAAGTGGAGGTGCAACTGTAACTCAGAGGAGAATCCTATAGCTTGTCTCTTTATTAACATTAACTACTCAGTCATGAGAACTATAGCCATGTCATTTCCACGCAAAGGCCTACACTGCTATTTATTTACAATTAAAATACTGCCTCCTCTGTCCATCTCTTGAATGCAATCTTGACAAGTGGAGAGAATAAGAAAATGACTGATGAAGAAAAATATGAATATTATATGTTGAAAATTCAGTGGTATCTTAAAACCAAGAATTACTGGTTTTTGTTTCATACTGTTCACAGCCATGTTTTTATTATCAAGAAAACTCACCCTAGACGTTCAATTCCACATCTTTTTTTTTTTTCTTTTGGGTCACACCCGCAACACTCAGGGGTTCCTCCTGGCTCTTCAGTCAGGAATTACTCCTGGTGGTTCTGGGGGACCATATGGGATGCCTCCGATCGAACCTGGGTCAGGCGTGTGCATGGCAAATGCCTTACCCACTGTGCTATCGCTCTAGCCCAATTCCACATCTCTTATTGTCACCCTGTCTACCAAATCTTGATCTCTGATGGTACAGATATTCAGGGTAATCCTGCCATGCTTCAGTGATTCTCTCTTATTTCCCTGGATACATTTATAGTTAACTCTAATTACATTTGGTCATTGTATTTCCTTTAGGCATATGTTTCTGTAACCTGAATTATGCATCACATTTTCTAGATTTCTTGTCTTCTTCCTTTATGCTTTCTGAGTTGCTAAAGGCATATAAAATACTTTTAAGTAGTGTCTAATGTGTGACAGATTTGTCCTCTATAAATAAGGGAAGATGAAGGAAAGAATAGTGCTGGAATTAAGTACACATCTTGTACCAAAGAAGTTGAGATTGTTATACTGTTTCAAATAAAACCCAACATATGGAGTGTATGTCTTTGGACTCCTGTTTTTAATTGATGATTGGTGATATGGACTGTTATTGTTCAGGATGGCCGATGCTTGGGGACTACAGTATTTTAATACATTCTTCACTCTCCACAATTTTCTATATTGTTTTATCTAATTGCATTATCAAACTAGGTTTGGGGCAATCCAGTTACTGATAATCAGAATGTTCTCTGTTGTATACCGAAGTTCTGTTGCAGCAGGTAAGCAGACGGTTTTGTTTGCCATACCTGCCCTGACTCAACCCAGGTCCACTCTCCAGACTTGGCCTCCCTACGCCATTCTCCCTCTCCTCGGAGCTGCGTTCCTTTATCCTTTAACTTCTGATGAAAGACCCTTCTCTTAGGGGCCATGCCATTGAGGACCTGACAGAAATCAGATGTGGAAGGAGAGAAATTGGACAACTTCCGGTCTGCGTTCTCATGCCCATGGACTGTACTCAGGTCCTTCTCATCACACCTCCTGCCCGACCTGCTTCTGGTCCAGTCCCCAGCCAGAGCCCAGTTAACAGGATCCTTTCACCTGCCTGCCCACGAGGGTGGGGAGACACCCCAGGGTCTTCATCTCAGCTTTTCTTTCATCTCTGGATTGCTTTAAGCATCTACAAACAGTCCCTCACTTAAACCCTGGTTTATAAAACTATTTGCACATGTGATGCTTTTCTTCTGGGCCCTGACTGATCACAAAAAATAGAACTTGGATTGTGCGGAAATACATTATTTGTCATGTAGAATGTCGCTGCTGGGAATTTCTTAGGGATGCTGATTGATAATCACTCCTGCCCTTTTCTCCTTGTTGGCTGTGTCCTGAGGTTCCTGAGTCAGGATTACCCAGGATATTGTATTCTTTCAGAGGATGCCATTAAGGAAAGCTTTTTTTTTTTTGTTAAATGGAATAGAATTTGCACTAATTCTTTTACTTTTATTGTGTCAGACACCTGGTGATGCTCAGCTGCACATAGATTAATTGAGTGACAACTTGCCCACATGATACTAAAATACACATTTATATAGTCATGTTGCACTTAATTTCTCCCTTTTTCATTATTTTGGTCATTTGCTTTAGTTATTCTCAGGCAGAAACTTAATGAGTCTTTTAAACTAGAAATAGCTGCCTCGAATAAACTTTTACAATAGTCATTTATTCTTTTGAATTTTATGCAAAAATTAGGATCATCCTTTGATGATGTGGGAAAACGTAAAACTTTCCTGAAATTAAGGTAATGAAAAGGCCACTTTATGGACTCAGGATACAGTGCCAGTGGGTGTTCCCTTGACTGAGGAAGATCATTGATTATTTTGACCATTACTAGTAATTGGGAGAAGAAAACCATTGTAAAAACTTAATATTTTTTAAATGGTGATGCATGATTTCTAACGGTGTCTTGTGGTTTTATGCCTCACTGAATCTTGGCTGCTGGCAAGGAGCAGCATTATAATGAACTGCTGTGTGAAATGACTAATGTTGGGACTACACATTGCATTTAATTGATGTTGCCACAAGTCTGAAATAAATGTTTCTTGCAGTGCCAAGTGGAAGCCCTTCCAGATTCCTCTGTGGGCACTGTCCGCATCTCAGTCTGTGGGGACGAGTCGGAAAACAGCAAGAGCCCTGCACATGGCGTATCTCTGTGCTTCTTCAGTCTGTTGCTTGTGGGTTGTTTTCCAGTAAATCATCTCTGTAGAGACGCATAAGTAAGATTCTTTCAGCTGCTCTTACCCTGGTCTTCACTGCTGCTTGCATCTGCGTGTGTCTGGTTTATTGAGGCGGCTCCACTCAGTGGGGCCAGATCTGAGAGGGTTGCCTTTGTCGCTCATCTTAGCTCCTCTATTGTTTCACGTCAAATTCCTCTTCCCAGTTGGGAAACGGATCCCTTAACAATATTCCAGGTGCACATAAAAATTCTCTGGTCATTTCCTATTGCTCAAGTTCTGTCCAGCGGAAAAAATTTGCCTCATATTGTTTACAACTTTCCCTTGTGTCCACCTGGACCCAGTTCTGGGCTCCTTAACCCCAAACGAGGGCTGTGAGTTATTGTGACACATCCTGCTCTTTCCTTCCTGACTTGGAGGCCACATACTGGCTCTTTGTCCTCTCACTCTTCTTCATGGGCAATTAATTATGGAGAAGGAAAAGGGAAAAGGACAAGTGTCTCTTGTTTGTTTGTTTGGGGGCCACACCTAGCTCTGCACTGGGCTTAGTCAGGGTTCTGCACTCAGAGATCACTTCTGACAGGCTCAGGGTGCCTGTGGGGGTGAGGAATTGAATCTGAAGGAGCTGTGTGTAAAGCAAGCGCCTTGCCCATTGTAGTATCACTGCCCGGGAACAGTTGTCTCTGACCTAACTGGAATTATTGTGGCTTTGTCTGTGTAGATGATGGTAATTTTGGCTTTTGGGTCACACCCGTTGATGCTCAGGGGTTACTCCTGGCTCTTCGCTCAGTAATTACTCCTGGTGGTGCATTGGGGACCATATGGGATGCTGGGAATCGAACCGCGTAGGCCTTGTGCTACCAGCTGTACTATTGCTCTGGCCCAATGATGGTAACTTTGGGAGCTAACATTTTGCCCTAGAGACACAGCTGCCTGCCCTGGAGGGCTCTGAGGGGTTCTCTCTTCAGTACAATGTCCCGAACTGGAGCCTGGAGCTGGTTCAAGGAGTCCACAGCTTCTTGCTTCTTCAGGCCCTCGTGCGTCAAGCCAGCCTTTTCTGAGCAGTGCTGGCAAGCTGCTTCCAGTTTGTGTCTCTTCCAAAGTGCCCACCTGAGCTTGGCCACCAAATGCTGGGGAATTCCCTCCATCTTAGATTTGTTTTTGGTCAATTGGCTTTTTATTTTTTTTTGCTTCACTGACTACAGGGGAGATCAGAGCCATCCCACACCCCAAAAAATTCATGTGGAGCTGGAACCCCAATTCCAGTCAGAGGCTTGCCTCATGTTAGGCCTAAGAGACAGTGAGTGCTACCACTGTCCTATAAATCCCCTATAGAGGTCCTCTACAAGGGACTGGATGGCACCAGGGAAAGAGTTCACCCCTGGCTTTGATTTCATATGGGACAACTTTTAGAGTAAGCCCTTCTATGACCCAAAATTTAGAACAAAAGTCAGAACAGCTTTGTTCTGACCTAAGATAAGCCAGGAGTGGTCTTTTAGCCAGAGCAGAGCACTTAAGACTGTTATTGTAGAAGATATGACCCTGAGAGGAATGGGAATATCAATCTGGCAAGGGAAGCATAGTTTGGATCACACGGCATGATCTCCCAAGAAAGATTTTCCTATATATTTAATCTCAGGTGTAGTTATATATGCTTGTCTCTCTTACTGTGTTTATACAACATGACTAAAAATATTATTGAATGATCCTTTGTCGGGAGCCGCTGGGGTCCCCAATAGTATCAGGATAGATGTTCTCTTCTACCTCCAAGACCACTGGGGAATGGATGAAAACTCACAAGTTCGACACAGTTCCGAAAAGTCTTTTAATAGTACAAACGCTCTACCATTGCAATCCAATATAATGAAAGAACTCTAGCTCTGGTCGAACTTAGACCATACAAAGAGCCTAAGTCTCCCACCAAAGAGGATCTTACCAGAAAGGAGTCCCACCAAAGAGGAGAGCATTACCTCAAGTCAGTCCCTTATATACACAAAAGTAACCCTAACTTCAGGGTTACTTTTGTTGTTATATGCTGGGGACTTAGTTCAAGTTTCTCAGTTAACAAAGAACCCTAAACAGCTTCTAGATAGTAGAAGAGTGTAGAAGGGTGGCCATACCCTACTACAGGTATAAACAAAGGATTAAGCCAAGGACTAAACCCTTCTTCCGAAATTATCTCTTATGTAAAACACTGGAGAGAGGGGGCTGGTATAAGGTAATACATCTTAATTTTATGGACTTCTTGTAATCTAGATGGTACCCACAAGGTCCTTCTTATTTATTATTTGCACCAGGGTGATTCTAAGTATCTTGTTCTCTGTATACTGAAAGGGTCACACTCGCCTGATTGAGAGCAAACTAGTATAATCCTTCCTATAATCTTACTATAGTCTCAAAGTAGCCAGGGTGGGGAGTCTCTTGGTAAATTCTAACTGTCTCATGCTGGGTCCAGTGGGTATCAAGAGGAGCTGTGCTCAATCTAGATAACATAGCAATCTTAGTAGATGTATAATAATAAATCAGAAGTTACTCATTCAGAGTCAAGGTGACTTCTGTAACTGCTACACCCTCCATCAGTGTTTACATAGAAGAGAGATATCATCGTATGAACCCTGACTTAAGAACATGTAAATAGATTAAGCTTTGAGTGGATAAAACAGCAAACCTCCCAAGATAGCTAGGCCTGTCATCCAGCAGTTCTTTACTAGCCTAGGGGAGAGAGATGCTCTGCCTTAGCATCTCAATAGTGTTGGGAAGCAGAGGAATCATCTCCCTGGGAAATTTGTACAGGTATGAGGAAGCTGCTTTCTACCTTTGGTTACACCCTGCGCCCTGTTCCTGCATAAGATACATCTCTTGCAGTTCGGGGTTTGTGTGGAGTGGGAGAGCATGTGTGTGGCAGTCGGTGTAGAGTTGGAAGTAGTAAAGCTTTGGATTTTCTAAACTGTGCTTCTGCCTCTTTGTTCATTGACTGGACGGGGTGGATGCTGGCCCTGAATGGGATCAGGGACCCCAATGGACCCCAATACTGTTGGGGACCCCAAACATCCCCAACACTAATAATTATCTAGAACCATTTCTGTGGGAGTTGATAGCACCTGAAAAATAGTTTGTAAACATTCATTGCTGAAAATAAGTCATAAGCATCCATTACTACAAAAATCATGGAGAGGAGTCAAACAAATCCAAGAAGATAGCCCACCAGCCTACACATAACATAATTACGAATCATGAGTGATGTCATGAAGGAGGAATTTGAGGCAAATTGGCAGAAGGGAATTTTATTCTTTGGAGGTGATCGGGAAGAGTATCTTTGAACAGGTCATATTCAACTGGAAACGTGAAGTAAGTCCCCAGCATATAAATCCTTGACTGAAATCCTGTGACCAGCTCTTACCTACAAGGAAACCTGGGAAAACTGACAATCTGAAAAGGATTGGGTTCAGTGATAAGGCAAAGCTACCACTTTAACAAGCGGCAGGCAAATAGCATTGTCGGTCCCAGCTACCCAAACTATCCAGATTCTTTGTTAGCAATTAAGGGGCTAAGAGTAGGATATTGGAAATATTTCAGTTTAGTTTTCTCTGACTTAGGAAACTCCTGTTTGGCTATTGATTGATAGGATCCTCGCTATGTTTTTGAACAATTACCCTAATTGCACTGTGGAATATGTATTAAAGGGTACTTGAATGAACAAGTTGGTTGGAAAGATACAGTTTTGACTTGTTCATGAAACAATCTACTTGACCAAGTGAACAAAACAATAATTAGCAAATGAATACTATCAGAATATAGCAGGCGTAAACTCTATAAACTAACTACATAGAAGAGTGTGTATAAGCATTTATCCATCATCAGTTTAGCTGTATGGGCAAAGTTCCAATATAGATTCTCAGTCAGTTTGGAAGATTTTTTTCACATGATTTTCATGGCTAGAGAAATCTAGATTTTTGACTAAATTTTTACAAATCTTCATCAGTATTTTCATGACTAGACATGATTAAAAGGCATCACTGCACTCACCCAGATCATCATTTTGACCATTCTAGAAATGCACTTTTCTTTTCCGCACCGTGGAGAGGTTTCTGCTCTGGATCCCAGGGGTTTCCCAGAATTAACATAGACATTATCCCATCCCTAAAATGACCTAAATTCTTCAGAGCCCACAGGGGATTTTAGCATTAATTATTTTCAATGTATCAGTAACTACACTTGGTTTTGTAATGTGAAAAATGAAAATACCAGAGATATATTTGGAAGATACCTTTCTATGAATTTCCCAGAAGACAATTGTGTTTTGTGACAATTATTTTGAAGTACTTTAACTGCTGACCTCTTTATGTCTAGTACAAAAGAGCAGATGGTTTCAGGTGACCAGATGCTTCTCAGAAACACGACCAAGAACTAAATATTGGGAAAAAAGAAAAAGAAAACGAAAGTGAGCAAGTTTTATAACCTGATGCTGCTTTTAGTCTGTTAGGTTGACTACTGATTCACTCAAATTATTCATCTTGATATCATGTGTATACTATATTTTTTATTAACATTAAATCAGAATCCATACATTTGTTACCAGAATCCAAATCCATAATCTCTGGTAAAGGATCATTTTCTGATTAAAATGCCTCAAATAAATTTCCTTTAGAATTTCTTTAAAAGTCCTTCCTGTGTCTGAAATGCCTTTCTATATGAAAGTCCTTTATATAACACCAAAGAAAACGCTCTAGTATGATTTTACAGATGTGAAGTTCTTTCCACAATAACTCCTAAGTAGCAATAGTTATCACAAATCCCATTTTAAATAAAATGAGCAGAAAAGTCAAATCTGGTGAAAATGGGATTAAAGTTCAACATGACCGAACAAATTTTGACAGAAAAAGAATTTCCTTCCCCATGGGGTTATTTTAACTCAGCAATAAGTTATGAAAGTCATCTATGAGATGCTAAGACCTAGAGACCCTTGAAAAATAAAATCAGAATACCACAGAGCTTTAATACCTAAACCCAGGATATTTTCGAATCGACATCTTCATATCATTTATTGATGAGGGTGGAAGAGAGGAGAGAAAAGTACTTAATATGTTTTGAGAAATATGTAGAATTTGTCATGTGATAAAAGGTGAATCATTTGTTGGCTTGTTCCTTTGGGGTCTTCTAAGTAGTGCTGCGGTGATGAATGAGGATAAGGGGTCACGCCCCTACGATTCTCCAGCAACTGGGCCATCGATTCAGTGTGAGGGCTGACGGTGCAGGGCTGCTGGGCTGGGGGCCATATGGGGCGTACTCTGTGACCCCCAGTCACTCAGCTGGACCTGTTTGAGGAGGCGACTGTGCACCTTTGTCCCTGGAATAGCTCCTTGGGCCCATTTTTGTTTTGCCACTTTGCTTTTCCTTGACTTTAATTAATAATGAATCAAATAATTTGGGTGCATGAAGATGAGAAGATACATTTTTAAAAAAAAATTTTGGAGGTCCACCTGGTGATGCTTTTGGGTCCACCTGGTGATGCTCAGGGGTTACTCCTGACTCTGCACTCAGGAATTACTCGTGCTCAGGGGACCATATGGGATGCTGTGGATCAACCTGGGATGGCTGTGTGCAAGGCAAATGTTCTCCCTGCTGTACTATGGCTCTGGCCCGAAGATGGGAAGAGCTAAACAATCAGACGAATTGTACACCTGAAAGAGAACTGGAACATGTAAAATGGGTCAAGGTAGTTATAATGAAATATCTCTATTAAGCATTTTGCTTGTGGTTGTTTCTAACTCTTTTATCTTTCTAACCACCACATGAAGGAGAGGCACTGCCTTTGTGAGGACTATTTTTGCAAATAAGGAAACCAAGGCATGGTTAGATCTCAAGTGTGGGGCTGAAGGTTGCTCAGTAGTGGAGCTTGGCTTGACCCCAGCAGCCTGGGCGCATAACCTTTTCTTTCCCAGTGTTTTGAAGGCTTCTTTAGCAAAGGTGAGTGAGAGCTGCGGCTGCGATGTCATGAGATTTCTGGCACAGCAAAGCTCCTCTGTGGAGAGCAGTTGGCCAACAGAGCTACTCCCTAAGGTCCCTTAGCAGGCCAGTGACCCCTGCTGGGATCCTCCCAGGGTTCTGAACTGAGTTTTCCAGCTCCAGCCCGCTGAAGCATTAAAGTAAATGGGTCAGAATAGCCACTTTGATACGGTGTTATTTGGAAATGCAAGACCACTGGTGTGGCTTTAATTGCTTCAGCCCCTGGGGGGCTCTAAAGTGGTTTGAAAAATCACATTCTCAGCACTGCTGAGTGGAGTTGTAGCTCTTCTGCTTCCCAGCGTATTCCTGAGGCACTTGTAAACACAGGGTCCCAGGCTGTGCCCCTCAGAGTCTGTAGCCTGGACACTTGCAGGTGACCAGAGTGCACGTGACCCTCCCCAAGAGAACCTGCCGAGGTCCTTCTCAACGCAGTTCTCACCTTGGTTGCTGGGAAATCACCCGGGACGGTTCAGAAGCCCTGATGTCTTGATCCCACTACCAATACCCTACTTTGATTGGTTAAGAGTGCAGCCTGGGCATCAACAGAATTTCTAAAGCTCCACAATAGTACAACAGGTAATGTGTTTGCCTTACAAACAGCTGACTGGAGTTTGTTCCCTGGAGCCCTATAGGGTCAACTGGACCTACCAGGAGTGGTTGCTGAGTGCAGAGCTAGGAGGAAGCCCTGGCACCACTTTGTGTGGCGAAAAATGTGATTGAGAAAATTGTTATGGATGAATAAAATTACATACAATTTGGTATTCTATTTAAATATTTATAAGGATAAAAATAAATAAAAGGCTTTCTAAGAAAAAAAAAAGAATTTCTAAAGCTCCAGGGCAGTTTTTTTTTAATTAAATATTTTATTATACCACTGTGAGATATACAATTACAATGTTGTTCATGTTTAGAGGTTTCGGTCACATAGTGTTCCAGCACCCCACCCTCCACCAGTGCCCATTTCAATGCCAGGGCAGTTTTTAATGTGTCCGACAGCTTTGAGGATCCCTGCTCCAGAGAATACCCTAGCTGGTGTTCCTTGCCTTCTTCTGTAGAAACTGGGGAATGTTTTCTACTGTTCTCAGCCCTCAGGGTAGGGGAGGTGGAAGTGATCAGCCCTCCGACTGGCTATGAGTAACCTTTTGTCTTTACAAACTCTCTCTACATCCTATTTTAGGTTTATCAGGGTGAGGTGGCATGTGTTGGTCTAGAAAAAAATGTCTGAGCTTTTTTTTTTTCTTTTTGTCCTTGTGGAACAGGGGTTGAGCCATACCCTGCAGTGCGCAGGGCTTTCTCCTGGCTCTGCTCAGAGCTTACTTCTGGCGGCTCCCTGGGGTGCTAGGGATTACTACAGACTCAGTCACGTGCCACGCAAGGCCCGGCCTTGGCAACTGAGGCTTCAAAGAAAACCTTTCCAGTTATTTGTAATGTTTGTGGAAGTTGCCTTTCACTCTTTAGAATCTTTTTGCAACAATTTGTATGTGTATGTTGTTAGCAAATTGACTAGAGATCTAAATTACCCTTAACATAAAAAATTGTGCAGTCAAACTATTAGAGCAGTTAAAATGAAAACTTTATATACACTGTAAAAGCAAGACGTCTTAAAATAGCTTGTGAATGCACACATTTATTAAAGTGTAAAACATGCAAAGAAATCACAAAAACTAAAATCAGGACACTTATTATATTTGGAGTTGGAGGAAGAGAAATGGGAAGAAGAAAAAACACCCCAAATACTTACATGTTTGTTTATTAGCATATTTATTAACCAGCAGAACAAAAGGTCTGAGAGATGTACTGGGGTTAAAGCACATGCCTTGCACCTTGCATGTGGCTAACCCTGGTGCGATCCACTTGGCCACATGGTCCGCTAAATACCACTGAGCAGGTCAGCCACCCCTCCCCCCTCTCTGCGCCCAGGCACTGCTGAGAAGCCTTAGCGTGACAGTTTCGAAAACCCCACATCCTGGGAACCTCTCATTCACCCTGGTTCGCCCCCTCCCTCCCCACCCTCCAAATAGAACTAAAGCAAAGCAAATGTGGCCAGACATTGCGATGAGATCAATTGTGGGTTTGTGGATGTGTGCTCTGTTCTGTTCTAGCATTCTCTGTAGTTGGCCGCTACGGAGTTTGAAATTGAATTAGCTAAGAGGTCAGGAAATCAGATTTACTACAAAGCAAAGCACAAAAATCACAAAAAGGCCAATGCCCCAAAGGACCACAGACCCACCTTATTTAATGCTCACATTCTGTTCATACACAGGGTTTTTCTGTGTGAGATAAGGATTTCCCCACTCCCCAGCACACATTTCTGAAGCTGCTGTGAGGAAAGAGAAGACAGAGCTATCGGCCTTCAGGGGCTCCACAGCCCAGGGGCTTGCTGGGTCCCGGAAGCTCTAGTCCCAGGTCAGCAGCATCTCCTATTCCTTCCCTGCCTAAGCTTTGCTTCCTGTCACCAGGACCTTCCCCGCTTCTGCTTCTCAGCTTCCCTCTCGCTCTGGCTTCCCTTCCTCCAACCCACCCCACTCGTGACAGCATTCAGAAATGGACTCCACAAACCCTAACTTCCTTCACCACCTGCCTCACTGATTCCCTCTGGTTTCCAGCGTGGGTAATACTTGTTCAATATTTCATCTTGCTGCAACAGGGAGAAGGGCTGAAGAAATTTCCAACATTGTGCTGGTTGGCTTCGGCAGCAGGCTCCTGTGTCTGCCCTCAGTGACGGTCTCACTGCACTGTTTTGTAATTGTTTCTTCATGTCCCGTCACTACCGGGACGCACTGATCATGGTGAAGACCCCAAGTCGTCAGAGCATGGCCTCTGACATCATAACATCGTCAGAGGCCAGAGAACTGTAGAGCGAAGCCCCATGCTTTTCTCGCATATTCTCTGCCTTTCAGCCACTTGCATCTTTGTTTATATTCTATCCTTGCTTGACTCCTGTAAAAATAATAAAAATAGATCTCATGTCTCCTTACAAATATAAACAGATCGTGGTTGTTTTTTCTCATACACTTTGTCGTAATAGCTATTTAGCTTAACCTCTCTGTCTAACCACGCACTGGATCTGGAAGCAGCCATACTGGAATAATGTTCAAGAAGTAACTCTGATTATTTTATTCTCTGGCTCAAATCTTGCCCTAAATCCCTATAGCCCTTTAGACAAACAAGGTATGTTCTTTACAATCAGATTCTGAGCTGTGTTTTCAATGGGTGCCCATGGATTTTCTTGTTTTAGACCCTGATTCCATATTGTTTAGCTCTCAGTCATTTATTTTTGTTTCTTTGTTGAATTTGCACTCACTGCTCCTTGCTTTCTACCTGAAATAGGTCCCCTGCCCCATCTGTGCTTGGAAAAAATTCTTAAACTATTATGTAAAAGCAGGGTGAAAGGGGCAAAAACAATTAGCACTCAGGGTAGGGCATTTACCTTTATGCGGAGACACTGGGTCCCCTGAACTCTGCCAGGAGTAATCCCTGACCACAGACCCAGGAAGCAAGCCCTGATATTATTGGTTTGGGCCCTAAACCAAAAAAAATCACTGTATCACTGTCTTCCCGTTCATCATCGATTTGCTCGAGCCGGCACCAGTAACATCTCCATATGTCCTGTCTCATGCTAGTAGAGCCCAAGGGCATCTGCTTGCTCCAGGAACATAAAGAGCCTCAAACCATTCCATCAGGTCATGGGAATGAGGTCTATAATTGTTACTGGTATTTGGCATATCAAATACGACACGGGTAGCTTGCCAGGCAACCCAAAAAGAAAAAAAAAGAAAAAAATTAACAAAGCATAACCCTGAGTGAGGGTAACCCGGCCTGAAACAAAGCCCGAGTATGGTCATATAGCCTGAGCAACTCCGAGAAATATGGTGAAAAAATTCTCACCACCTATGTATATGATTCATATTCCCTAAAAATATCCTCTTCCTTTGAACTTGAAATAAAGTTGTACTTCTTGTCAGCACCTACTTATTCTAGATATTAAAAATGAATTGTTTCAGTAGTCCTATTGTTTTGTTATTTATTTATCTATGTAATTTATTTTTTGCTTTTTTGGGTCATACCTGGCCATGTTCAGGTGTTACTACTGGCTCTGCACTCAGGAATTGCTCCTGGCAGTGATTGGGGGACCATATTTGAACCCTGGTGGGCCACATTCAAGGCAGAAGCATACCTCTCTGTTTTGTTCTTAACAGTCTGGAAAATTTAAAATTAATACCACTGAATCATTTTTGTAGTCTGATGAAATCTGTGAAGTGTTGCCATTTAAAAAGTCTGGGTTGTAATGGGGTTCAGTGGGACCACAGAGAAGGACATTGGACCCTCAGGGTGGCGATTCCCTCAGAGACCTCAACCTGTGCCGGTGCCCATCACCTCCTCCAGCTGTGCCTCCTCTTCCTGTGGAGGATGTGGAGGATGGATTACGCCTGGGTATATCAGGCCTGGTGATGTGCGCTCCATAGCCAATTGCCAGCCGGACTTGTTGACCAGCACTTTCGTTCGTCCTGTCTCCAAGCCTCTGATTTGGTGTCTCTGTGCTGTGAAGTTACTGAAACGTGGGCGCTCACCCCAGCTTGAGCACTCCCCAGGGTAAGAAAAGGTGGCTCCTTTTTTTTTTTTGTTTGATGGGTAGGGACTGGAGCCACTCCTGGCCGTCCTCACCTCTGGCTCTCTGCTCAGGGGTCACTCCTGATAGGGTTCAGGAAATAGTATATGGTGGGGGGGTCAAACTTGGGTGGCCACATGCAAAGCAAGCTCTTTCCCTTATCTCTCCAGCCCTAGGGATGGCTTGTTCCAAAAGAAGAGTTTAATATGACTTGTAAGTGTAGTCTTAGGTATTTGTACTTTTTATTTTTTAAATAGGGACATTCCAGCCATCACTAGGGTATTTTAGAATCTTAAGGATATCAAACAGAATCCATTGTCAGATTCCTTTTAGCAGAGACCTGTTTTCAAAATTCTACTTTAACATTCAGAAAAGGATTTTCCCCCATTTCAAATGAATGAAATATTCTGGGTAAAACATCACTTATTTGTCCCACGACCTTCTTGAAAAGCTGTTTTGTTAAAATAGTATTAATCTGAATTTGGATTGATTGTTCCTGGGCATTTATTATGGTGAATTTAGTTTCTGAAATTATTTATAATTTTCTAAAATGAATGTGTGGAATAAAACATATGTGATTTAGTTGGATTATATGGTACATTTCTGTTGAGGTTAAGGCAGGATTTAGTAGGGAAAAAGGCAATCCAGAATATTCTTATATAAAGCTTTTTTCTATCAAGTTAGTTAATTGGTTTATCTGAGACTCAAAGCTTTGACTTCATTAGACCCAGGTTCTGATAAGCTGAATAGTTCAGACTGTGTGATCACACACAGTATGCTTTGGGTCCCTACGTCCTGTCATAAAATGGTGATTTTGGACTCTTTGTGTCGTTATATAAAGTTTTTTTGTGCAGAAACAGAATTGCTTTGTTCATTTGAGAAGGTCATGATTTCTTAAGAGAGGATAATGTGTGCATAATAAATAAACGACCAAATCAAGTTTCATTTCTGAGAAATGTGCCTATTCTTACTCTGACCCTGTTATGTGTTAGTGAGTTCCGTTATGATGTCATTACACACAGCCCAGCGCATGGTTTCTATTTGGGAGCATTCAAGTAATCAGTGGTTTGAAAGCATTGGCCTCTGACCTCACCTGTGTCCCTAAGCATAGGTCCTGTTGAGAATCAGTAAATCAAATTTGCTTCCGGCCTGGTAGATTAGGTACTGCTATAATTAAGCAGACCTTGTTTCGAGGCCCTTTGAAACTGCCTGTCCTGTGACTTACTTTGGCCTGAAGAAGTGATGCAGGGGACTCCCAAGACTTTATTTCCAGGGGCCTTGCATCTTCTGCTTTTGCTCTCTTGGAATGCTTCCAGCCTCATGTACAAAGCCCAGATGAAAGAGTGTATGGAGAGTCTTCGATGCCACAGCTGTTCCGGCTGTCTGAGCTAAAGCCCTAGGATTACAAGGGAGGCACTCAGAACAATGCACAATGCCTACCAACAAGGACACTAGTAGACCATTTCCCCAGGGTGAGTCTAGATAAATTTGCCAAACCACTCTGTCAACACAAAGAAACAAGGAACAACAGGACATTCTTGCTAAAGCCATGAATGTTGAGATGCTCTGTTATGCAGAAATAGACAGCTGATAACATTAGACTTATGACTGTCAGGACTATTTAGTGTGATTCTCTAAATTCTGAAGTCTGCAAAGCAGTATTAACCATTTACATAATAGCATGTAAAGTAAATGCAAAATAAATGTGATTTTACTGAAACACCTCTCTGAGTCACTGTTCCTAAAGTGTAAGATGAGGGCCCTGGGTTCATTGTACTTAGGCGCTTATGCTCTCTCCCAATTACCAGAATCTGTAAGAGTTGGATTCTCTGCAAGAATTGATATTCACAGGGGTCTGAGAGATGTAGTATAGCGGGAAGTGTGTTTGACTTGCACAAGGCCGACCCAGGTTCTACCCCCCGGCTCCCCATATGGTCCTCCCAGCACTGCCAGGAGTAATTCCCGAGCATCACCCATGCGACCCCAAAAGCCAAAAATAAAAAATGAATTGAAATTCACAATTCTCATGTTCTTATCTGTCCTCTACTTGAAATACTTTGGCCTTTATATCCCTCCTGAGTTTCCAGGAAATAAAATAAAAAGTGTACACGAACATTCCAAGTATTTGAGTGGAGAGCCAAGAATCTCCCATACTCTGCTTGCCTTGTGGAAATCTTGTACCCGTAGATTCAGAGCTGTTCTGCATTGCCATCTGTTTCAGAGAAAAGTTGTATGTCACAGTATCTAAAATAAGAGTTTTAGGAAATGGCTGGCTAGGTCAGGATGATTAAGTGTGCAAGGAAGATCATTGTGCATTCTAGTAAACTTTGAGGGTGTTGGTATACATTTTTGCTGAGCCCAAATGTCTCATCCTTAATCTTAAGGCCCTAAGGATGCCCATTATACATGTTACCCGTATGTATGCAGGATTCAAGACAGATTGTGACTTTACTCTTGAAACTGCTCTGTGCTTCTGCAACTAACTGGCCATACATATTTGACTGGACTTCCTGTGTCTGTTGTACATTTTGGGGTTTGCTCCAGAAAATTGAGTGGCTCTATGTCAGTGAAAGTGCCCAGCGGGAAAGGACTGTACTGCCAAGAGTTGTTGAACAGAATTTTACTTAACATCAGAAGGAAATTGATGAAGAAAAAAAATGGATAGAATTTTGGATCCTGAAAGCCCTTTAGAAATTATGTAGTGAGGCAGGGAGAGCCCCTAGAACTGTGTCCAGTTTAATTAGAGCTATTCTGTGCAGCTACAAATAAGTACTGTATGCTATTAAAAATAGTATTCCTGTATGCTGTTTTTAATAGCATACAAAAGATCACGTGGCCGCCCACCTACAAGATGGTCAGACTTCTTTGTCAAGACCCTGAAGGAACAATTTGAGGCTCTTTGTATTCCTGGAGCAAGCAGATACCATTGGGCTACACTAGCACATGATAGGGTCAAATGGAAATGTTACTGGCGCCTGCTCGAGCAAATCGATGAATAATGGGATGTCAAGTGATCAAGTGATTCCTGCGTAAGAGGAAAATCTAGGTTCTGTCATATTATGACCAGATATGGGATATTTCTTCACACAATATTTTACCTCAAGAACATGGACATGGATGTCTGAATAAAGACAGTGTGTGATACTCTTGGCTGTACCTGAAGTATATATGTAATTATATATATGTGCATAAGTACATGTATGTGTGTTTAAATAGATAGGACTGCCACAGTGATGACAGAACCTCGTTGCCTGGACAAATAGAGAGCATAAAGTGAGAAGTAATGACTTCTGCTAACTTTTAAATTATGCCTCTCTTCCTGGGTTAGCACTTGGAAAGTTAAGGCAAAGAATCTGGGGTTCCCCCAGAGGCTAATATCTTTGCACATCACTTTTTTATTTTAGTTTTTTGGGTCACACCTGGCGATGCCCAAGAGTTACTTCTGGCTCTGCACTCTGGAATTATTCTTGGCGGTGCTCAGGGGACCTCATTGGATGCTGGGGGGGGTAGAACCCATGTCGGCCGTGAGCAAGGCAGATGCCCTCCCTGCTGTGCTATCACTCTGGCCCCTCTTTGCACATGACTTAAATACACAGGATCTTAGTTAAGGATCTTAGCATCTTGATGATTCCATAATGAACATATTAGCACGATTTTTACTCAGAACTGTATAAATGTTGACAGGATGTACAATGTCCCCAGTTGAAATTCATTCATTACAGTAAAGTAAAAGTTCTGTTTTTCCTTTTCATATAGGATGTTTTCGAGAGGCATCAGAACCTCTAGCCTACAACACATTTGGGTTCTGTGGTTCAAAGTGTCAAATAATCACCTCAAGCTACACTGAATGGGGCTTAGTTATGTGAGTTTCAGCTGGGTTAAAACACCACCTTGTGTTTGAAATGATTCTGTTTCTATGAGGCTGGACACCTTGTCACTAGCGGCCACTTCCCTTTGGCCCATCTCTAAGAGGAATGTTGTGTGTCATTTACTAACAAGCAGAACCGCCTAAGTGCTACCCTGTCAGCCGTATTGTTGCTCTGACCCCTAAAAGTACAGTACAGAAAAATGTATTTATATAGTACAGAAAAATATTCTAATGAGTTTAGCTAGCATATTACTACAAATGTCATTATACTTTCCATCTACTTTTTCCTGTGTTTCAGCTTTATAAGGAGATGAGGGAAGAGCAAAGGTGATGTATTGCTTTTGTAGTTTCTGTTTTCACTTTTTGTTGTTGTGGCAATGCTGCCAATTGTTGAAGGCCCTTGGGGAGCTCATGTTCGGGGCTTTCTTCAACCTGATTAGACTCTGCAGCCAGGCCTCTGGCTGTACTGTAAAGGAATCCTGTAATTTAGAGGAACACAAAGCAGCCTTTAGAAACACATTCACTTAGCAGACAGGAAGAAAAAAACACTTTTGGCCAACAGAGTGAGGAAGCCCATGTCTGGAAAATCTTGCTGAATACTCCATCAGGAAATACTCAATACTTTCATTTAAATAGGAGTTTCCCAAAGCTGTTTTCATATTTATAACATATCTGGCAGAGAACAAATGGATTATAGAGAACTACATTCTGTTTAGTCGTATGGTTTTGCTTTTTTAGATTTTCTTTTTAAAACAATGGGAAATAGTTTAAAAATATTTAAAATCTCCGAACTCACAAGTATGATTCAACAGACACAAATTTAATGGCTCCTGACTATTAATGTTGTAGAAATGGCAACATTTCTTAACCCAGATCCTTAAAACTATTAATTGGTTAAAATTTAAGAATTTTAATGTGGAAATTATTCAGGGGTTTGTGCAACACTCTGATGATATATTGTCGATGATTGTCCCAAAGAGATATAGTCCACAGGTTGAGGTACAGGCCTCGCATGCTGCAAGCCTGCTTCGATCCCTGGTGTCGCAGGTCCCTGATTATCACAGGACATAGTCCTGAGGCCTCTTTGCACGTCTGAGTGTGGCTCCAGAGATTGCGAACACCACCAGGTGACCCAAATAATTTCCCTTGGATTGAACTTCTGTCCTCTTGGAAAGGCCCCTTGTCGCCCCTTTTACCACTTGGGCAATCCCCAAAAATCCATATTCAGCTGTGCCAACATTTATAATTTAGACATACTATTTTTTTTTATTTCCTGAAACTCTCTATGATTAGAAAAGATTGTGTGTGTGTGTGTGTGTGTGTGTATGTGTGTGTGTAAGAGAGAGAGGGGGAGGGAGAGGGACAGACAGAGAGAGAGACAGAGACAGACAGAAAGATTCACTCAAAGTAAAGGACGAGAAATCCCGTGTCAGAGTAGGGTGACAGGCAACCCCAGAATGGAGTACAGCTAGGCAAACTTTTTTGACAAACTGAAATTATCCACAAGAGGTAGCAATGCCGGAAGCTCTTCAGAAAACAGGGAAGAGAATTGTTGGACAATTGGAGTTGTGAAGGCAGAATTTTTTTTTTTTTTTTTTTTTTGCTTTTTGGGTCACACCCGGCAATGCTCAGGGGTTAGTCCTGGCTCTGCAATCAGGAATTACTCCTGGCAGTGCTCTGGGGACCATATGGGATGCCGGGATTGAACCCGGCCAGCATGGGCTGGCCGTGGTAAGACAAACGCTCTACCCGCTGGGCTATCGCTCCGGCCCGAAAGCAGAATTTTTTAAAAAATATATTTTATTATACCACCGTGAGATATACAATTACAAAGATGTTCATGAATTTTTTAACAATTGGAGGAAAGCCCGGTAGATCTCTAATTGGGGAACACTATTGATAAGTTTGGACAAAAAAGTTTCCAGGGCCGAAGTTCGCCCTGCAAGGGGAGTTCAGGAAGTCTGTCAGTGGAATCTCGGAGAGAGATGCAGTCACTCGTCTTTGCAGGCTGGAATTGCACTGAAGAAAGGAAGAAGTGCATACATTTTGGAAGAGCAAGATGCGTGTAGCCCTCAGGAAAGAATTTGCCTTCTTCCCCGATTTTCCAGTCTCCATCTACTTTTCGCCTATTTGGGGAGCCTCGAATGGAGCCAGCTAGGGGGCAGAAATGAGTTTGAGTATCACACAGCACAAGGCAGAGCTTAGACGATTGTATTTGGAGCTTGGGCATTAAAGGTGCTACATCTGTGTTTACACCTGCTCTGAAATTTGAGTCAGAAATATAGAATATACTTTGGCAGTTTAGTAGGTGGGACTTAACAGTCATTACAGACCCTTTCTATCCAAATATAAGTATAAAATCATTACGACAGACTCTTACAATTAAAAGTAATACTGGCAGGGCCAGTCTGATAGTGCAGCAGGTGGGGCATTTGCCTGGCAAGCAAGCAGCCCAGGTTTGACCCCTTCGCACTCCAAATGGTCTGAGTAACACCAGAAGTTGTTTATGAGCATAGAAGTAGGAGTAAGCCCCTGAGCACTGCTGGGTGTAGCCCCCAAACACAAAATCAAAAGCGAAATAAAGTAGTAAAATAAAGATAGCAGCGACCCAGGTAGTTTTAAACAGAATCCTTGTTTAGTGTCTTTAATAAAAGATATTTTAACAAAAGACATTTACCTGGGGAGGTACTGTCCATATCTTCTTGTAGTGAAGCTCTGTGACTTATGAATAATAAGTTTTTTGTGCTGTCAAAAAGGAAGAATTAGCATATGAACTATAGCAGGTAAGAGGAAGTAGTCTGACCATTTGGATGATATCTGTTGATTTGTGAGATAAGCTGATAAAAGTTCAGCTTTGCTGTTTGTTTTGCTCAAGAAAATGTTTACAAGAACAGTTCCCAAGAAGTGCGATGTTGAATTTTATAAGTTGTATGGTCTGATCTTTCTTTGGATAAGCCTTTAGAAATGGCAGCCGACCATGAGCACCAACTTTGGACTAGAAAATGTGATAGTAATGTTTCCATTCTGTGACGCTGCTTAAATAAAGCGCAGTTGTACTGTACACTCTGAGACAGCCTGAGAGAGCAAATCCGGGAACAGCCAGAGAAGGGCTGACAGACTGCCCTGCTCGAGTAGGGAAGCCACATGCACCCCAGGCTCCGTAGCCTCTCTCTTTTTTTTGGTGATTATTTGATTATTATACATGTTATTTTTTGTGTGCTTTTTATTTTATTTTTTTAATTAAAAAAATTAAAGTATTTTATTATACCACTGTGAGATACACAATCACAAAGATACACAATTAAAAAGTTCATACCTGGGTTTTGGTCATACAGTGTTCCAGCACCCATCCCTCCACCAGTGCCCATCTCCCACCACCAACTACCCGGTTCCCTCCCCCCTCCCCTAGCCCAACTCTATGGCAGGTTCCCCATTTCTTTCCTTTTCTCTCTCTCTCTCTCTCTCTCTCTCTCTCTCTCTCTCTCTCTCTCTCTCTCCTCTCTCCTTCCTTCCCTTCCAGACTATGGACTACAGAACATACATTAAAGGGTTGTCATGTATATCCTTTTGCCTGTATTTAATGCTCAGTTCTAGGTTGGTACTGGTACCCTCGACAATTGTCAGCACACTGTTCCATTCTCTGTCCTACCCAGCCTCTGACTCCCTCACGTTTGTGACAATTTCCACCCTTGACAAGACCTCCTGATACAAGGTTATATACAAGGTCATGTTTCACTTGACCTTGGATATTGGCATCACAATATGCACATATATATCTATGCCATGCAAATAAATGCAGTCATTCTGTATCTGTCTCTCTACTTCTGGCTAATTTCACTCAACATAATCTTCTCCATGTCCATCCATTTATAAGCAAATTTTATAACTTCATTTTTCCTAACATAGTTTTCTTCAGATTCAGATGTAGACCTACCTTTCCACATTCTCGGTCAAAGTCAGCCAGCATTTGTGCCGCTTGGCTAATGTTTGGTGTTATTAGAACGATGTCATCAGCGAAGCGGAGGTGGTGTAGTTGCCGACCATCTATCTTCACTCCGATTCTTTCCCATTCTAATTGTCTCATGATGTTCTCGAGGGTGGCACTGAAGAGTTTTTGGTGAGATGGTATCACCCTGTCGAACCCCTCTTTTGACATCAATGATCACTTCTTTGTAGAATGGTGAGATCCTGGTGGTGAATCCGTAATACAGCTCACGAAGGATCTTGATGTATTGGGTTTGAACACCCTGTTTGACTAGGGCTTCGATGACTGCTTCAGTCTCCACAGAATCAAAGGCTTTCTGTAAATCAATGAACGTGAGACAGAGTGGCATCTTGTACTCCCTACAAACCTCAATGAGCTTGGTTACTGTGTGGATATGGTCGATTGTGCTGAATCCTTTCCGAAACCTGCTTGCTCGCATGGTTGACCTTCATCTAGTGTTCTGCTAATCCTGTTCAGGATGACTTGTGTAAACAGCTTGTAGATGACAGACAACAGGCAGATGGGGCGATAGTTGCCGATGTCGTGAATGTCTCCCTTCTTGAACAGTAGAACTGTCCTGCTGGTTTTCCATTGGGAGGGCACCTTGCATTCGGACAGGTAGCGTGTGAAGAGCCGAGCTAGTGTATTGATGAGTACCGACGGCAGATTCTTCAGATGTTCGGGTCTGACTTTGTCTGGGCCTGGTGCTGTTCCCTTCTTTACCGATGAGATGGCATGTCAGATTTCAGAAGGAAGAACGTTGGGAATGACATATCCATCCTGTGGAATTTGGTATGTGGGCAGGTGGATGTGGCTATCAAAGAGATTTGAGTAGAAGTCCTGGATAATCTTCTCCATTGCCTTTCTGGAAGATGTGATAGATCCATCAGGGCATCGGAGGGCAGTCATCTTGGTCTTATAGTTGGCGAAGGACAGGCGGGCAGTGCGAATACTTTTCCCGGCTTCTGCTGCATCTTCCAGTATTTCTGCTCTTCTGTCTTTGAGGTCTGCTTTTATCGCTTCTCTGCACTGTTTAGCAAGCTTGGGCGTTAGCATTAGGTCTCCTGAGGCTCGTGCCTTGCCACGTTGGCGAATGAGCTCAAGAGTTTCTGAAGACAAGCGTCCCTTTTGTATCTTTCTCTCTCTCGGCATTCTTCGCACAATCATGGAGGTGCTGAACCAGTCGGTTGTATTCTTCATCGATGTCATCAATGATGGTATCTTCCCATGTTGCTGCAATGGTGCCAAAGAGTTCCCAGTTGGTGGTCGTTCTGGGAGTTCTCTTCTTAAATTTTGCAGCCTTTTCTCCCCGTTGTGGGAAGTAGAATTTTGCACGAAGGAGACGGTGGTCCGATCCTGTGTGGAATTTGGGGACGACAGCAACATCGGTCAGACAAAACCGTCGATTGAAGATGATGTGGTCAATTTCATTGTGGAACTGTCCGCCAGGAGATTCCCATGTCCAACGTTTCACTTCAGCTTTCTGAAACTGTGAGTTCCCATGGATAGTCTTGGTGGACATGATGAACTCAGATAGTCTCTCACCTTGTTCGTTCCATTCTAGGCCATGGGTCCCGATGTGGAGTTCTTCAGCCGATCTTCTCGGTCCTATCTTGGCATTAAAATCACCGACTATGATCTTGTAGAAGGTGTGATCTTTTTATAGAACTCCTCCAATTCCATGTAGAATTTCTCAATTTCATCTTCTTTGTATGTGGATGTTGGTGCATAGACAATGAAGATAGAAATTGCTGGCAGTGGGCCACATCTCCTCAAGTGTAACCGTCCTATTCGGTTTGTTAGGCATTCAAATGAATCAATGTTGACAGCCATGTTCATGTTGACAAGGACACCAACGCCACCGACGCCTCTTTCATCACATGTTCCAAGGAACAATTCTTCTCCGGTGTCAAATACAGCATGATGCGACTGACTCCTCCTCGTCTCAGTCAGACCAATGATGTCGTACTTGATCTTTCTTGAAGAAAACTATGTTCATGAGAAATGAACTAGTTCCAGAGGCCCCATTCACTCTCAATGGAACAAACATCTCTGAATGCAGCAGTTATGTGTACCTAGGTCGAGAAGTCAACATGATGAACGACCTAAAACCTGAGCTGCGCAGGAGGAAGAGAGCGGCATGGAATGCCTTCAAAGGCATCGAAGAAATAGCTAAAAGGACAAAGAACCTCCGGCTCCGGGCACATCTCTTCGACTCCACCGTTTTCCCTGCATTAACATACGCCTCAGAGACCTGGGCCCTACGAAAGCAGGATGAGAAAGCTATTCGGGTCTCCCAGAGAGGCATCGAAAGAGCTATGCTTGGAATATCACGTCTCACTCAAGTGAGAGAAGGAATCCGGAGTTCTGACCTCCATCGCTATTCCAGAATCAGGGACGCTGTCTCGTTTGCCAAGGCATCGAAAATCAGGTGGGCTGGACATGTAATGCGATTTGGAGACAACCGCTGGACTAGAGCCAGTACCGACTGGATCCCACGGGATGTCAAAAGATCACGTGGCCGCCCACCTACAAGATGGTCAGACTTCCTTGTTAAGACCCTGAAGGAACGGTTTGAGGCTCTTCATATTCCTGAATCAACCAGATGCCATTGGGCTACATTGGCACGTGATAGGGTCCAATGGAAATGTTACTGGCGCCCGCTCGAGCAAATCGATGAATAACGGGATTCAAGTGATTCAAGTGATTCATTTTTCCTAACAGCTGCATAGTATTCCATTGTGTAGATGTACCAAAGCTTCTTTAGCCAGTCATCGATTCTAGGGCACTCTGGTTGTTTCCAGATTCTGGCTGTTGTGAAAAATGCTGCTATGAACATAAAAGTAAGGATGGTGTTTCTGCTGCCTATTTTTGGCTTCCCAGAGTATATTCCCAGGAGTGGTAAGGCTGGGTCGAATGGGAGTTCAATTTCTAGTCTTTGGAGGAAGATCCATATTGTTTTCCAGAAAGGCTGTACCAGCTGGCATTCCCACCAACAATGGATGAGTGTCCCCTTTTTCCCCACATCCACGCCAGCACTTGTTGTTCTTGCTCTTCTGAATATGTGCCAGTCTCTGTGGTGTGAGATGATATCTCATTGTTGTTCTGATTTGCATCTCTCTGATGATTAGTCATGATGAGCATTTTTTCATGTTTTTCGGCCATTTGAATTTCTTCCTTGCTGAAGTTTCTGTTCATTTCTTCTCCCCATTTTTTCATATGTTTTTTGCCGTAGCCTCTCTTTGACGGTAATTTTCTTTCTGTGGTTATTGCATCCAAGAATATCAGTAGTACCTTTAGTTGTGGTGAACAGGTATTGTATGGTGTGATTATTTTTAAGACTATGTTGAGCATCTTTTAAAATTTTTTAAAAAATTTTTTTCCATTGAAGACGCATTACATGTCCAGTCCATCTGATTTTTGATGCCTTGGCAAACGAGACAGCGTCTCTGATTCTGGAATAGCGACTGAGATCAGAACTCCGGATTCCTTCTCTCACTTGAGTGAGGCATGATATTCCAAGCATAGCTCTTTCGATTCCTCTCTTGGGAGACCCGAATAGCATTCTCATCCTGCTTCTCTAGGGCCCAGGTCTCTGAGGCATATGTTAATGCAGGGAGACCGGTGGAGTCGAAGAGTTGTGCCTGGAGCCGGAGATTCTTTGTCCTTTTAGCTATTTCTTCGGTGCCTTTGAAGGCACTCCATGCTGCTCTCTTCCTCCTGCGCAGCTCAGGTTTTAGGTCGTTCATCATGTTGATTTCTCGACCTAGGTACACATAACTGCTGCACTCAGAGATGTTTGTTTCATTGAGAGTGAATGGGGCCTCAGGAACTAGTTCATTTTTCATGAACATAGTTTTCTTTAGATTTAGCTGTAGACCTATCTTTCCACATCCTCAGTCAAAGTCAGCCAGCATTTGTGCCGCTTGGCTAATATTTGGTGTTATTAGAACGATGTCATCAGTGAAGCGGAGGTGGTGTAGTTGCCGACCATCTATCTTCACTCCCATTCCTTCCCATTCTAATCGTTGCACGATGTTCTCGAGGGTGGCGCTGAAGAGTTTTAGTGAAATGGTATCACCCTGTGGAACCCCTCTTTTGACATCAATGATCACTTCTTTGTAGAATGGTGAGATCCTGGTGGTGAATCCATAATACAGCTCATGAAGGATCTTGATGTATTGGGTTTGAACACCCTGTTTGGCTAGGGCTTCGATGACTGCTTCAGTCTCCACAGAATCAAAGGCTTTCTGTAAATCAGTGAACGTGAGACAGAGCGGCATCTTGTACTCCCTACAAACCTCAATGAGCTTGGTTACTGTGTGGATATGGTCGATTGTGCTGAATCCTTTCTGGAAGCCAGCTTGCTTGCATGGTTGTCCTTCATTTAGTGTTCTGCCAATCTGTTCAGGATGACTTGCTTAAACAGCTTGTATATGATGGACAACAGGTAGATGGGGCGATAGTTATTGATGTCTTGAATGTCTCCCTTCTTGAACAGTAGAAATATCCTGCTGGTTTTCCATTGGGAGGGCACCTTGCATTCGGACAGGTAGCGTGTGAAGAGCCGAGCTAGTGTATTGATGAGTACCGAGGGCAGATTCTTCAGGTGTTCGGGTCTGACTTTGTCTGGGCCCGGGTGCTGTTCCCTTCTTTACCGACGAGATGGCATGTCGGATTTCAGAAGGAAAAATGTTGGGAATGTCATATCCATCCTGTGGAATTTGGTATGTGGGCAGGTGGATGTGGCTATCAAAGAGATTTGAGTAGAAGTCCTGGATAATCTTCTCCATTGCCTTTCTGGAAGATGTGATAGATCCATCAGGGTGTCGGAGGGCGAAGGACAGGCGGGCAGTGCGAATGCTTTTCCCGAAAATCAGATGGGCTGGACTTGTAATACGCTTTTGGGAGACAACTGCCTGACTAGAGCTGTTACTGACTGGATCCCATGGGACGTCAAAAGATCACGTGGCCGCCCACCTACAAGATGGTCAGACTTCCTTTTCAAGACCCTGAAGGAACGGTTTGAGGCTCTTCATATTCCTTAATCAACCAGATGCCATTGGGCTACATTGGCACGTGATAGGGTCCAATGGAAATGTTACTGGTGCCTGCTCAAGCAAATTGATGAATAACGGGATTCAAGTGATCAAGTGATCCATTGAAGACAATAAACATTCTCGTCAGATAATGGCAGCGATATATATATATATATATATATATATATATATATAATTTTTTAACAACTTCTTTGACAATATTGATTTCAGCAAAAGCAGGAAGTTTCTGAGCAAAAAATTCTTGGTCCTACCTATTTTAATCTATAGCTGAAAATTTAAAAAGTGATGTGTGATTCCCTGGGTGTGACCAAGGGACCTAAAATTGTGATTGTTATAGAGGAAAATTCTTGCTCGTATATTCTGATAGCATGATTCAGTAGTTTTTCTCACAAATTTTCTACTCCAAATAATATTTTGTTAAAATATAATAAACCTTATACATTTTAATTTCTTAAATATTTAGTGTTGAAAGAGCTACTTGATTATTTTCTTTGAATAATGACTTTGTAAGCAAATGGAATACCTGACTCATCCGAATCTCCCTGAATCCAGGCTGCTCTCCAGTGTTAGGCTGTTAGTGGAGTGGTTGACTCTTTCCTAGAGAACCATGTGATACAAAACCACTCTAAGAAAATAGATCTTTCTTATTTCTAACTAACTTACAAAGAGAGTATAACAGGGCTGAAGCGATAGCACAGCGGGTAGGGCATTTGCCTTGCATGCGGCCGACCCAGGTTCCATCCCTGGCATCCCTTACGGCCCCTGAGCAATGCTAGGAATAATTCCTGAGTGCAGAACCAGGAGTAACCCCTGAGCATCTCTGGGTGTAACCCAAAAACAGCACAAAAAAAAAAAAAAAAAAAAGCAAAGAGTATAACAGTCTGGACCCAAAGCAAGTTCTCTTTCTTTCCTCCCTTTGTTTGAAATGTGATTCACAATCCTTTCTTGCCTCACCTGTCAGTTGTTTTTATTTCTAATGAGGTGGCTTAAAAAGAGTGAGGTGCATTGGGAATGGGCTACTTTCTGTGATCTAATTCCAGATATTTGCTGATCACTGATCCCACTTCATTCATTTTAACTCGGATTGTAAATACAAGGCTACCACCATGTGAGTTTGGCTACTAGACAGAGCGTGTAGCTGTATTTGAGCCAAATATGGTAGACATTTGGAAGAAGAACTGAAGATCTTTTTTTCCAAAGGAGTGTAAAAACAGAAGGAAAATAACATCTGCTCTGCAATTCTCATTGGCACCGGCAAGGCTGAGCTGTAAACACCAGCTTCCCTGGGCTGCAGCCGCAGCCTCGCGCTGGAGCTGGCTGAGAGCAGCAGGAAATCACTTTTCCCTACAGCGGAACCTGGGCAAGCCCTGAAGGTTGACAGGGGGTTCTTAGACAGCTGAGGCTTTGCTAACTGCGGCCCCCAAGGGGAGGGCTTTTACTTCAAAGTGATCATCTGGGGGAGTTTGGGCCGTCATTGCCCTAGGTTGAGCCGTTCTCATTTGCAGCAATGTTACTGCATGGTGTTGCCAAACTCACAGTGAGAAAGAGGTTCTTTTCTTTCCTGGTAGCCCAGATTTCTGTTTGTCCATAGTGCGGTAAGACTATAAAAAGGGTATTCCTCATGCTGGTGATTTCCAGTGTCTCCCTCAGCGTCTGTCTTGAGGAAGAATTAGGAGGTGAGGAAGTGAGAAGGTGAGGCTGTCTCCAGGAAGGCCTTGATCTGGATCCACTAACTCACCCGTTGGTGAATTGTCCTTTCAGGTAAAATTTTCCAGAAATGAAGTATCTTCTTTAAACAAATACTCTTAGTGACTAGATGGCAAATACTTTAACTTCATAAATGTATGCACATCAATTCATTTTATATCCTTGGCCAAGAGCTTTGGAATCACTGATTTACGGGGTGCTAGAATCACAGTCCTCCCTTGGTGACCCCTTTGCAGTGGCCGGGTTGGGTCTTTTCCTTACGTTGAGCCTCCTTAGACTGAAAGCCATCCCAGTGTCATAAGCAAAGATGATAGATGGAACACCATGACTCCTAAGATGGAGCTCATAGTTATCTTTGTTATTTATGTGCATTTAGTCAAAATGTGTATATGTGTATTCAATTATTCAGCAAAGTGTGAATTCTTTAATAATTATGCGGCAGAGTTTTTCTGGATTATCATGTTTAGATATTTTATTTCAGATTCAGACAAATTCTTGTGTCCTATTTTTTTCTCCTGGGTAACAGAAAATATGATTAGGAAGAGAATATTTGATCTAGAAATGGGAACACTGTCACCTTATTAATACAGATTTCTCACCTTTGGGGAGAGGGGTCCCATCTATTGTCATACGTGCAGCTAAACCAAGAAGAACATATTCACCTCATTCACTCTTCTCTAGCTCATAAATGTGTTCAGATTTCATTTTTAGTCTTCTATATTGTAGTATCGGAGAGGTCTCAGGAGAAAGGTTCACAGTGAAATTATTTGCATGGATATTTCAGTCCATATACTGTTTTTAATAATGTTTTATTGAAATTTAGCATTTTTAATTTTGATACTTCCGATTTGGAAATTAAATGAATCTATTAATATCTTTGCTTAACTCAGTAAGGGGTGAGTATATTAATTTCTTGTGAACTTTTGGTCCCTGGAGACATGCTCAAATGGGTATTGCCCTGGCTTGCTTCAGCCCTCCTTGTGTTGAGCCGAGATGCGGCCCTTCAGGGACATGGTAGTGATGAGGCTCATAGGTGTCCTGTAGAGCATCCACCTAAGGAGTAACCAGATGATAATCCCATCCATGCAATGAATGTAGCACTTTTTATCTGAAAGCTGTTGCATGTATGTCAATATTATTCTTAATGACTATCATTATTTTGTTCCCATTAAGCAGTGTGATGAAGAATTTTTTAAATATTTTATTATACCACCTTGAGATATACAGTTACAAAGATGTTCATAAGATGTTCATATTTGGGTTTTGGTCATACAGTGTTCCAGCACCCAGCCCTCCACCAGTGCCCATTTCCCACCTCCAATGCCCCTGTTTCCACTCCCCCCCCTAGCCTGCCTCTGTGGCAGGTTCTTAATTTCTTTCTCTTTCTCTCTTTTTCTTTTCCTTCCCTTCCACATTGTGGATTACAATACATACATTAAGAGGTTGTCATGTGTATCTTTTTGCCTGCATTTAATGCTCAGTTCTAGGTTGGTATCAACACTTTCAACAATTATTAGCACACTGTTCCATTCTCTCTCTTACCTAAGCCTCTGACTCCCAAACATTTGTGATAATTTCCACCTTTCACAAGACCTCCTGCTGTAATGAAGAATTTTGGCCCTAATGGTTGGCACAATGGAACTATACTTTATTATCTTTTTTAGTTTGATATTGACTCATTTTTTTGAAAGATGGAAGCACTACTCAGGAACTAAGGTTTTTATTCCTATTTAAACTATTAGCTTTGTGTCTCCAGGAAACACAAAGCATGGTTAACAAAGGAGTGTCTCAATTCTTTTTTTTTTTAATTTTTTATTATACCACCGTGAGAAATACAATTACAAAGGTGTTCACAATTGGTTCTTGGTAATACAGTATTCCAGCACCCATCGCTCCACCAGTGCCCTATTTCCAACACCAATGTACTCCACCCTCTCCCACCCACCCCCAGGCTGCCTCAACAGCAGGTAGCCCTGTTTCCTCTCTTTCTATCTCTGTCTCTCTCTCTGTCTCTGCATCTCTCTCCCTCTTCTGTTACACATTGTGGCTAGCCCTGCAGATATTTAGAGTTTATCACTTAAGTCTCTTTGTGTATATTCAGTGGTGAGTTTTAATCTGCCATTACCATTTCCCATATTTAGTAAAACACTGGTATCTATTTATATCCTATTAATGAATACAGTCATTCTATATCTGTCCTTTTCCTTCTGACTAATTTCACTCAGCATGATAGTCTCCATGTCCATCCATTTGCAGGTAAATTTCATAATTTCATCTTTTCTGACAGCTGCATAGTATTCCATAGTGTAGATGAACCACAGTTTCTTTAGCCAGTCCTCTGTTCTTGGACATTTAGGTTGTTTCCATATTATAGCTATAGTGACTAGCGCAGAGATGAACAAAGAAGTACAGATAGTGTTTCTGCTATGTGTTTTTCGGTCTCTCGGGTATATTCCCAGGAGTGCTATTGCTGGATCAAATGGGAGCTCAATATCTAGTTTTCGGAGGAATGCCCATATTGCTTTCCAAAAGGGCTGGACCAGTCGATACTCCCACCAATAGTGGATGAGAGTCCCTTTTTCCCACATCCACGCCAGCACCGGTTGTTCTTGCTGTTTTGGATGTGTGCCAGTCTCTGTGGTATGAGATGGTACCTCATTGTTGTTTTGATTTGCATCTCCCTGATGATTAAAGAGGAAGAGCACTTTTTCATATGCCTATTGGCCATTCGAATTTCTTCTTTTTGGAAGCTTCTGTTCATTTCTTCTCCCCCATTTTTTGATGGGGTTGGCTGTTTTTTTTCCTGTGAAGGGCTACCAGTGCCTGATATATCCTGGATATTAACCCCTTGTCATATGGGTATTGGGTGAATATCCTTTCCCACTCTGTGGATTGTCTTTGTATCTTGGTCACTGTTTCTTTTGAAGTGCAGAAGCTTTTCAATTTTATATAATCCCATTTGTTTATCTTTGCTTCCATTTGCTTGGTCAGTGGTGTGTCGTCTTTAAAGATACTTTTCGTTTCGATGTCATAGAGCGTTTCTCCTATGGTTCCTTCGATGTACCTTATAGATTCATGCCTGATGTTGAGATCTAGAATCCATTTTGATCTGACTTTTGTGCATGGCATTAGAAGGAGGTCTGAGTTCATATTTTTTACATGTAGCTGCCCCGTTTTCCCAGCACCATTTGTTGAAGAGACTTTTTTTGCTCCACTTAATATTTTTTGCTTCTTTATCGAAGATTAAGTGGTTGTATATTTGAGAGTGTGTTTCAGGATATTCAGTTCTATTCCATAGGTCTTTGGGTCTGTCTCTATACCAATACCACACTGTCTTAATTACAACTGCTCTGTAGTAGAGCTTGAGGTTGGAGAAAGTGATACCTCCCATCTTCTTTTTCCCAAGGATTGTGTTAGCTATTCGTGGGGGTTTATTATTCCATACAAATTTCATGAGTGCTTGTTCAATTTCTTTGAAGAACATCATGGATATCTTTATAGGGACTGTATTGAATCCGTATAAAGCTCCAGGGAGTATTACCATTTTGATAATGTTAATCCTTCCAATCCATGAGCAAGGAATGTGTCTCCATTTCCTCAGGTCTTCTTTTATTTCCTGAAGTAACGTTTCATAGTTTTCTTTGTAGAGATCCTTTACATTCTTTGTCAAACTGATTCCTAGGTATTTGATTTTCTGCGGTGCAATTGTGAGTTGGATAGTTTCTTTAATGTCCCTTTCTTCTCTTTTGCTGTTTGCATATAGGAAGGCCATTGACTTTTGGGTATTGATTTTGTACCCTGTCACTCTACTATAGGAATGTATTATTTCTAGGAGCCTCTTGGTAAAGAGTTTCAGGTTTTCCATGTATAATATCATGTCATCTGCAAATAGTGACAACTTGGCTTCTTCTCTTCGTATCCGGATGCCCTTAATGTCTTTTTCTTCCCTGATTGCTATGGCAAGTACTTCCAATACTATATTGAATAGAAGTGGTGAGAGTGGGCAGCCTTGTCTTGTCCCTGATCTTAAGGGGAAGGCTTTCAGTGTTTCCCGTTGAGAATGATGCTCGCTGTGGGCTTGTAGTAGATAGCCTGGATTATTTTGAGGAAGGTTCCTTCAATCCCCATTTTACGGAGAGCTTTTATCATGAAAGGGTGTTGAATCTTGTCAAATGCCTTCTCTGCATCTATTGATATAATCATATGGTTTTTATTTTTCTTTTTGTTGATATGATGTATTATGTTGATTGACTTGCAGATATTGAACCATCCTTGCATTCCCGGGATGAATCCTACTTGGTCATGGTGTATAATCTTTTTGATGACTCTTTGGATTCTATTTGCTAGTATTTTGTTGAAGATCTTAGCATCTGTATTCATCAGGGAAATTGGTCTGTAGTTTTCCTTTTTTTGTGACATCTCTACTTTGGGTATCAGGGTGATGTGTGCCTGGTAAAAGCTATTTGGGAGTGTTTCTGTTTCTTCAATTTGCCGGAAGAGCTTAAAAAGAATTGGGAGTAGGTCCTCTTTAAAGGTTTTGTAGAATTCACTGGTGAATCCATCTGGACCTGGGCTTTCGTGTTTGGGGAGACTTTTGATTACCGATTCTATCTCCTTGATGGAGATAGGTTTGTTGAGGTATTCCAAATCTTCTTGTTGCAGACTTGGGACGCTATAGGAATTCAGGAATTTGTCCATTTCTACTAGGTTCTCTTGTTTTGTGGCATACAGGCTCTCATAGTAATCTCTGATGATCTTTTGAATTTCTGTGGTTTCTGTTGTGATGTCCCCGTTTTCATTTCTGATTCTATTTATTTGGGTTCTCTCTTTTCCTTTTCTTACAAGTCTTGCAAGTGGTTTTTCAATCTTGTTTATTTTTTTCAAAGAACCAGCTTTTGGTTTCATTGATCTTCTGGATTTTTTTTTGACATTCCATCTCATTGATTTCTCCTCTAACTTTTATTATTTCTTTCTTTCTGTTTGGGCTGGGCTCCTTTTTTTCTTGATCACTCTCTAAGATCTTAAGTTGTGAAGTCAGACTGTTTATGATAGCCTTTTCTTCTTTTCTGATAAATGCTTGAAGAGCTATGTACTTGCCTCTTAACACTGCTTTTGCTGTATCCCACAAGTTCTAGTAGTTCGTGTCTTCAGTCTCATTTGTTTCCAGGAATCTTTGGATTTCCTCTTTGATTTCTTTTATGACTTGCTGGTTGTTCTCCAGTGAGCTGTTTAGTTTCCAGGTACTTGGTATTGGTCTTCATTTTTGTGTACAATTAACTTCTATTTTCAGTGCATCATGGTCTGAAAAAATAGTTGGCACAATTTTTATCTTCTTGATTTTATGGAGGTATGATTTATGGCTCAGCATGTGATCTGTTTTGGAGTATGTTCCATGTGCACTGGAGAAGAAAGTGCATTCAGCTTTTTTGGGGATGAAATGCCCTGTATATGTCTACCAGCCCTCTTTCTTCCATCTCTTCTTTTAAGGCCAGTATTTCCTTGGTAAGTTTCTGTCTTGTTGATCTATCCAGGGTTGATAGAGCAGTGTTGAAGTCTCCAACTACAATTGTGTTGCTGTCAATGTCTTCTTTGAAGTCTATTAGTAGTTGTTTTACGTATTTTTGTTGGCCCCTCATTGGGTGCATATATGTTTAATAGCATGATTTATTTCTGATATATTCATCCCTTGACTATAAAGAAGTGACCTTCATTGTCCCTTCTGACCTTCTTTAGCCTGAAGTCTATGTTGTCAGATACCAGTATGGCTACCCCAGCCTTTTGGATGGGTTGTTTGAGTGAAGGATTGTTTTCCAGCCTTTTATTTTGAGCCTGTCTTTGCTCCGGTTGTTCAGGTGTGTTTCTTGAAGGCAGCAGAATGTCGGATTCAATTTTGTCATCCATTTTGCCACTCTGTGTCTCTTAACTGGTGCATTTAGACCATTGACATTGAGAGAGATTATTGTCATGGGATTTTGTGCCATCTTTCTGAATAGGTTGGTTGTTCTTTTTGGGTTATGTCTCGTCTTATACTAGATCTTTCAGTCCTTCTTTTAAGGTTGGTTTTGATTTTACGAAGTTCCTAAGCTGTTGTTTATCCAAGAAGTTGTATATCTGACCTTCAAATCCGAGTGAGCGTTTAGCTGGATAAAGAATTCTTGCTGAGGCATTCATTTCATTAAGTTTTTTTTACTATATCCCACCACTGCCTTCGGGCTTGGAGGGTGTCTTCTGAGAAGTCTACTGAAAGTCGAATGGTTGCTCCTTTGTATACAGTTTCCTTCTTTGATCTTGCTGCCTGAAGAATTATGTCTCTGTCTACGGCATCCATTACTTTGACTAGGCTGTGTCTTGGGGTCTTTCTATTGGGGTCTCTTCTTGCTGGTATTCGTCGGGCTTCTTGGATCTGGATGCCTTTATCCTTTAACTCGGGGATCTTTTCAGCCAGGATGTTTTTAACTGTTTTAATTTCCTTGGGGTTACTTTCCTGTCCCTCTGGGACTCCGATAATTCTTATGTTGTTCCACCTGGCTTCCTCCCATTGTTCTCTGTTCCATTGCTGATCCATTTTCTGGTCTTTTTCCATTTTATTTAGTTTTCTGAGTGCTTTCTGCAGCTCATCTTCAGTCTCACTGATTCTCTCTTCTGTTGCTATCATCCTACTGTTGAGAGCCCCTGTTGTGTTTTTTTATTTCATCTACTGAGTTTTTAAGCGATGCTATTTCTATTTGCATGGTTCTCATTTCTGCTCTCATTTCTTCCCATAATTTATTGACTTCCCTTCAACTGCTTCGTTTATATTCTCCTGTATTTTATTGGACATCTACTCCATTTTTTCGTTGAGCTCCTTAAGCATCCTACCAATTTCTTTTCTAAATTCATTGTCACAGAGATTATGCACATCTGCATTCTTTTTTGAGTTTTCAAGGTTTGGAGCTATACTTTAGATACAAAGTTATTGCAAAGGTGACATTGATAATTTAAGCACTTACCTTGTAAATTTAAAAAATATACATACCATTTGACAATTGGAAGGGCATTAAAATGACACACAATAAAATTAATTATAATCTTTTGGTCTCTTTTTAAAGATGTTGCTTTTCCATGATTTTACAACATTGTTAACTTCTGCATTCTTAGAAAAGAGCACAGAGTTATATATACATAATTAATAGAAATCCAATAGAAAATTAAAGTAACTTCAGAATTTTATAAATTGTATTATTTTTCTCTGTTTATACTTCTTGGATTATTCACAAAGCTGAATTTAGTTATATGGGGTGGCATGGCCCGCTATGTCCTGGCCCTGTTTCTGTTTTCTTTTGATGTCACAGTCAGTAGTAACTGTAGTACTCTTGGCTTGGTGATCAGGAGTCACCACCAAGGTAATCAAGGTACTGCGAGTGCCTTGATCTAAACCCAGGAGTTCTTCAGGCAATGCAAATGCTCCAGCCCTTGAGCTCTCTCCCTGGCCTTATGCCTTTGAGAGCATGTCATTTGTGGAACTTGCTTTGCCTCTTATAATGTAATACAACATTATACCTTTACATAATGATGTTGAAATATAGCAATTCCAGCCATATATTTCAGTTATTTAGTCTGGTCTTGAATTGTTTCATATATATTTAAATTTGCCTTTTAAACTGAATTGCTAGAGTAGTTGCTTAATGTAAGAAAATGAATTTTTTAAACTATTTTCAAATATTTATATTTTTAATATGTTATTTTAAAAATTCTGGCCCATTTCTGCTCTTGGAACACATTTTGATTATTTTTTAAAAACCTTTAATAAAATTCTGGGGCCACACCCTGCAGGGCTTAGGGGTTGCTCCAGGCTCTGCAATCTGCAGTTAGTCCTGACAGTGCTTAGGGGCCATATGGGATACCAGCATCCCAACCCTCACCAGCTATGTGCAAAGTAAATGTCTCCCCACTATGCTCCTCTCTGGCCCCACAATTTGATTTTTATTCTTTCACCCAGTTACGGTCCCATACTTTATTTATTTGACTGCTAGTTTATACACTAGACATTTATCCATTTCCATATCATCAATATTTCATTCAATTTTTTGTTGTCTTATTTTGGCTTCTATTTAATGCTTGCTTTTTAAAGCCTGAGGATATTGGCCCTTTTGATTCCTTCCGTGGGTCATCTTGTTCTCAAATCTTTGTAAATTATGGCGTCATGGAGGGCAAGAGTCAGAAAGTAAAAAAGTGAAATGGAATAAAGTTAATGATCAGTTTATCTTTGAGTTCTAATGCTCAGATTTAATTAGGAAGCCACAGGGCAGATCTATGCTCTTCATCTCTGGGAATGGAACAAGAGCGTGTTATTTATGTTTTAGTTTATAAATTTCTAAGCTGCAGAGACCATGTCTATTTAAACTAAGTGCCCAGCTCAGCACCACATTTGAGGATGATAATGTTGTTCCATAAATTAGAACTACTTCTAATGCTGTTTGTCCCTTTCTACAATTCCATTTCCTTGTTGTTGTGACTGTATATGCATGACTTAATGTGAAGGAATTGTGTGTTTGCATCAGCAGAATGAGGAGAATAGCTGAGATGAAAAACAGTTTTCCTCAACTGCTGCAATCATGTCATAGAAATCAAAGACCCAGAAGCTATTTTCCCTTCAGGGAAATTTCCCATAACAAGCTAGGTACACGCTGAACCAGGTGAAGCATTCACAAATGGAAGAGAAATGGGTGGGTATCAGGTTCAGTCTTATAAAACATACACCAACTTTCTTTAGTTTTTCTGTTTCTTTTGATCAGGGCTATATTGGGTATGAATTGCAGAGGCTGTTTATCAGAAATCCCAGAATTGATGTGAATTGGAATATTTTAGTGTGACTTGAATGAAATAAATTATCTGTCTCTGCTCAGTTTCAACACTTTATAATTAATGCGACTATGATAATTGCTTGTCCCACCCACTGTACGCCTGTGAGCGCGTGCTGTCTCCCGTGTGCAATGAGTGGCATGGCCTCATTTCCTTCTCCACACCTGGCAATGGAAGGTTCTTGTCTCTTGTCCCTGTCATGGAAGGATTTTTCTTTTCTCTCAAACTCTTTCTTCTCTTCGCACTATTTTTCAAGTGATTGTTTTTCGAGTTAATTCCCCTGTGCGTACCCCCATGCTAGTTTTTTTGCTGTTTGTTTGTTTTGGGGTCACACTTGGTGGTGAATAATCAGGATTTACTCTTGGCAGTGCTTGGGGACCATATCTGGTGCAGTAATGGAAACCAGGTAGGCCATACTAAGGCAAATGCTTTACTCTCCATGCTATTTCTGTAAAGCCACATTCTGGTTTTATAAATTACCTGCTAATGAATATGGTTTTTTAAATCAAGAACTGTTTGACTTTTCTAGAGATATGCCACCATTAGTGTGTCTTGTAATAAAATCCAATTAGTTATATCTGCTGTTTATCATATCTCTTACTTTGCTAAAGAATTATATGACATTATAGCGCATAGCTGTGTCTATAAAGAGTTTTATTGTGTGTGTTCCCCAAATATCAGCGAGTTAGGCGCATTTCAGTGTTATTAAGTTGTGAATTTAAGACTGCTAGAAATAAGCAGAAACAAGCAAAGTTAGCTAAAGATAATTTAAGGAGTGTTTATAGCGCTGCTGTGTACAAATCAGATGAGGTGATCCGTGCCAGGAGAGCAATGTTTCATTCTGAAGTTCTCCACCTAGAGAGAATACAGCTGTATACTAACTGCCTGTCACAAACGGGGGTGGGGGAATCGAAATTTAAAATTGTTTTACCAGTTTGTATTTTAAAGAAAAACTGTTTCTATTCTAAGTGAAGTGATCATTTCTCATATCGCCAAATTTATAGCTTATTCCTTGGAAGACGTATGAGTGTATTGCTAGGAGAGCAGGAGAGAAGTTGACTTTTTTGTTATTGTTACTTGAATATATTTTCTTTACCCCACATGGAAATGGTGTGATAGTGTAGTTTGTAGCTATGCAGAGTGCAGGCATAATGGAAATGGGAAAACTCACCCCTTTGAGTGACTAACCTTTATAGTTTGAGTAAAAGGTCTATGAAATGTTTTATAAAATTTATACATCAGGTCCAGAGAGATAGTACAGCACGTTGGGAATTTGCCTTGCATACAACCAATCCACATTCAATCCCCAGCACCACATACGGTTCCCAGAGTGATCCCTGAGGGGAAAGCCAGGAGTAAGCCCCTGAGCACTGCTAGGTATGGGGCCCCAAACCAAAAAGTTATATATATATATATATATATATATATATATATATATATATATATATATCAAATCAAATACACGGGCAGCTTGCCAGGCTTGCCATGCGGGTGGCATACTCTTGTATGGGCAGCCTGGCAAGCTGCTGATGTCGTATTTGATATGTCAAATACCAGTAACAATTATGTTAGTTCATTCCCATGACCTAATATAATGGTTTGAGACTCTTTTATGTTCCTGGAGCGAGCAGATGCCCCTTGGCTCTACTAGCATGAGACAGGACATATGGAGATGTTACTGGACCTCGCTTGAGCAAATTGATGATGAATGGGAAGATAGTGATATATATATATATTATATATATATATCACTTCACTTGTATCACTTGTCTTCCCGTTGATCATCGATTTGCTCGAGCAGGCACCAGTAACATCTCCCATATGGCCTGTCACATGCTAGTGTATCAATGGCATCTGCTCGCTCCAGGAACATAAAGAGCCTCAAACCATTCCATCAGGTCATGGGAATGAGGTCTATAATTATTACTGGTATTTGACATTTCAAATATATATAAAACAATATGTGTTCATGTTGTTCCCTTTTCTTCCCTGATTTGCAGCCTGCGTCTGAGTAGAATACTTATACTTTTAGGGGTATGTGTGTTGGTGGTGGGGTTGGGGGTCAGGAGATTGGCTTCAGCAGCTGTGTCACGGCTTATTCCTGACCCTGTGCTCAGGGATAATGCCTGGTGCTGCTCAGGAGGTTGTTTTTGGTACAAAAAAATAGAACCTTTTCAGTTACGTGAAAAGCCAATGTTGTAATCCCTGTGATGTCTCCAGTTCTAAGAAAATCTTACTTTTAAGATTAATGTTTTATTTTCCAACTGCAAAATTTTTATTGTTTTTGTGATTATTTCTCTTAAAACACATGTATTCTTCACAAGAGAGTGGATTTATTTTAGAGGGTATAGTATGTTGAAAAGTACATAGTACTATACATAGAGGGTATAGTACGTTTAGCGAGTATAGTACTATTTATATCCATTGCTAGAATTATATCCAAAGTACACTCAATATTAAAAATGCTTAAAAGATGACATCTTGAAAGCACAGGCAATCTAATTATTACTAAATGCCATTAAGTTTCAGCTTATTACTTCTCCAAAGCAGTACTCATTGAACTATCTGTGGACTGGGAACATAATGTTAATATTTATCAAAATTTTGTTAATTTTTATAGTGTCTTACTAGTTTTGGCATACTTCCAAACAGTTTGTTATTCCTTCAGAACCTAAATAAAGGAAAAGAAAGAAGAAAATAATGCCTGTCTTTCACAACAGAAAGACAGTGATTCAGTAAAATCAAATGGATTTAAAAAATTGATTATTGGCTAGTGACTGTATATCACTCAAAATTAACTTCCAAACTCCCTCCTTACTCCAGTTTCTGAGGGGGAATACATTTCCGCAGGGTAACACATAGTGTGATCCCTGGGTGCAGACCTTGGCGTAGCTCTGAGAACCGGGGGTGAGGCTCTGCTCCCAAATAAAAAAGGGATTTGAGATGGGTTTTAACTATTAATCATTTTTATGTCAGATCAACTAGGAACTGTGATTATGGAGCTCATATTTTAAAAAATAGGCAAAATTCCAACTCCCCAATTTCAGTAGACACTTATTTAGATGGGTTTGATTTATTGTAAACTTTCAGGTATTTTCAAACCTTCAAAGGTATAGGGATTTATGCGAACTCAGAAGCAAAGAATATTCTTATAATTCATTAGATAAATGTCCTATATTTGTCTTTCCATGAATCTCTAGAATATCAATATCTCTGTCACCGCAGACTGTGAAATACACCCCTTAGAATGACTGTGTAATTTATTCAGTTCTTGAGATCTTCTCTGGTTAATGTACCAGTGAGGATATCAATTTCAGTGTTTGATTGGAAAGCATTGTGTTTGTTCTGTAGTAATAAACTAAGTCCAAAAACATGTTTTACATTGGAATCTGTGCTGGCAATACTAATATATTTTTTAATTCAGATAGTTGAACTGATAGGATAGAAATGAAATCCTTCGCCTTCTTATTGATGGTTTTTCTTTTAATGAAATTGAGGGAGAAAGGGAGTTTTGTACTTTTAAGTTAATGATGTTGATTTGTACTCAACACACTTAGAGTACTAGTCACTCTTTGCATTTCTCCACTAATAGCATTTCTATCTGAATTTCTTTATGATAGCACTCATAAAAATAGTTTGTAAAACCTTTGGAATGAGGCCACTAACTATTCTAGTTTAAAAGCATCCACATAAGTAATAATCCATTCAGTTTTGATTCTTACTTTTTATGGGTAATTAAAATGATCTCAAAGAAAAATGAGAGTAATAAATAAAGCTCCATTTCAGAGATGAGGCAGTAAGCAAAATAGTTTGGACCGCTGTTAAGACACACGGTTCCTTTTGGGGCAAATTTTGTCTATAAAAATGTATGAAGTCTTTCTTGGATTTGTTTGGTATTATGAAGACATTTTCATAGTCTTACAAAAATTCCCTTGTGATTATAATTTAACCTTTTGTGCAAATATGACAGTGGAATTCATGTCGGCTTATTCTGCTAAAAAGGCTTTGTGTAGTTTTCATGATAAAATGGTCTGGGAGAATTATGGGAACCGCATGGTAGATTTCCATTTGTTTCCCTGGAGGATGATATTGTAGCTCTGTAGCTTTAGAGAGACTCACAGACATGGGACAGAGGTGATACTGGCTCTCCCTGTGCCCAGCCGCTCACGAGGCGCCTGGGAAGGATGGCGGGTTTTAGCCCTGGCCCGCCACCCCAGCAGAGCCTCACAACAAGCCAGATGACCCCCCACTCCATGAGGGCTTCCATTTTCTACATCCAGACTTCCCCCTCATCAGAACTCCACCCAGCAGACCAGTCTATCACAGCCCGGCTCATCGAGATCCACCCTGCAGTCTTTTTTTAAATCTGGCCCAGGTATGCTGATCTAGAGACTCACAGACATGGGGCAGAGCTGCTACTGGCTCTCCCTATGCCCAGCCCTTCATGAGGCACCCGGGAGGGATGGCCTCCATTTTCCACATCTGGACTTGCCCCTAGTCAAAACTCCACCCAGCAGACAAGCCTATCACAGCCTGGCTCGCGTGGCCACGCAGTTCATCAATATATGCTGGACTTAGAGAAGACTACTAGAGTATGCTACCTGCACGGCAGAGCCTGGCAAGCTACCCATGTCATATTTGATATGCCAAATACCAGTAACAATTATAGACTTCATTCCCATTACCTGATGGAATGGTTTGAGGCTCTTTATGTTCCTGGAGCAAGCAGGTGCCCTTAAGCTCTACTTGCATGAGACAGGACATATGGAGATGTTACTGGTGCCTGCCTGAGCAAATCGATGATGAACAGGAACACAGTGATACAGTGATACAGCTTTAGCTACCTTCAGTCCTTTTCAGAACTGGAGATGAAAAACACAGATGGGCAGTTTCCTTTTATCCAGATGGTATTTAAAGACCAGTTGAGAAAGCATTTTCATGGGATTATGCCTGCTCCAGGTCTTCAGTTCTCTTCCTGTTCAGTAATAATACTGGTTGGTAAGGGGGATTTAAAGCTAGGGACTGCTTTGCATTGTTAAGCTAGAGCGGGCATGGCATGTGGTCAGTGTGGTTTGGAGGAAGCGGAAGATCCTTACTCAGAAGGGCTGTGGGAGTTGACTTGGCCTCCTGTACCTCCGCAGTCTAATACAGCGTCTTGTAACGTAGGAAGCCACGTCCTCCACCGAAGTCTTCCTGCCTTTTTCCTGTGAAAATTACCTTAAACAGAGGGAGGGGCCCTCTGCTGTTCTCCAGATCTGCCTTATCAATTTCCAGTGGGTAATTGGAGATTAATCATCTCCTTTTGATGTTCTTTTTTGTGATATTAAATATGCCCTAGTTTGAAGGGACTTTCATTTCTCTAGTACTTAAAATAATAAGCCTTACCTGAAGAAGCTAAGAAATAAAATACTTCTTTGGAATATCCCAGGGTATTTATTCATGCAGCTAATTATATTTTGTTTTCCTTTTCCCCTATTTAATGATTGCTCTTTTAGTTTTGCATGAGCTACAAACAAGAGGAAGTAGTTTGTTATTTCATATCATATCAAAGTACAGAAAATAGATTGTACTATGGGGGATAGATAAATAAGCATCAGCTGGAATGCTCCCCTACCCCCTTCCAGGAGAAGCAAAATAAAAAGATTGAGAAAAGAATGGAAAAAAAGAAGACCTGATTGCAGTGCAGGGTCAGGATTCATTGGGTCACTTGGAGCATCCTTCACTTCCCTGTGCCAGAGAATGGCCCTTTTCCATTCCAAAGGTGATGGTGGGAATAAATGAAGTTAAACCTGAGGGTGGGAAGAATTGTGTGCACGAGGAGCTTTCCACCAACTCTCTGAATGCTCTTGGCTGGCAGATAATAGTTGAGGTCTGTAGCTTTCTCCTGGGGAAAAAGAACACATCCTTCCAAGGGAATGGATCATTTTGTTCTTCCTTATTATATTCTCAGGGCCCCACGTAATTTTGGTGCTCTCTGACTATTCTGCTGGTTCGGTAGAAAAAAGTCCGCGTGCTCCTGTGTGTTTTCTATAGGTGCCTCGGAGCGCAGCACTGTCAGTAATCTCGCATAATGCTTTGTTTAGCTTCTCTTTTTGCACACAGGCAGGCTATTAAATCGGTATCAGTCACAGTCCCAATAGGAAACAGATGGCATTCACAAATTAGGGTAATTCCAGGAGGGTTTACTGAGAAAGGGGCTATTTGCAAAGTAGAACCACAAAGAGTTGTACAGTAACCTGGTTTAATAATGGTAGAGCTATTATCACTCTTAGACCTCCATGAGAGAAAAGAGGCAGCAACTTCTAGAAACTGCAAGAAGGGAATTGAAGATGGTTTGGTGGAAAGACAGGGCCAGCTGGAAGCTCCTGCTTAGGCAGACGCCAAGGATGTATGTATCTGGGCCTGGGGCTTGTCAGCTCCTGCAGTTTGAACCTAACTGAACGCCAGAGGACAAGGAAATCCACTGATGTGTTTCCCAGAGCTGAGCAGCCAGTGGCAAAGGCTGAAGATGTGAAAACGTTTGACACATTTGACACAAATTCCAATATATTAAAACTAGAATATTTAAATCCACACAGAGGTTTGCAATACCAGAATTTTTTACAGAAATATTTAAGACTGAAGTGTTCAGACATCTAGAGTGTTATTTTTATAAGTCTGAATGGTGGGACAGTGGGGAAACCAGATGACAGCCTCACCTGATGATGTCATTTTGAAGAGGGAGGGGTTGCACATCCAGTGATGCTCAGAGGTTGGTCCTGGCTCTGTGCCTAGGAATTACTCCTAGCTGTGCGCAGGGATGCCAGGGATAGAACCTAGAACCTGGGCCAGCCACATGCAAGGCAAATACCCTACCCATTGTACTATTGTTCTGACCCTATTTGTTATTTAAGTCTTACTAAGCTATAGTGGACAGAACTTTATTGTATTGAGGGATGAATCTTTGACATCTTGATATATTTATAGTTTGCCAAATGTTGAGCCTCATCAGGCTAACTAATGACTAGGAAAACTGGATGGTTGGTCATTTGGGTGACATTTAATCAAGGACCCAAATGATTTTTGTGCTCCCTGACTATTCTGTTCATTCCATAGAAAAGAGTCCTCATGCTCCTGTATATTCTATATTTTGCATTAGGGGTTTTGTTATTATTGGTCAGTATCCAGGTGCTGGAGTTTCAGGGGAGAAGTTTTAGGCACACAGAGAGGTTTAAATGCATTTTCAAAGCAACACACAGGCAGTTGCAGGATAAAAACATATCAAAGGCATGTAAATGCTGACAGACCACTGCTAGAATGTGAAACTGGAGGTGATGGTGTTGGACTCATTCTTGGGAAGAAACCTCTTACAACTACATGATTGTATATTCCCGATTGCCTTGCCATGCTACTGTAAAATCTGTGTGGTGAAGAGTCAGTCCCGCTAGAAAAGACATCTTTAAAGGAGTGAAAGACAACTTAGAGAATGGGGGGAAACCATTGAAACAAAGAAATTGCAGAGAACTAAGATCTGTTGTACATATTTAATGTATAGAAAAAGGGGGAAATGACTTGAACTAGCATTCACCAAAGGGAAAGTCCAAATGGCCATTAGACATTAGGGAATAAGCTCATCAGTCGTCAGAGGAACATTACTTTATAACTGCAGTGAAATCAGTTATGTATCAACAGTTAAAAATGTTAAATCTCATAATTTCAAGTAAATAAAGACATGCCATTTTCATCTAGTTAGAATTAAATGATATAACCATTTTGAAAATGGTTAATACTCCAGGCCAGTTGAAGATGCAGTCTCTAAAGACATAACAGTTCTTCTGTGGGTAATTACCCTAGACAGTGTTTGTACATATGTTCCAAAATCCATGTACTAGAAGGCATAGCAGTAGTTCATTCCATTCTATAAGTGACATGGAAATTAGCCAAGTATCCATCAAGAGGAATGGATAAATAAATCAAGAAAAATAAATGGTGATAGAGTCCTCCCATAAATTACTACCTGGCAGTAAAAACAAATGGGCCTTAACTATATGCCTCAACTTGGATTCATCTCAAAGGAATGTTCAGCAGACAGAGCAAGACAAAAGAACATCTACAATGATATGTTTTCTATTAAGTGAAGAGGTAAGTGTAAAGAAAGTTCACCCTTGTGAAAGGTATCTCCTTTGCTACTAAGGCTCTAAGGTCAAGAATAGAAATTATTACAAAGGATATTAGTTATATCTGGTAGAGAGATTGGGACTTTATTGGGGAATAGAATCTCAAAATGATTTTCTAGGCTGCAGCAAGGTGGTGAGCCTGACTCAGTGGTGTGCCTCTGTGTATGTTTTATATATATACAGTTTCTTTTCTGACAAAAATAGTGACAGATTGTAACTAGATATATTGTTCATCGTTTTGCAGTATAAGCAAATAATGACTTACCTGTGTCCCTGAAAGTACAAGACATAAAATGTTTTGTCTTGTACTTCAATAAGAAACAAAAATGGATTATCCCAGGAAGAAAAAAAAATTGAACATCATAAAGCAGTTATGGTGGTTTTCTTATTTGGTTATGATGGTTTTATTATTTGGTTATGATGATTATGATGGTTATTATTTGGTTATGATAGTTTTATTTGGTTACGATGGTGTTATTTTTTGATATTAGAAGAAACGATCCAATGGTTTCTTCTAATATCAAATAATAAAACGAGATTTATTAAGTGAAGCATTTTCCTGAGAAAGAAAACAGACAACTAACTTTTTTAAAAGTCAGTGACACTTTTCTCTCCACATCCTACAGTTTGGTGATTGATTCTGCCTGTCTCCCAAGGGTCTTTTAATGTTACTGTTTTAAAATTCCACATTGCATTTCGGTGGTTGAGAATTTAAACATGACTTGTTTAACAGGAAGTGTGTATAAGCAGTAAATATCCATTAGATTCACTCCAATATTTCTTTCCTCTTGGCAGTTGGGAGGCAAATGCATTCTTAAGGTATGCAAGGGAAACTCAGCGTTATAAGGAATTAAGTCAATGTCAGCATTAATTAACAGTTTGAGTCACAGATTCAGTTAGTTGAGGGAATATGGTGAGAAAGCAATAGGAGGTGTGTAAGAAAATAATAGGATTAGAGCTAAAGTCGGGAAAGAGAAATATCCTGTACCCAAAATAAATTTTAGGAACCAGCTCACACATCCATGCACATACACACAAAACCCCAAATAGACAAAACAGCGTAGTTTGTTTTTGTGGCCCAAAGGTTTCATCTGAGTTACTATTAATAAAGAAAACGGAGAAATGAAGCAGCTCCCATGGAAATGGTCAAATGCCTTTCTTTTTTTTAACTGCTCCAGCTGCTCTGGGAATTCATGGATCCTCAAAGAAACACTTTTTGTCTGCATTTTTCCCAGGAAGCTGCAGACAGAGCATTAGCCAGACTGATGGAGGACCAGCACCATTGTTGGGAGGCCTTGGGAAACTGAAATTCCAGTGGGTTTCTGGAAAACTTTCTGGAGAACTTCAACCATTTAGGACAAGCACTCTCTAAATAATGTATTCATTCATATTGAGGGGTTGTCAGCTTCCTAAATGCAGTACATATTTTTAAAAAAAATTTTTATTATACCACCGTGAGACATACAATTACAAAGGTGTTCATAATTGGTTCTTGGTAATACAGTATTCCAGCACCCATCCCTCCACCAGTGCCCCATTTCCACCACCAATGTACCCCACCTCCCACCCACCCCAGGCTGCCTCAATAGCAGGTAGCCCTGTTTCCTCTCTTTCTCTCTCTGTCTCTCTCTCTCAGTCTCTGTATCTCTCTCCCTCTTTTACACATTGTAGCTAGCCCTGCAGATATTTAGAGTTTATCACTTAAGTCTCTTTGTGTATATTCAATGGTGAGTTTTAATCAATGCAGTGCATCTTATGACAAAAGCAAACACAAAGAAAACCAGATGAGCTTAGTCACTATAGCAATGACAAGATCATTCAGTTAACTAGACTTTGGCTATCTAAATCCTCTGATACAATTCATTTCTTTTGTTGACCACTCTAGAGTGAGGTGACGTCATGAAACATGCCTTGGTGTGTTTCCGTTTAAAGTATGAGTATTTCCAGTCACTGTTTTCTACCAAGCAGAATTTGAGATTGCAGGAGAGAAAGGAGGGAATTCATTCTTTTCGCAGTCTCCCCACGTCTGGTGAGCCAGCGGTCTGTCCCCGGCCTCTCAGACTCTTGCACTTAACCCAGTGAAATGCAGGTTTTCATTAAGCTGCCTGGGTTGTGCCTAAAAACTGCATTTTCACACGCCTTTGAGCAACCTCATGGCTATTGAGTGGAGGCTTGACTTTGTGGAGCCTGAATCTAGGGAAGACTCCACCTGTCCAAACAGGGAGGACCCTTCTGGCCTCCTCCGCCCTTCTCTTAGCTCTTTCCATGTTTCTTTGTGGTTACTTGCTTGTCTATGGCTTTGTACAGTTTTAAAGGAAAGAGTAAAAGGTCGCGTCTAGTCTCTAATTTTAGACTGAGCTACCTGTGAGCTCTGTTGGAGGCTAGTCCAAAAGCACATTTCTGATTCTCAGATGATTCAATTCTATGACTCGAGCACCACCAAGCACGGAGACTTTAAGTAACAAGACTCTGTTATGTACTTGAAACTTGCTTAGAAAATGGATCTTTTATTTGTTTTGTTGCAGGGCCCCACCCTGCGGTGGTCAGGGGCTTACTCCTGGCTCTGCTTTCAGGGCCACTCCTGGCTGGGCTCAGGGAACCATGTTTCGTTCTGGAATTTGAACCTGGGTCAGCTGCCCACACAACAAGCACCTTACCTACTGTACTATGTCTCCAGTCCAGAGAATAAATCTTTTTTTTTTTTTTTTTGGGTCACACCCAGCAATGCTCAGGGGTTACTCCTGGCTCTGCACTCAGGAATTACTCCTGGCGGTCCTCAGGGGACCATATGGGATGCTGGGGATTGAACCTGGACCTGCAAAGGCCAGCCGCGTGCAAGGCAAACGCCCTACCTGCTGGACTGTCACTCCGGCCCCAAGAGAATAAATCTTTAGTGCTCGCAAACACACACACATAACTAATAGGAGATGATAGGAATGTTAATTAACTTGATTGTCCTTGATTGGGGCGATCATTGTGCAGTTTTCAAATATATCACATTATCACTTACATACATTTTGTTTTCAATTATATCTCAAAAGTCTCAGAAAAAGAACATTTTCATTTTGCAACAAGTTCTAAAGTTTTTCTAGTGCCTCACCCAATTCTCCTGGTGGGTCAGTCATGGCCCTCTATGATTCGACTCTATCATAATGAGAATGCATCATCTCTACTCCTTTCTGTTTCTGCTTACTTCCTTACCACGTAGTGTTCTTTTTCTTCTCTGATAAGTTTATTTCTGAAGGTGGCAGAGAAATCTTTTCTTCTTTTTTATTTTATATTTTGGTTTGGCCGCTTAGCCATGCGATTCATCAGTAAATGCATAAACTGAGAACCTGCTACTGAGAGTACCCCACCCGCACCACAGTGTCTGGCAAGCTACCCGTGTCGTATTTGATATGCCAAAAAACTAGTAACAATTATAGACCTCATTCCCATGACCTGAATGAATGGTTTGAGGCTCTTCGTGTTCCTGGAACAGCATATGGCCTTGGGCTACACTAGCACGTGACAGGATGTATGGAGATGTTACTGATGCCCGCTCGAACAAATCGATGAACAACAGGAAGTCAAGTGGTACAAGTGATTTTGGTTTTCAATACTTTTAATAATGTTTTTTACAGACATAATTCCAACAGCCCACTAATAACCAGTGTACCAGTACCACCTCCCCAAGTAACCAAGCCCCCTCCCTCTCAACCCCATGCCCCCTCAGCTTAGTTGTGCGGGGCAGTTCCCATGTTATGTTGCCTTTGGGTCTTTGTTGCTAACTCAGTGTGGTTCTCTAAATTCGCACACAAGAGAGATTATTCCATATCCATCCATTTGTTCTGACTGCATTCAGTGATACACTCTAGTTCCATCCATGGTGCTACAGTTAGAATGATTTTGTTCATGCCTGTGAGAATGACACATGGCAAGAAATCTGGAAATAACCAGTGTTGGTGGGGGTGTGGTGAGAAAGGAACGCCCATTCACTGTTGGCGGGACTGTTCTTGAATTCAGCCTCTAAAGAAAGCGATATGGAGGTTTCTCAAAAAAAATTAGGACTTGAACTCCCATATGATTCATCAATGCCACTTCTTGGCATTTATCCACAAAACACAAAAATATTAATTCAAAAGGATGTATGCACACCTGTGTTCGTCAGCTGTGCTTACTGCAGTAGCCAAGATATGGAAACTACCCAAATGTCCAACTGCGGATAAAAGGAATAAGATCATTTTTATCTTCTTGAAGTACAGTATTAAATATTCTTCTATTTTAGTGTTACTTTTAAGAATATTGATGAAGTATACTGATATATTTTTTAAAAGTCTGTACCAAATATCTATGCATATTTATTCGGCTTATGACTTACATAGAGGAACAATGATAGCAACCTTTAAAAGCCAAGAATTATCATTATAGTGTTTTAAATTAAACATATATGTGTATTACCTGAGGTCCCTGAAGTGTGCTAACATAAGCACAAGCTGTCACACACATATTATATATTTTTATTGAAATAAAACATCTACAGGAAGGTTTTATTGCATATAAGATTTTTTCTAGAAATTTGTAATTAAAAACAAAGAGTCCATATATTGTGGTCATTATTTCTTCTATTCTTTTTTTAATAATTTTATTTTAATTAATTAATTTATTATCTTTTTAATTTTTTTGCTTTTGGGGGTCACACTCAGGGACGCTCAGGGGTTAGTCCTGGCTCTTCCCTCAGAAATTACTCCTGGTGGTGCTTGGGGACCACATGGGATGCAGGGGATCGAACCTGGGCCAGCCACATGCAAGGCAAATGCCCTACCCGCTGTGCAATAACTCCAGCCCCCTTATATCCCTTTTTAAAGTACCTTGCATCAGAACATTTAGTAATAGGTGCGAATCATTAAAAATCAACACCTTTATATACCATATTAACATTGGCCACTAAACATTTGGTTCTAGCATCTACCTTTCAGTTGGTCCCTTTCACCAATTGCTGTCGCCACCTCTGATTGACTTCACAGTCTCAAGGTGTGTCATTATTTTTAATCCATCTATTTGATTTCTCTCTAAGTACATGTGTGAGATCAGTGTGTCTTGAGTTTTATTTAGTAAACATAATGCCATGTATCTATCCATGTTCTTATAAATGGAAGGATTTTTATCATAATTTATTTCCTTATTTTTTCAATTTTTGGTGGGGTTGGAGTCCACACCCAGCATTCTCAGGGGCCATTCTTGCTCAGATAATATCTTCTTAAGGAATCACTTTGATTGGCTTCATTGATGCACCCAAGGAAACCTATCTTTGCTTTGTTGACTAAGAAGTTTGAAGCTTCTTAATGGAAGTGCTCTAAGAATTTAGAATTTAGAAGTGTAGAAGTCCTGGTTATAAACAGGTCTACTAAGGGAGCCCAGGGGCCACACCACAGACCTCAGTGTCTTTTCCACCTTGCTGGTGTGTTGAGGGGAATCCTTTACCAAACATCAATGCAGAGGACAGTCTGAGGTCTCAATAGCCATAATCAGAAACTCTAAAGATAAGAGAAAATTTTGAAGCATCCGCTACTGGCTGCCAAGCCACTTAAAACTGACCCTGGATCCTAGATGTGTCCTGAGATCATTTCTGGTAAGCCAGATTCTTTGTGTGCCTTCTGCATTATTCCCATGGCCCGGGTTTCCATTGATTTTACCAAGAATGTCTGAGTAGCTGCTGGGAATCTGATTAATAGATGTGCTGCTCTACTCATAGGCTTTGAATTCCGTTGAGTTTCAGCTTCTTTTGAAACATTGGTGTGGGACATGGTTTTACCCTCTAAAATAATGGATTAAAGATGCTTTTATTTTTAACTTATTGAATATCGTTGCACTAGTATAAGTCTTTCTTAGAATAGATTCTTGAAGCACTGTAGTCTGAATCTCAGTACACTTAGAGTTTAGGATATCTGAGCCCCAAATATTTCTGCTGGGTTCATTTTTCCCACCAGCCTAGACAGTTGACCCTCCACATCTCTTCCCTGCACTCCGACCTACACTTATCTCCTAATTATACCTGGAATTGGTCATGGATGGGAGTATTTACACTCATGGAATTGGTACACACTGTAAATTGTAGCTTCTCTGCATCTCCAGCTGGAAATAGTTACCTGCACTTCATGCTCCTTAATTAAAAGCAGGGAAGGGGCTCACAGTAGATTAAAGCCCCTGCACTTCTCCTTTAGACCCTGCCTTGATGGAGACCTTTATCTTAGGATATTTTAACTTTGTCTTCTGACACTTTCAAAGAAAATTTGACTTTAATATGTGGAAAAGGCGAAAAGTACAGCTTTTGGTAAGGATTTCTGTAAATGAGTTGCATTATGTCTTGTGAGTGAACTTTGCTTAGCAGTTCTATTTACATAGTTTCGTCTCAAATACCAGAAACTCCCTGCACTGATGTAGCCTGCCTCTTTACGTCCAGAGGCTGGAAGGATACCCATGTGCACTTATTTTTAAGCAAAAACCATGCATTATAAATAATTCAGACACGTCAACTCTTAGGAATCGTCAGTACTAAGGTTCTAGATTTCAGATATTTCCTGGAGATAGTTAAATCTGCAGAGCCAAGAAGATATATTTTGAGAGTTTAAACTGATTTGAGGGACTATGACAAACTATTTTGGAATTTTTTCATAGTTGAAGACTAATGAAATCTAATTGCTTCCTGAGTAGAAGCACATATGTGTGTATGTGCATGTGTTCTGGGTATTGTTCCCTTCTATGTGAAACAGACTGAAAAAATTTTATTAGAAAGATCCATCTCACAGGCAGTTATGGCCTCAATGCAGATAAAGAGCATTCAATACTTAAAGGACCCAGATTTTTATGGCATGTTTGGAACTAGGCCCAATAATGCATAAAATTATGTCCATGCAGAGAGATGAATTTTAGAAGTCCTGTTTATTGGTGTCTCCGTGCCATAGAGGAGGAGTTGAGTTTAAAGCTCTGCTTCCCGTTTACTAAGTTCCACAGACGTGTCATTCTTAGGTCTTTGAATCACAGCTTGCTATATGGTTCAAATGCAAAAGTGTAATGGTGACCCTTACTTTTATGGCGGCTGCGAGTTCGAGTCCATCATAAGCAACCTTATTCATAGCTGTCTCGTTAGTAATTAAAGTTCTCTTATCACATTGGTCGTTCAGATTTATTTCCAGTGTACCTTCATGTTTAAAGTTAGAATTCTCTCTGGAATATTCTTAATATTTTAAGAGCTGTGCTATTCTATAATATCCATAATGTTAATAGGATTTAAATAGTATATCATGTATTATTTAACACTGTTTATTTAAATCATCATTAATCCACAAATATCCTTGTGACAAGTTGAGCATTAGCATTCCTATAGATGAATGTAATTATAGATAAAGGAAATTTATATATTAAAGTTGGATTTCTGTCCATATTAAAGTGTTTTCTATAAATATTTAAAAACAGATTAAATAACTCAAGGCTACTCAATGATTATCTCCTTAAAATCGTAGTAGCTTGATATTGACTCTAGATAAAGAAGAATGATAGTAATAAAAGGTGTCTAAAGTTATTTCAGATAGTTCTTTTGAATAATTATCTTACTTCAGGGAATAAAGCCCCTTGTGCACCAATGACTCCATCCATAACCATTCTTTTTCTCTTGACCTTCTTTAGTCTCTTCTTCAGGTAGGAGCAAAATAACGCCTTCAAAGCATGAAAGCGATCGTATCATTTCTTGACCAAAAAGCCTGTTAGAATTTCCCCTTGGCAGTTAGCATATAGAATGTACATCCCAACAGCTTGATCTTCAAAAAACTAATTGTTGTTTATTTGTTCTGAGGTAACTTTGGTTCAGAATACTTGAGTGTGTCTTTGTTTATATCTCACATAGCAGTGAGATAAAAAAAATACTTTTTCTTTCTCCTTTTGACTTTGCATAGTGTCACACCTCTCCAGTTTTCTCCATTTTTATTTTTTGCTTTTGGGGTCACATCTGGCGATGCTCATGGATTACTCCAGGCTCTGCATTCAGGAATCACTCCTGGCAGTGCTTGGGAGAACATATGGAATGCCGGGATCAAACCTATGTTGACTATATGTAAGGTAAATGCCCTCCTTGCTGTCCTATCACTCTGGCCTGCAGTTCTTGCCATGCTTTGCAAAAAGTAAGATGGTCTCTCTTCTGAAATGGAGTGTTATATTCTCACATTTTTTAAAATTCTATCTTCTACTCCCCCTTCAGTCACCTTTTTTTTGAGCTAGTTTTACAATGTGGTCTCTGTATGTGATGTTTTTTTTTTTTGCCCAGGAATATCCCTCCCGCTTGCTTCTCCCAGACTTAACGTCTCTTGTTGATGTAAATTTTACTCAAAGTTACCACTGTCCCTTCCTGTTGTCCCTTTTTTGCTTGCATGCTTACTCAGTGGTTTATAAATTTTAATATTATCTCTCTCTGTCACACTAGAATGTAGCACCATGGATAATCTATTTTTTGTCATTACCATGATTCTTGCTCTTAGAACAACCGAAGATCAAACTAAGCAAAGGTGTTGTGGGAGGTGGGTACAAGGAACCACTGTGCTTTGTAGAAGCTAAGTGCAGATTATAAAATCTGAGATACTGGAGCTGGTCCCTTCCTATTTAATAGGGACTTGTGAAAAAAATCAGAGAAAAATAAAAAAAGAAGAAAATACTGTTTGAGAAAATTCAGAGAAAAATTAAAAGAAGAAAATACTGTTTGAGATTGCAAAAATAGTATTGACCTCACAGATCCCCTGATTGGCCCATTGGAGAACTGCTGACCTGAAGTTAGAATAAGATATAAACCATTTATTCGAGTGAAGGGGCCATTCACTTCACTGTGTGTGCCCAACCTTTAAATCAGTCTTTGGACTCCAGATGCATATTTTGCCTTATAGAAGCATTATATAGTGTTCAGTATTGTGCTTTCCTTTTTGGGAAGAGTTTACAACACTCTTCCCAGAGTTGCTCTTCTAAGACCTCATTGGTGGGTTCTTGTAGTAGATCTTATCACTTCCAAATGGTGTTCTTCTGAGATGAATCAATGCTATTTCCTGTTGAAGATGTCCAGTTATAATCCCTCTGAAGACAAGCTAAGTACTCGCTGCCTTTGTGTAGTTAGTGTGTGTGTGTGTGTGTGTGTGTGTGTGTGTGTGTATGGGTATGGGTGTGCGCATTATTATTCCCGGTCCAAGCTATTGACAGCACAGCTAAGGACTGAGAGCACTGGTGTAGGAAAGGAGCAGATTCAAGCTGACATTTTGTCTCCTCTACTGTACAGCCCATAACCTGAGGAAACCCCAACTTACCCTGGAGAGAGCATCTTTCATTTGTTTTCAGATAGTTTGAGCAGGCCTTGAAATCAGAGTCTTGTTTTCCTCAGATCATTGCTTTGAAGATAGTGAAAGAAAATTCTGAGTGATTAGAATGGTGTCTGTTTAAGGAACGCAAATAAGTGGGATCCTAGGATCAGCCTTCAAAGCTTTTCAGGCGATTCTCATATGCAAACCGATGTTGAGAGCCATCAATGAAATTACTCAGCATTTGGCTAGAATTCTGTATAAGTGCTAGTAGTGTGGTGGAGCAGTAGAGGTGGTGTAGTTATTCCATTCCTGCCTGAAGGCGGGCACAGCACATGATCGCATTGTTCTCTTGAAAGCTCCCCCCTCTCGATGCCCACATGCGCCTTCTTTTCAGCTCAGCAGAGAAAACTATTTTGTAGTTTAATTATATAAATTGATCTTCAGCCAGGGCTTGGCGATCTTCTTTTAACTAGGGCTACAAAAACCTTGGTTGAAAATGGTCTCCTGAAATACCGAGCAATAAAGATCACAATGTGCTCATTTGAAAGCTACCTAGAAATTATTCAGCCTTTTAGCATTGGAGTAATGACTTTCCATGAGCAACAAATTAATAGACATGTGCTTGTGTTGATATTCCTCCTCTCTGTCTAATGCTTTGTTCATTAACTCACGGCTGTGGCCTTAATTGGGGAATGTTAATACATAAGGGTGATGTTTTTGAGACTGGCAGTGTGATAAATCGTGTCTGTTTCTGTTCCCGAGGCTAATAGTGTTTTGGGTTCCAACACTCTCATCAGGCAGCCCTAGGGAGAGACAAGTAAAGCCACCATCAGTCTGGGCTCAGCAGAGGCGCACTGCAGTGGAGAGACACTGCAAACCCTTACATGTCTCGCCTGAGATTTGTCTTTGGAGGGACTGGGCAAGTTTCTGAAACCAGGTTTTCTCCTCAGTATAATGGGCGAAATAGTAATATGGCAATTGAAGACAGTAGGAATTAAATGAGAAGGTGCCTGTAAGATATTAATGTAGGTGCCCCTCAATATGCTGAACCCATAGAGCATTAGTTTTGTTTCTGATGATTAGTTTTGTTTCCTATGATTCTGTTATCTTTGTTTATCAATTGTATGCTTTAATGTTACTTTTGGGGATGGCACATACTGAATGAGGAACCAATGAATTGGTTCTGATGATACTTTCTGCTTTCAGAATGAAGGTGTGCATTTATCTTAGGGTACTGGAATAGTTGTGAAGGAGAGAGGAAGAAAGAAGGAAAAAATGGTGGGTCTTTGACAATAGAACTTAAATCTTTTTTTTTTAATATATATTTTTATTATATCACTGTGAAATATACAATTACAAAGATGTTCATGTTTGGGTTTCCATCATACATTGTTCCAGCACGCATCACTCACCAGTGCCCATTTCCCACCACCAATGTCCCCGATTCCCTCCCCACTCCTCTAGCCTGCCTCTATGGAAGGTTTTTAAAAATTTTTTATTATACCACTGTGAGACATAAAATTACAAAGGCGTTCATTATTGGTTCTTGGTAATACAGTATTCCAGCACCCATCCCTCTACCAGTGCCCCATTTCCACCACCAATGTACCCCACCCATCCCACCCACCCCAGGCTGCCTCAATAGCAGGTAGCCCTGTTTCCTCTCTTTCTCTCTCTGTCTCTCTCTCTGTCTCTGCATCTCTCTCCCTCTTATTTTACACATTGTGGCTAGCCCTGCAGATATTTAGAGTTTATCACTTAAGTCTCTTTGTGTATATTCAATGGTGAGTTTTAATCTGCCGTTACCATTTCCCACATTTAGTAAAACACTGGTATCTATTTATATTCTATTAATGAATGCAGTCATTCTATATCTGTCCTTTTCCTTCTGACTAATTTCACTCAGCATGATAGTCTCCATGTCCATCCATTTGCAGGTAAATTGTCATAATTTCATCCTTTCTGACAGCCGCATAGTATTCCATAGTGTAGATGAACCACAGTGTCTTTAGCCAGTCCTCTGTTCTCGGGCATTTAGGTTGTTTCCAGATTCTAGCTATAGTGAATAAGCGCAGAGATGAATAAAGAAATACAGATAGTGTTTCTGCTATGTGTTTTTCGGTCTCTGGGTATATTCCCAGGAGTGCTATTGCTGGATCAAATGGGAGCTCAATGTCTAGTTTTCGGAGGAATGCCCATATTGTTTTCCAAAAGGGCTGGACCAGTCGGCACTCCCACCAACAGTGGATGAGAGTCCCTTTTCCCCCCCCACATCCATGCCAGCACCGGTTGTTATTGCTGTTTTGGATGTGTGCCAGTCTCTGTGGTGTGAGATGGTACCTCATTGTTGGATTCACATGAAACCTTTTAATGTATGTTCTGTAATCCATAGTCTAGAAGGGAAGGAAAAGAGAAAGAGAGAGAAAGGCAAAGAAATAAAGAACCTGCCATGGAGCAGGGCTGGGGAAGGGGGAGGGAACCGGGATGTTGTTGGTGGGAGATGGGCACTGGTGGAGGGACGGGTGCTGAAACACTGTATGACCAAAACCCAAACATGAACTTTTTAATTGTATATCTTTTTATTTGTATGGAGATGGGCACTGGTGGAGGGACGGGTGCTGAAACACTGTATGACCAAAACCCAAACATGAACTTTTTAATTGTATATCTTTTTATTTGTATATCTCACGGTGGTATAATAAAATACTTTAAAAAAAAAGAAATGAACAGAAGCTTCCAAAAAGAAGAAATTAGAATGGCCAAAAGGCATAAGAAAAACTGCTCTTCATCTTGAACTTAAATCTTATAATGTTAAATTGTGGACATATTTGTATTAAGGCCCATTTATACCTTTTTGTTTTTCTTTTTTGGATCAGACCGGGCAATGCTCGGGTTACTCCTGGCTCTGCACTCAGGAATTACTCCTAGTGGTGCTCAGGGAAACATAAGGGATGCTGGGGCTCGAACCTATGATGGCTGCATGCAAGGCAAACATCCTACCCACTGTGCTGAAGCTCTAGCCCCAAGGCCCATTTATATCTTACACATTATAATACCCTCATATGGACGACAGTGAGAATGGGGTTTCCACCTTATTATGAACGGTTTGGAAAAATATTGGTTACTATCCTGAATGTGCCTATAAAACATATTTAATGGTTTTTTTTTGGAAAAATACAGGGTTCTTCTACATTGTTGTTTTATAAAACATCTGAGCAGGGGGTCCAGAGAGGGGTAGTGTGCTGAATAAGCTTCTGCCTTGCACGTGGCTACCTGGTCTGACCCTTTGCACCTCATATGATTCCCTGTGCACCATTAGGAATGATCCTTCGACACAGAGTCAGGAGTAATCCTGGAACCCCACCAGGGCTGGCCCCCAAACCAATACAATCTAAGATTTTTAAATGCTTAAACATGTGTGTGATCTTCAGTTGTGCGACTCTTACAAGTTTGACTATCTTTGATTGATGCACAGACCAGCACTTGCTTTGCAGATGCAAGACAGCTTCCGGAATCATTACCCTAGCAAGCTCCCTCTCCCCACCTTGGTCCCTCTCAGTGGACCCAGAAGTAATGAGCATAAAAGCCAGAAAGAGGGTGTCCCTTTCCGAGAAGCCTCAGAGAGACCTTTCTGCCTGCCATGGAAACTAGCCCTCATTTTCTGCATAGCCTAAATCTCTCATGATGCTAGCAGAGGAAGGAAATGCTGAGATGTTTTTGCTGTTCAGTACTTTTTCACCTACCCATAATAGATCTCTGTAATCGTTGGAAAGGGAAATGGAATGAAATGTGGGTAATGGCGGGGACACTCAGAGTTATGTGACTCCTAAGCCACATTTGCAGTCACCATTAACCTAAAGAACCACATGACTCTTGTATGACTGTAGAATTGAGCATAATGGCACATTCATATAGAGAAATTAGAGGGCTTAAAGAGCCACCAATTAGGCGGAACGGGCCCCTGTGACTGGGGCTCTAGGCAGCACCTCTGCCTTAGAGGAACAGAAAACTGCTAAGACACGAAACATCATGCCAAATAAAATGCTTATATTTCTCTCTGTATTGTTTTATTTTGTCTTGGAATTGTGTAGAATGTTCTGTGTACACCATTTGTACATACAGTGTCTTTGACATGTGGATGCAGATCACACATCCCTAATTAAGACCAAAGCAGTATGACACCCTCAAGAATTAGAGGGTTGGTTTTGGCTGGAGTTCAGTTTCAGGGGAAATTCTACATTTTACCAAGGGAACTCCCCGCAGTCGCGAGCCCAACTTTACAGAAGGACCAGCACATCATGGCGAGCTTTCTCTCCCTTCCCCTGTGTCTGCCTATTGGTCTGTTTTGTGTAGAATCTTATCTCAGGAAGAATCCTTAGCTCTCCTCAAACTTCAAATCCTAAAAAAATACTAAAACTTTCTGAGAAAAACAAGCTCGGCCTGGAGGCAGTTAGCTAGGTGAGACCCGCAGTCCTTCATCAGAAGACACAGATGAGAAGCCAGATGCGCCTCGAGACCTCAAGTGGAAAGCACCAGCCCGCTTCAGAGATAATCACCCTGAGACAGAGTCGAATGCCCGAGAAGAGAGGCTCATTCAGAGTCCAGCTGAGAAGACCTGGGACTTCTCATCGGAGCATTTGCTGGTTCTGAGAAGGGCCTGCAGTGGGGTCTCTGCTTGCTGCTTGGGGCGAGAGGAACCAGCTGAACTTCCTGAGCTGTGGTGGATGAAGTAAGACCCAAGACTTCAAGGGCTTTGAGTCAGCACCACCCCACCATTTCCTCAGAAGATACTCGCTGAATCCCGACTCTTTTGCAGGAGGCAAATGGATCAGGCTTCGGAAAGGCAGAGTAAATCTCCCTTGGTTCCACAGCTCTTTGGGAAGCAGGGAAAAGATCAAATGCCAAAGCCCTGGAGAGTGGTGGGCTGGCTCTGAGGGGTCTTAGAAGTCCCACTGTTCCTGGGGATCAGGGTTGCAAGACTGCTCTGAACACGGGTAGTGACATGTCAGGGGACCAACTCAGCCTCACGGCTGGTCTCCCTCTCAGGAGACTGCCAGAAGCTGTGTGGGCACACTGAGAACCAACTCAAAGTCTCCCGGTCCTTCTAGGGCTGGGGGACAAATACCAGAGTAGCCCCAGGTTGAAAGTTCTGGAAGGTTCCAACCTCCACAGGGGAAGACCGGACATCATGGTGGCCTGGGGCTGCCTGCAGCTTGGATGACTTGTTGCACATTTATTTTCTCATACTTCCAGCGATTTGAGTCCAAGATGCGGCCCGTTGTTCATGGCGGACTTTGCTGGCATCTTCTCTGATTTGCTGGTAGCCTCTTTCCTGCTGATCTCTTCTTGGGGTCCCTCCTTTTGTGTCCCCAGGAAGCCACCCCGTGTGTTTTCCTCTTCTTTTCTTGACACAAGTTCTGTCACATCAGAAGGCTGCTATGATGGCCTCAGTTTGTTCTAACTACTCATTTCTAAATAGAGGCCAAGTGAGGTAGCAGAGAGTTAGGTTTTCAGCCTACTGGCTGGGGCTGGGTATTTCAGCACTGAGCTGGGCATCCCCGAATCCCAGCCCAGTTCCTTTTTTTTTTGGGTCACACTCAGCAATACTCAGGGGGTTACTCCTGGCTTTGCACTCAAGAATTTCCTTGCGATGCTTGGGGGAACATATGGGATGCTGGGGATCGAACCCGGTCAGCTGCATGCAAGACAAATGCCTTACCTGCTGTACTGTCCCTCCGGCTCCCAGCCCAGTTCTGCCCCCTGAGCAATCCTTGACTTGATTCTAGAACAATCTACCCCTTCTGATATGCAAAACAAAGGAAAGGGCCTCTTTGGGTGGAAATATTATCAGGAGCTTTTACTGATATCGTTTAAAAATATAGAGTAAATTTCTTCACCAATAGAAAAATAAACCCAGTTCTATATCTCAGCCATGTTTCAGGGGGAATGAATGTGAATATTTGCCTCTCTCTCTCTCTCTCTCTCTCAAGTCAGCATTTATCAAATTTTGTCATGCATGTGTGTTCCTTGGGAATGTGGTTACTATGAAGACAGACTCGGTATGCCCGAGCGAGCCTGAGTATGGAGCCTTTACCAGTGACAGGCCTGTGAGAGCCCACCCTGTGCCATTCTGTTTCACATTTCTCTAGCACTGATGCTAACTTCTTCAAAAGCATTTTTACAAAGGGACCTTTATGCCATTGCTTGATCCTTATACAGTACATTTTTGTGACTTCTCATAGAATTTAAAGCTAGTTTATGAGGCACAGACAAAACTCCAAATCTCATCTCTGTTTCTGATTTTGGTTTTGTTTTATTTTGAGGCCACACCCGGTTGTGCTCAAAGGTTACTCAATGGCCAGATCTGAAGATGGAGGAAGCCATTTGATCAAGGGAACAGCCCCTGGGACTTTAGATCAGTTTCTGATAAAAAAAAATCATAAAGAAAATGGGCACATTAGTGCTAGAGCTGCAAGGAACTGTATTCTGTTCACAGCCTTTGGGGCTCAAAGCATACAGTCCCCTAGTCAAGGATGAGGACACACAGTTCTCTCACTTGATTGAGTCATGTGAGACCAGAGTAGTGCATGCATCAACACAACTGTAGCTCTGACCTATGACCTGTGGACTCATAAATGGAAGTGGGATCAAGCAGCTGAGCTTGTGGCAATTTATTGCATAGCAGTGGAAAATGACTGATTTCACAGTCAAATACTGGTGGTGATGGCCGGCAGGTAACTTATCATGCAGTGATCATTCAGGAAGCTGGATGTAAGTGCACCACCTCAGCATTAGATACCTGGGAAGAAAAACAAGACTGTTAGGAGGAGCATATTCTACGCACATGTAAAAATTCAGGCCTGAACGTGACAAATATTACTTGAGCAGACGTTCTCTTAGGGACATCTTTAGTGACATGGCCGCACATCAGTGCAAGGCTTCCTAAGACTAGAATCCTAAACTGAACAGCTTTCTTTGGGAAAATTCTCAGTATGTCTCTTGTCAAGTGGACCACATACATGCGATGATACCATGTGTTCTGTAGATTCAGATTTGACACCCATAAAGAATGACAGTAATATCTTGATGGGGAAATCATGAATGTGTTTCCAGGAGATATTCAGAAGCAGAGATCGGAGCAGCTGTGATAATAGTTTAGGCGCAGATCTGGGCTCTCTCCATTCCGAAGGAATGGCCTGCTGAGAATTCGGAGGAATTGCTCCCTTCACCGTCCTGCTGAGAATGCCAGGAGAAGGTTGTTCCAGGATCTACTATGACCCACTTGTATGTGACCAGGCAAGGACTGCCTGGTTCCTTCACTCACCACACTTGGTTTTCCCCTTTTCTGAGTCGGTCACTTTATCAGGTCCTGCTGTTCTTGGCAGCCTCAGCCCTTCTTCGCTTGATCACTAAGCTGTAGAAGCTACGGCAGTCCTCCTCCTCAAGGGCATTGGTACTCTTTGAAAATGGCTGACTAGTTTCCCGTGTCTATGTGAATTTAGCCTCAGAGCACTCGGTTCAGCCACTAGAGTGATTGCCACCAGCCTCCTACATTCAGGCATGTAAACTAGTGCAGAGGGAATTAATTCAAGAGTTAGTGTACAACACTGTTTCCCACTCGATATAAAAAAATATAGATGTAGTGTGTATTGTTTTGAACTTAGGAAGTTGATGAAGAAGGCTGTGAATTTTCTGTACCTGAACTTTAAGAAATGTTCACAATGAGACATGAAATGTCCCACTCCTAATTAGTCATTTTCTAGTCTTGTCTGATGTGGTAGATGTGTGGCTGGGGAGATTATAGAGCTGAGGTGGAAGCACAAAGCTAAAACATGTATATGGGAGCTCTGGGTATCAGGGCCATCATTTGACGGCCCCCCTGAGCTGCACTGGGACAATCTCTGAGCATCACCCCAACAGCAAAAATAACAGAGAAGCTAAAAAATTCTAAGCTGGAAGTCTGGATGCTTAGTTCCAGGCAGGGCTCTAACCAGGAGGGGTATGGTGAGGAAAAGCAAAGAGAAGAGCTTCTAATAAGACCAAAAAAGGCAACATGCATTCCTTAAGGCCAGTAAATCTCTGGAGATATGCCACTGCCATTGAACTGGAATATTCCAAATGTTAGAGTGACAGCCATGGCCTCATCCTTCTCTCATCAAAAGGTCTCGTCTAAATCTGGGCTTTGATTTCAACATTTCCTGCTTTCCCCTAATTCCCTGTTTCTATCTTTGCTGGCCATTTCTTCCCTCTTCCTTTCTCCTTCCTCCTTTTTCTACTTCACAAACTCTCTTTCATTTCTTCTTTCTCTGTTACTTCTTTTCTCCTTTCCACTCTGACAAGGACTGCGGAACTGAAAACTAGTTTTTACAGCAACTTGTAGGGTTATGATCAGGGGAGTATGAAAGAGAACTCTTACAAAGGTGAGAAAAAGCCACTGACATAAAGAGGCGAAATAATTCTCTCAAGGTGATCCAAGGTAGTACTGGTATGACTCAGGGGGCTCTGTTCATGCCATCCCTTTCCCCTGATTTCTGGCCACCTACAACCTGCATAAAACTCCAACTACATGACATGGTAAAGAGCTCTCCACAGTAAATGGCCCAACATGATCTTTCTAGATGGCCTAGTTGCATCAGAATACCCTTCTGCTGCATGGTTGGACTTACATAGCACTGTGCCCGAGAACTTATGACTGGATAAAGAAACTATGGTACATCTACACAATGGAACACTATGCAGCTGTTAGGAAAAATAACGTTATGAAGTTTGCCTATAAATGGATGGACATGGAGAGGATCATGTTGAGTAAAATTAGCCAGAAGGAAAAAGACAGATACAGAATGACTGCATTTATTTGCATGCTATATATTTATATATACAATATATATACTATACAATATACATACAAACATATATATGTATATATAGTATGAAACCAATATCCAAGGTCAGGCAAAACATGGATCAGGAGGTTCTGTCAAGGTGGAATCTACCACAAATGGTTGGGAGTCAGAGGTTAGGTAAGATGAAGAAGAGAACAGTGTGTTAATAATTGTCGAAAGTGATAATACCAGCCTAGAACTGAGCATTGAATATAAGCAAAAATACACATATTAATCTCTAAATGTATGTATTGCAATCCACAATGTGTAAGAGAAGGAAGAGAGAAAAAGAAAAGAGATAAAGAACTTGCCATAGAGGCAGGCTAGGGAAGGGGGAGGGAATCGAGGACATTGGTGGTGGAAAATGGGCACTGGTGGAGGGATGGGTTTTGGAACTCTGTATGACCAAAAGCCAAACATGAACATCTTTGCAATTGTATATCTCATGGTGGTATAATAAAATATTAAAAAAATAAAATAAAATGCCTCCATATCTTTTAAAACCCACACTGTACATCTCAGAAGCTTTTCTGTTCTCACAGGCTGAGTTGGTCACTCCTTAATGATCTGATTACTTTACAACACTGATTACATTATGCATAATCGCATTTGTTTTGGGTTTTTTAAGTATTGCTTTTGCCCTACCCACTGACTTGGAATTCGCAAAGGAATGGGACTCGTTCCCTGGACAATTAGTTTATGTTCATTGGATGAAAACTATTTTTCAACAAAAGCATCATTTTCATGTAATATTCCTGTTGTCACAGTGGTATAGGGCTTTTAAGTACAGAAATCGGCCACTATACGTAACGCTGATTTAAATATATGGAAATTCTACTGTAAAATTTTTAATTAATTCACAAAGGTTTGTGGCTCATTTTCTCTAAATCAGGGGTTCTGTTAGTGATTTCAAAAAGACTGATTTAGAAAATTTGGCATATGCATTTCAAAATAATACTTTGTATAAAAAAGTATTGGTACTTTTATTGAAGAAAACATAGGAAAAATCCTCTATGACATTGAAGCTAAAGGCATCTTCAAAGATGAAACACCACTAACAAAACAATTGGTAGCAGAGATAAACATTAGGACTACGTGAAACTAAAAAGCTTCTGCTCCTCAAAAGAAACAGTGACCAAGATACAAAGACAGTCCACAGAGTGGGAAAGAATATTCACCCAATACCCATCAGATAAGCGGTTAATATCCAGGATTTATCAGGTGCTGGCAGATCTTTACAAGAAGGCAACAGCCATCCCCATCAAAAAATAGGGAGAAGAAATGAACAGAAACTTCGACAAAAAAAGAAATTGACACAAAAGGTATATGAGAATTGATCATCACTAATCATCAGAGAGATGCAAATCAAAATAGCAATGAGATATCATTTCACACCAGAGACTGGCACATATCTAAAAGAGCAAGAACAAGTGCTGGCACATATCTAAAAGAGCAAGAACAATGTGGGAAGAAAGGGGACTCTCATCCGTTGTTGGTGGGAATGTCGACTGGTACAGCCTTTTTGGAAAACAATATGGACATTCCTTCAAAAATTAGGAATTAAGTTTCCATTTGACCCAGCAATACCACTCTGGGAATATACACTGGGAGGCCAAAAACACAGCAGAAACACCATCTATACTTCTATTTTCATAGCAGCACTATTCACAATAGCCAGAATCTGGAAACAAGCAGAGTGCCCAAGAACAGATGACTGAATAAAGAAACTGTGGCACATCTACACAAAAGGAATACTGTGCAGCTGTTAGGAAAAAATGAAGTTATGAATTTTTTTCTGTAAATGGTTGGACATGTGAACTTAGCCAGAGGGAAAAGGACACTTATAGAATGACTGCATTTATTTGAGGGTTATAAAAATAAAATAGTTGATACCAATATCCAAAGTAGGCAAAACACGGATCAAGAGGTCTTGTCAGTGGGTGGAATCTACCACAAGTGTGTGAGAGTCACAGGTTAGGCAAGACAAAGGAACAGTGTACTAATAATAGTCATTGGAAATGATAATACCAGCCTAGAACTGAGCATTGAATGTAGGAAAAGGGATGTACATGATAACCACTAAATGTATGTAGTGCAAGTTACAATGTGTAAGAGAAGGAAGAGAGAAAGAGAGAAAGAGAAGAGAGAGAGAGAGAGAGAGAGAGAAAGAGAAGAGAGAGAAGAGGCAAAGTGCCTGCCATAGAGGCAGGCTGGGGGGAGTGGGAGGGAATCAGGGGACATTGGTGGTGGGAAATGGGCACTGGTGGAGGGATGGGTGCTGGAGCACTGTATGACTGAAACCCAAATATGAACATCTTTGTAATTGTTTAAATTCATGGTGGTATAATAAAAAAAAATAATAAATTGACTATAAGAAAAAAAAGTATCGGTACTTTTCAGCAGAAAATACACATACAGAGTTCATGTCTTTTCTCAAGATTTTGTTATAACAAAAAAATTCTTAAACTTTGGTTTAAGAATCAATCTTTTCTATGTGATTTATTCATATTTATAATGAATAAGTCTATTAAAATAATACCACTATTAAAATAATAAGTAAAATTATTTTTAGAAATTCAGTGGTTTGTATTATAGTAATTATTATTCTACCTTGGTGTAATTATGTGATATCTTAGACCAAAGACATAATAATATGTATATATAGTACATAATATGATGTTAGGTCAAGATAAAATGTGTTATATGATGTTTATCATAAATAACACAACATGAATTATATGTGTCTATGTACGTATATGTGTATCTTTGTTATATATGTATATAATCCATGTTGTATATGCACATGTATGTATGTCTTATATACACATATATGTGCACCATATGTATAATCCACATACTTTCTGACTTCTTAGATAATGTTAACTCTTAAATTGATGGATGCATGAATTTTCATGTGTGTAAGCTGTGCGTATATGAATATACACTCACTGTAAGTTCATGTACATATATGACTATTTCCCATACATACATATCCTGTATGACTTGCTGTAACTCACTGATAATACCTACTTCCTTTAGCTGCTTTGAGAGCAGCTTAGGATTTCCAGATAAAGAGATTTAATAGCTCATCTGACTTCTGAAACAAGGAGCGTGAATGAAGCTATCGAACTTCAAATGCTCTTAGGTGATGAGCACCGTCATGACATTCCGGCGTGTTCTGCAGCTTGTATTGTTTACCCTGCTGGGGTCTCTCCTGTCATTTGTTTTGTGCTCTGGTGAACAATTCTGAGTCCTAATGACAGATAAATTGTGCAGTGATAGTGCCGAATTGGTCATAAAGAAATGGAGAAGGAGTGTTAAGCTGAAAGTTACAATGTAGGTTTTCCTGTGGCTGGAGGCTTTGATTTTCCAAAGATGTAGAGGAGCTTTGTGAAAGATTAGCAGGCCTTTAGGAACTGGTCCAAGTTTTCTCAACATTATTACGGAATATATTGCGGGCATGTCTTCCACCTGGGAGAACACTCCATGTGATCTGGTGCATGTCAGCACTTAAAGAAATTAAAGAGAAATGTGGTGGTCCCAGCTCCATTCTGAAATGCCCCCTACAATGTTGATGCATTCAGCATTCCTGGTTCTGCTCTCCTCCAGCCCCCTGCTCTCCAAGCCCACAAAATAGACTTCTAGATAGTTCCGGGGTCCTTTAAACTGTTTCTCTCATGATCATTTCAAACTAGGCATGCCAGATGTAGGTGTTATTATTTTCTTTTTGTTCTTACCTCTTCTTCTTTTTTTTTTTTTTTTTTGCTTTTTGGGTCACACCCGGCAATGCTCAGGGGTTACTCCTGGCTCTGCACTCAGGAACCACTCCTGGCGGTGCTCGGGGACCATATGGGATGCCGGGGATCGAACCCAGGCGGCACAGGCCGGCTGCATGCAAGGCAAACACCCTATCCGCTAGGCTATCGCTCCAGCCCCTTACCTCTTCTTAAAGGAGAAAGATTACTGTGGTTTCTTTCCATTTGAAACACCCCCTCTTAATGAACCTTAGAGAAATTAGTTGTCATAAGACAGTATCTGTGGGCAGGGAGCAACACAGACCTCTTGAAAAGCTCCTAATTCTAAAGTTTTGCCTGGATGGAGGCCCGTCCCTCATGGGTGATACAGATCGGTGCAGGATAGTGTCTCACTTGGGAAGCCTTTCCAATGTAAGAAGAGTTTTTCCAGATGATTGATGACACAACTTTCCCCCCTGCTCTCAACTGAGAATGACTTTTCCACTGAATCTAGAGAATGGTTCAGACGATTGGATGCAGAATTGATAGCCTCTGAGAGTCAGTTTTGGTGGACAGAGAGTGAGAATGAGAGAGAGTGAGCGAGAGAAATTAATGGTTAAAACCCTGAGGGTTGGAAACTGTGTGTTTCATAAGGATGGTGGAGTGAGGATCAGGCATCTCTGTGTGCTTTGGAAAATCAGGAAGTCTGGGACCTGCAGAAGGCCAGCTTCCTTCTGGCATAGTGCATGTAACACGCAGGGACCTTCAGTAATGATTAACCCTGAGTCTGCTTTGACTCCAGATGGAGGAGGGATAAAGTCAGCACCTCTATGAAGCTTCTACTCCAAAGTCCTACAGAAAAATATTTGGTTTTTTCTTATAGGTTCGAACCAGCGTCCTGCCTGAACATAAGGATCCGCCAGCAGAATTTGGGGTAAGTGTTTTTGCTTCCAGAAGGCATACACATCACTTCTGAGTAAATTATCTCTGCTTTTTTTTTCTGGCTTCCTGCCTGGTAGCTGACAAATGAAATTGAATTAAATGATCGGGGTGTGACTGCGAGGAGACGCTGTCACTTACTTGCTGAATTGCGTGGAATTCTTTCCTTGTCTCCAGAAAATCAGCCTCAGATGAAGCAGTGTTTAGTTCACCCAGCTCTAGAGGGGATTTGAGATAGCCCTGTAGGTGGCTGAGGTGTGATTTAGGGTCGGCATTCCTCGGAAGAACAGAAACCAGAGAAACTGCAGTTGTGCCTGTGCATCTGAGGGAGGGAAGAGAGAACCAGCGATGGGACTGGCATGTTTTTATGCTTTTTGCTACTTAAATGCTGTAATGTGGTAACTACCATTGATGCTCAGATCTTAGTTGTAAAGTTCTGCTCAGGTTTCCTTGGTGCATGAGAGCCTCCCATCTCCAGCCTTTAGAAATGGGAAGAGCAAGATGCTGATAGCTGCTTCTTGCTTAAATGGGGTGAGAGTAGGGGGTGGCAGCTCCCGAAAAGATACCCAGCAGGCTGGATGCATCTGGAGCTCTGTACATTTAGAGGAGGAAAACTCAGAGGTGAGCGGAGCCTCAGAGGCCCTGAGACACGACAGCAACTGAAATGCCTTCTTGGAATTCCTGAAACCTCCTGGAAATCGGCAGCCCCTTTCAGGGTTATGGGAGCACCTCTCCAGGTACCTACCTCTCATTGGCTTGTGCTAATAGCACCTCCTAAAAGTACCAAGGGGAGCCCCCAAAAAAATAGAACCTGAACCCAGTGTCAGAGGGCTTGTCAGCATTTCTCTGCATCTGGTAACGAAATACAAGTGCTGTGTGTGCATGGCTCTGCACACAGCGTTGAGCTTCTTCCTGGGGATGTGAACTAGAGCTGAATCAGCGAGACTTAAGTGCTGGTTTCTGCCTTTTTTTGCCGGACTCATGCAGACCCCCCAAGCTCAGGGCCCTGAAAACAAAAGCTTTTTTCTAGTGTCTACTAAAGGGCCACTGAGCTCTTCCCAGCCCAGGGTCTTCATATCTGTGGGTGTTATGGACCTCCCCCTTACATGTTGGGAATTATGGCAAGCAAGATTGTAAGGAACAACGTCCATAACTTCATCTTGAGCAGCTATGGAGAAAGACAGTTTGAACACTCCCAAAAGGGTCTGGAAGTCTTAGTTCTTAATCAAGGATCCTCATGATGACATTGAAGGCACAGCTTTGAAGAACGCAAATGTGAACATTGTGCTGACTTTCTCTTTTTGTAAATCTTTCAAAGGTGTCCCATCTATTTCTTTGCATTTTTCAACTCAATTTTGCTTAAAATATACTTTTTAGTGATGGATTTCTTGCTTTATTGTCAGTTTTGTTGTAAAAATAATTGACATGCTTCACTGTATAAGTTTTGGGCTTACGGCCAGACGGTTTGTTTACTTATGTTGTGAAATGGTTGCCTCAGAGGGTTCAGCTGCTATGCACCCGTCTACTGCAGTCTGCGAGATACAGCCTCGCCCTCCTCTTCTCATGTTCTTCTGGTGCCTTATTCTCAAACCGTTGGTTATTCTTATGAGGGGGAGCAGGAATGAGGATGTGACGTGTCACCATCCTGGTGTCGTCATCCGTCTTTGCATTCTGTGTATTCCAGCCCTATAGCAAACTCAGGTCCTCCCTCAGGTAAGGCACAACAACCTTATTCCTTCCCTCTACACAAATGAGTTTGATTCATTTTAGTGGTGTTGGGGCTTGAATATCACATGTATGTTTGTAAGTGCTCTACTGCTGAGCCACATTCCTGACCCTTCTTTACATTATTATTATTATTATTATTATTATCATCATCATCATCATCATCATCATCATCACTATCACTGTCTTCCTGTTCATCATCGATTTGCTCGAGCGGGCACCAGTAACCTCTCAATATGACCTGTTTCATGCTAGTAGAGCCCAAGGGTACCTGCTTGCTCCAGGAACATAAAGAGCCTCAAACCATTCCATCAGGTCATGGGAATGAGGTCTATAATTGTTACTGGCATTTGGCATATCAAATACGACATGGGTAGCTTGCCAGGCTCTGCCGTGCGGGTAGCATACTCTTGTAGTCATCTCAAATTCCAGCATTTTTTGATGAACATCACAGCCGCATAGGGCCGTGCAAGCCGGGCTGTGATAGGCTGGTCTGCAGGGTGCAGTTGTTGTTGTTGTTGTTGTTGTTGTTATTATTATTATATATTTTTTCGTCAGGGATTCACTTGATCACTTGATCACTTGATTCTCGTTATTCATCGATTTGCTCGAGTGGGCGCCAGTAATATTTCCATTGGACCCTATCACATGCCAATGTAGCCCAATGGCATCTGGTTGATTCAGGAATATGAAGAGTCTCAAACCGTTCCTTCAGGGTCTTGACAAGGAAGTCTGACCATCTTGTAGGTGGGTGGCCACGTGATCTTTTGACATCCTTTGGGATCCAGTCGGTAACGGCTCTAGTCCAGCGGTTGTCTCCAAATCGCATTACATGTCCAGCCCATCTTATTTTCCATGCCTTGGCAAACGAGACAGCATCCCTGATTCTGGAATAGCGACGGAGGTCAGAACTCTGGATTCCTTCTCTCACTTGATTGAGGCGTGATATTCCAAGCATAGCTCTTTTGATTCCTCTCTGGGAGACCCGAATAGCATTCTTATCCTGCTTTCGTAGGTCCCAGGTCTCTGAGGCATATGTTAATGCAGGGAGAACGGTGGAGTCAAAGAGATGTGCCCAGAGCCAGAGGTTCTTTGTTCTTTTAGCTATTTCTTTGATGCCTTTGGTCAGGGATTACTTCTGACAATGATCAGGGACCATATATGGTGCCAGGTATTAACTAGGCCTGGTATTGTGCAAGGCAAACATCTCACCCCTGTACCACGCTGGCCCTTCTTTGCTTTCATAAGCAGCATCTCCTAGATGTATTTGACGCATGTGTTGATGGAGAGAGCAGTCTGTGTTCAGAGCCCTTTAGGTGTGGATTTAGTAAAGACATAATTTTATTTTATACTTATTTTTCCTAAATTTTCTTTCAGTGTTTTATTTGTGATTCTTGCATTAAGTTTTAGTAGAATTCCTCCCTAAATTCTACACTGAGAATTCTATATTTAATACATGCTTTTCTATAACTCTTGGATACACAAATATCTATTCACACTTATTTAGTCAATGGTCCACTCAGTGAATTAATCTGTGAACAGATATCAAGTTATTTGTTGAAATATACAAAAAAGAAGTTCCAGAGAACATTCTCCAGATTACCAGCTAATCCAGTTATAGACTGATGTTTTCTTTTGACTGAGTGATGCCTCTTCTCAGTGGGAAAGTTCTCATTTCCTCTTTCCTTTCTTTGGAGTGGAAAGAAGGACCCAGACTATGGGAAAGGGTCTGTCCTGTAAGATGTGCCAGAGATAGTATATATCAGCCTTGAGAATAATTCTTATATTGAGTATAACATGCAAATTATCACAATTAAAATAATTATATTTTACAAGAAAGTATATGCTCCACACTCCTGTTTTCTTACCATTTTTATAAATCTAGTGTTCATAGAAACAGGAAAAATCAATTCTAATATAGTTTTTAATTCATTATTGATAGACTACAAATTATCATTTTAAAACGTAGTCAGTGATACAGAGTAATTCGGTTCACATTCCTTTTGCTATACCACGTCTTATAATTCTGACGTGTGTTTGCTACTCAGAACACATCTCTAGAGTTGCCATTAGCTGATGCTCATAGAGGCAACGCATTGACACAGCCACACACCATTCTCGGAAGGCCTATGCACATTGTAGTGTCAAGGAAGCCTGCACCTTGAATAAGGGCTTTGTGATCAAAAAGATGAGGTATGTAATGAGGTTTTGCCGGCTCCTGACAATGCGTGTATTCCCTTGCTCTTTGAGCCTGTGAATACAATGGAAGGACCCCAGAGAGGGTCTGCAGGAGAGAGGTTCATACCCCCCTGAGCATCTGGACGTGTTCATATATGCAGAGTCCCTGAAGGAACTGGGGCGGGGGATCAGCTTGCTTCCCACAGAGAGGCCCCAGGAATCACCTGCCCCACTTTTCCTGGCCAGGTGAGTGTTTGGAATTGCATGATCATCCACTGGGGACGCCGTCTGGTACCCAGGATACTAAGTGTGTTAGTGTCCTGGGGGAGTTAGAGCACTCATCTGGTACCCAGGATACTGAGTGTGTTAGTGTCCTGGGGAGTTAGAGCACATGCTGGGCAGAAACTTGTCTATATGTTTACACGTATGTATATATGTTTACATACATGTACCTGTGTGCATATGTTTAAATATGCTAGTGCCAAGAACTGAGCTGGTGGTTTCACCTGAGCTGGTGATTGAACTTGGGAGCCCTCAGCTGTGCTCCCCACCTTCTGAGCCATGGCCCCAGCTGCTGGACTGATACTATTCTTCAAGACTCTGCCTTTTCCTGAAAGTGTTTAAGGTGAACTGCTACTGAGACACCAGCCACTGGGAACATTGATTTAATCCAGATGCCAAGTAGTCTCCTGCTTCCCAGAAAGGGACCTTTCGCGTTGTTTCTCATTCACCTAATGGTGGTTACATGAAAGGGACCATTTTCATATGCAACTTTTTCCTAGGGAATCTCAGACCTCGATTTGAATCGCGCCATCCGCAGCACATGTTTGTGGGGAAGGAGGCAGACTGAGGGTCTGCAGGAGGGTCTTCAGGGAGAAGCTGTCTGGGGCCGCAGGACCGACTTCAGTGCCTGGGTCTCCATTCGGGGTTGGAGTAACTTGCCATACCATGTCTTATAAACTTAGGGCTACACTTAGGCCTCTTGCACCAAACTTGTTGTTTGACTTTTAACAGTAGTTGCCTTAGCATTGGAGTTACCAACTTAAAACCTATTAGAGCTGGATTGCAGGAAAAGCACCAAAGGAGAGAGAAAAGCTTTGTTTGTTGAGGTATATTTGTAGAAAAAAATAGACGTTTTTGAAAGAACTCTCTTGAACAGTATGATTTGGTTACAGTGACAGCAAATTAAAATTGGTCTACTGTTGTACTGAATGCTGTTTTCTTCCCTTGGGGATTTAGGTTTCAGAAATAAAAAGAATCTGGTTGCCTTGTAATTCATTTTTTGACCAGGGGTCCCAGTGATTGTTCACATAAATGTGAATAAATTATTATATGAATGTTTGTACATAAACTACACTTTGTAACAAGGTGATACAAAGAGAATGAAATCTGCTCCCACGCTCTAGATCCCACATACGGGCCATTTCATCGTCTTTACTGCTGTGTGAAATAATTCTACAGGATTTGAGGATTTTTTTTAAATACATCCTATAGCCCATGTCGTCCCGTGCCCAATGGAGTGTTTATTTTGGAATAAATGAAGCTAATATTTCTTCTTAAGTAGCCCCCTGCCGCGGTTGGGCACATTGTCACCCTGGAATGTCAGTGGCCAGGTGGGTTTGGCACCGATTGTGTTGATCATTTCTGCAAGCTCGCTTCTCATTCTTCTGAGACTCAGCACATGGCCGACTGTTGTGATGGCAAAGGTGATGCGTGGCTTTGGCGCCTGGCGCCGACTAGGCAGCGCGTAGCCAACACAGCACAGTGCCTCTGTGGCAGACTCTGAGCTGCCGAGGTCCACCCTCCACAGCGGTCACAGTGGGCAGCGGAGCCGGTCCTTGACACTGGTCCCAAAGTCTCCTTGCAGCTGTGTGTCAAGTTGCATCTGTGTCTTTCCCAAAATAGCCGCTGCACCTGTCTCCCTTTGCCACGTGTCAGTGCGGACCATTTGCTGCCTTTGTTGCCACAAGGCTTGCCATGGTGCTCTTTACACATAGTTTGTTTTATTAGTCTCTCCCTCCCTAAAATCAAAAGACAAGGAGAAAATAATTTGAAAAGGGGGTTTGGGAGTATCTTGAAATTTATGATCAGTCCTTTTAGCATGAGGATCAGGAAGATCAGGACTTTACATTCAAAACCCTAATTATCAGGGCTGGGGAGATATCTCACTGAGTGGGGTACTTACTTTGCATGCAGCCGACCTGGATTCTGTCCCCTGGAAATCCCTAGGATCCCACGAACACTGCCACTCCTGCCAAGAAACTCCTAATTATCAATCATAGAGAAGTGAGAAGTATATATATATTCATTTATTGCTTTGGGGGCCTTAGTGGTTGCTGTGCTCTGTGCTCAGAAATCACGCCTGGCTGGATAGTGGTATTTGGATCATACTCAGGTCAGCTGTATGCAAGGCAAGTGACTGACCAACACTTCTTATCATCCATCCTTCTGTCCGTCTGTCTGTCTGTCTATCTGTCTGTCTATCTAGCTATTGTCTATTTATTGCTTTCTTTTTCACACTCAGCAATGCTCAGGAGTTACTCCTGGCTCTGCACTCAGGAACTAATCCTGGCAGTGCTCGGGGAACCCTATGGGATGCTGGGGATAGAACCCGGTTGGCCACATGCAGGGCAAATGCCCTCCCCACTGGACTATTGCTCCGGCCCCCCACACTCTTCTTTTTTAAAGAAAGTTGTTTTAGATTGAAATTCTGTGGTTCAAAATACTGCTAAAAGGACTTCTGTTTTTACAAAGGCAGAATGTGAACTTGACTACTGCAGCCAAAATCTGCCCACTAAAATTGATTTCATTTGTCAGTATCAGTGAATTGCATAGTTTATATTGTCCAGTGTTTCTTCTGTACCTCATAGAACAACAAACTTAGAAGTGTTAATGCCGTTCATTCATTGTCATGAATATCACATGGCTTTTGTGTAGAAAGTGGTTGTTTTTATCAGGAAAAAAAGGAATGGGATTTGACTTTTAAGCCTCAAAAAGTGTGGTAGGGATAAAGGAAGCATTTAAATATGTAATAAGTTTGATGGCAATAAACATTAATAGGAAAAATAACAGGATCAGACATAGATATATTACCTATTAGAGATGTCAGGAAGAGGTGCTTTTTACTATCTTTATTTTATTATTATTATTATTATTATTATCATCATCATCATCATCATTATTGAGGGATGGGGCACACTTGGTGTTTCTCAGGGTTTGCTCCAGGCTCTGTGCTCAAGGATCACTCCTGATGGTGCCTGGGGAAATATGTGGGGCAGGAGATCAAATCCCACCAGCTCTGAGCAAGACAAGTCCTTTTTCCACTGTGTTGTCTCGCTGACCTTCAAAGGTGGGGCGGGGTGTGCGGGTGTTCCTTATAGCAGGATGTGTAGTGGGCGTGTCTGATGAAGTGTGTAAATATTATTGTTCAGTTCTCTGTCTCCAAGACTCCTGCAGCTTGCTAGAATGTTACCCCAGGTTTCTGCATATCTGGCTTCTACAGCTCTTGGACTTTTTATTTTTTTCCAACTCTGCTTCACTTAGTTTATCAGAGCTTGTTTTAACCAATCCTTTATTTTCCCAAAACATTCTGCACCTAATAGCTTGGTGTCATATGACTCTGGCCAGGGTGACTTGGCTTTCAAAGCAAGTCTTTGAGTTTAAGTTAATTAAATAATGCATCCTTGCTATCATATTCTGTCATCTCCAACCTTTGAACTGGTTTGTATCCCATGGCTTGCTGTGACCCCTTTGAGTGAATTCTTCAAGTCAGAGTTTTGGAAATGGAGGGAAATGCTGCTCTGGAGCTTTTCTTTCTAACAGTCAGTTGGAGTATATACAGGCTTTTGTATTTGTAATATGCGCCTTTACTCTGAGAGACTTAATTGCCCTGGACTCTTCAAGTACTGTCTCTTATTCTAGCTTAGCCTGGCCACAGACCTACAAAGAAAGAATGTTCTAGAAGTTGTAGTGTTGGCTTCTTATCGGTTAGAACCAAGTGATAGGCAGCAAAGCCATAAGTAATAGTAAAGGTCTGATAGTTTCATGTTTAACTCTTAAGCCCCAAGGAAAGGACAAAAAACCTATTTATGGTATATTATAATCTCATGACTCTTAAATCGGAAGTAACAGGAATGTTAAAAAGAAATGACAGATTTTTATCCTGGAAAAGAAGAAAAGCTAGTTTATTTTTATTTTTTTTTACATTATTAGTCTAAGAACATAGGAAGTTGATATTCATAGATAGTCAATACTCAGTATAATAGGCTTAAAAAGCAATTTTAGAAATGTAACTGGATAAGTACTATTCTTTGTGTGTATTGGATGAAATTGTCCCATGTTAGTATAGAAATAACAAAGGAAACAAATGCTTTTCAACAGTGCCGTGATGGGGAGAAATACAGCATTTCTATTTATAACTTGTTCAGAGTCCCACATAAAAATAGCTGCAACTAACAGATTTGCTCAGATCTGGAATACAAAGTTGTTACTGCCAGTGACTTGAGGAATTCTAATAAGAACAATCAGAACCTTGGTAAATATTGAAAGTTTGTCTTTTCTTTTTCTCCACACTTTTCCTATGGGGAGGAAAATCAGTTCTCGGTGAAATCCTAACTTCTGTGTTTTTCACTCTGTTATTTTCCTGGCTGTCAGTCTCTCCCCTCTCTTGAATAGGAAGGATGCGTCTGTCCCTCTCTGCAAGGTGGATGTCTTGCTGATAATCGTATCTTTTCCAGTGAAACCTATTAGCTCTCAGCTTAATAGATGTAATATTTTATTCTTCCAAAGACTAATTTTGTGTGATTGGCATGACAGCAGATATATTAAGCATCTCAGAAGTTAATGAAACTCTTCTTTTTCTCTGACTTGCAGCGAAGTTTCCTGGGGGTGTGCCAGCTTCAAAGTGGGGGAGCTGCTGACGTCAAAGGAGAAACTTCTAGCTCTGAAGCTCAGGTGGGTCTTGGTCTGCAAAATGTGGCGCAAAGTTAACTGCCCGTGACATATGTTCTTGGGGGTGAGGGGAGACGGCAGGGACTTGAAATCCACCATTTTTGTAATGTTCAGATATTGTGAATCTCTAATAACTTACAATGTACTCTGCAGCAAGTGACTGTAAATCACTCCTGCTTATATTCAAGCCCATGTTTCAGATTTTGAAAGTTATGGACTCTAGTAGGGAAAACAATAACCATTACATTATCTTTAAGGTTATGGAATGTCCTGGAAGTCCAAAAAAAAAAATAGAAATGATGGGCATGTTATTTGTTTCTCTGGTGCTTTTCAAAATGTTTCTTTTTAAATCAAATAAGTTTTTTTTTTTTTTTTTTTGCTTTTTGGGTCACATCTTGCGATGCTCAGGGGTTACTCTTGGCTCTTTGCTCAGGAATTACTACTAGTGTTGCTCGGGGGACCATATGGGATGCCAGGGATCGAATCTGGGTCGTCAGCGTGCCAGGCAAATGCCCTACTTGCTGTGCTATCATTCCAACCCCTAAATCAAATAAGTTTCTAGGTTTGAAATGTTTGTTAGATAAAGCCTCGAAGGTTTATCATCAATCATAGTACTTTACTGATTGCTTTCTTTTTAACATAACTTGTTACTGTATTAATAAGGATAAGGTACACACGCTCATGAGACAGATTCCAGTAGAGACAGTAGAGCACAGTTAGTGTGGAGAAGCTAACTTTTCGTGTAGACCACACTAGTTTACAAGAAGTTGCATAATCCTTTCATACTCGTTTTTACATATGATTGTCTTGTTTTCTTTGGACTCTGTAGTTTGGGGCTACTAGTTATAAGATGTTTTAAAAGTATTCTTTTAAACTGATAATATCTGACTATTTTGGAGCCATATCAAGTTGTGCTTGGATGCGACTCATGGCTCTAAGCTTGGGGGTCTTTCTCAGAGGTGCTGGGACCAAACCCAGGTCTCTAGAATGCAGACATGAGCTCAGTCCATCGAACTGTCCTAGTTCAATATTTGTTACTTTTATCACCATCTAGTTATTGCTGTCAATTACTTTATCATTATATTTTGGGGTTACACTTGCCTGTGACTTACTCTTGGCTCTGCAGTCAATGATCACTCCTGGTAGAGCTCATGGGACACTACTGGGTACCAGGGCTGGAATTCAGGTTGGCCACATGGCAATGACAGTAACTCCTAACCCTACACTGTATCTGTGGCTTCTAATAGTTCTTTTCACAGTACTCGAATGATCAGGTTTCTGTGAAAGAAATAAGCACTATTCTTTGGTGCCAAACTTCTGCAATCGTCCTGAGTTCTTTTGTGCTCCTTGTCACTGAGTAGCTTCACATCCGATCATTCAGACTCCAGAGCCTGTGAACTAAGCCTGCAGAACACCATCACCTATGGTTCCAAACATGTTTTGAGCTAGAATTTGTTAGCTAAATTCCAAACTTATTTTTTCCCACAGAAAATGTTAAGTGTCAAGTGTACATCACATGCTTTCATGCCACATTGATGTTTTTGTCGTTGTCTTATATTAGAGAAAGGCCTCCAATACAGACAGTGGCTCATACTCAGATAACCCTCTTTATTTAATATTAGGTACTAAATTTCCTAAGATTATTCCAACATCCCCATGGGACTTGCTTTTCCCTTAAGTTTTAATCTGCTTTCCTTTAGAGCTCACTTACTTTATATTTCAGAATTTGTTTCCTCTGACTTCTTTTAAATATGAATCATATTTGCTATATTATATGCATATATAATATATATATATATATATATATATATATATTCCTGAATGCACTCTATAATGTTAAAAAGTTAGTTTTTCTGTATCACTGTCACTGTCTTCCCGTTCATCATCGATTTGCTCGAGCGGGCCCCAGTAACATCTCCATATGTCCTGCCTCATGCTAGTAGAGCCCAAGGGCATCTGCTTGCTCCAGGAACATAAAGAGCCTCAATCCATTCCGGAATGAGGTCTATAATTGTTACTGGTATTTGGCATATCAAATACAACACGGGTAGCTTGCCAGGCTCTGCCATGCAGGTAGCATACTCTTGTAGTCATCTCTAAGTCCAGAATTTATTGATGAACCGCGACCACAAGCGGCCGTGGCGAGCCGGGCTGTGATAGGCTGGTCTGCTGGGTGGAGTTCTGATGAGAGAGAGTCCGGATGTGGAAAATGGAGGCCCTCATGGAGTGGGGGGTCATCTGGCTTGTTGTGAGGCTCTGCTGGGGTGGCGTGCCAGGGCTAGAACCCACCATCCCTCCTGGGCACCTCGTGAGCAGCTGGGCACAGGGAGAGCAAGTAGCAGCTCTGCCCCATGTCTGTGAATCTCTCTTTCTGTATAGAAAATTATAATAGGCTTGAAATATACTGGATAGTCTTATAATTATAACAATACATAATTTGTGCTCCTATAATGATATTAGGAATATTTTTGCATCAACTTGTATTAAATCAAACTATGTTACAACATTTTATAAATTAAGAAACTGAGCTATAGAAAGCAGTAACTTATAGCAATTCACAATGCTCTTAAGCAGGAAAATAAGGTGTGAGGCCACGCCTTCCTGACTACAGCCTGAACATTAAACAGCCAACTTCTTGTTTCTTTTGATAAAGAAGAAATAGATCCTGTTAAAGCATGTGGTTTATCACGTGACCTAGTCATGGTCTTCAGGTCCAGACTCTCTTGTACTCATTTTCTTCCCTGTCGCTGTCGTAGACATCTCTTCTAGTAGGCGAAGACCAAGGAAGTGTTAGCATGCCACGGGGAAAGTAGGAAGCTTAGCCCCTAAGCTGGATGGAAGTGGGAGCAAGCCTTGTAATTAGGGAATTAGAGACTGGAATCCTGTCTCACTCCAGAACCATAGCATTTTGGGACCAACAGCATGGTAGTCGTTGGCACTCTCAACCAGGTCTGAGTCTCTGTGTTGTACCAGCAGAAATTGGGAACATCACAGAACAGTCTTATGATATCATAATAGGATGGAGAAGTTCGGTCTGTCTCTGAGATGGCATCAGTAGTAAGGGGAAATTGAAAGTACTTCACTCTTAAGGTACTTAGCCACGAAGGCTGAAGGTGGAGGGAGAGAGTCAGTATATCTCCTAGGAAATCCTTCCTCTGGAAGGGTCACGAGAATGTCTCAGCCCTGTTCCGTTGGCCACAGTGCTGTATCTACCAACAAGCTTTTTATCTGTTCCTGACTAAAATGATGGGTCCTTAGGAAATGTGTAAGAGACAGCAAAGTTAATGCTGTACAGTTGATGTTACTACGAGAAATATCTCTTCACTTCATAGAAACTAGCCTGCAACCAAATGTCAGAATCTTTCCGTGATGGTCTTATTCAGTTTCTACAGCGGCGCCACCTGCATTTGCTCTACTATATTTAAGGTCCCACAGCTGTGGATGGGACAGGCAGAATTAGAATTCATTTTCATCAAACCCTAGGGCTTGTCTCATTTTCCTGCCATATAGGAACCTCATAGTCCAATGGAAGTATTGCCTCCTTCTGCATTTTAATTTTTATTCTTTAAAGAGTTTTAAGAGGCTCAATGATCTTTTCTGAAAGCTTTAGATTAAAATTCAATTATATATATGTAATACTATATATAATACTATATATAATACTATATATATGCACCAGCAACATAGTAGAAATTTAATAATTATTGGAATTTTGATTCATGTTGATGACTTCATTGTATTTTTATGGACATTAAGTGTGGTCTGGGTCCATTATTTCTAAGTGGAATCTGATAAATTAGAAATCTACCTAATTTGAATATGATGCAGACTAAGCATTAGCATTAAGATGTATCTGGGACATGCAACCTCTCTGATAGCGAGAGAATGGGTTTATTCTGTTGGAAAAGCTGAAAAGATTTTACTTAGAACCCACACACAGGTCCTGGTCAGCCACTGTGCCTTGTCACAGACACTTTCAGTTTATCCATCAAGTATTCTCATCACCTTATCACCTCCTACACATAACCTCCCCACATTCCGTAGTCATAGGAGCAGTTTATTAAAGAAAAGTAAAACATTTTCTTGAATGGAAATGTGTGAGAATATAGTCACCCACTCTCTCTCTGTCTCTCTCTTTCTTTCTCTCTGTCTCACACACACTTATTGTTTCTTTTAAAAGGAAAGGTGAGCAACAATATCAACATATACAAAACTTGCTATTTTAGCTTGATCTCCCCAAGGCGTGCTGTTGATAGCCTCAAGGGGATCCGGAGATGAGCTTCTTTTAGTATCTTATAGGCTGGAAGCCCTGGGGTCTTGTCTTGGCCACAGAGCAGTGGGTCAGATTCATCCCTTCCTGAAATACAGAATGAATCCGAGGTGATCAATAAATCAATAGATGTGACCTTTCATCCCTTTCCAGAAAAAAAGAAATCACTCTGTACACTACATGGAAATCTACCCCCCAAATTTAAGTGAAGAAACAGGGAATGTCACCCACAGCTTCCCACCGCCTTGGGGCACCCACCAGTTGTCTCTGAGGCTGTTACTGCCTGCTCTGGATCACCCATTTTGGGAAACTCTGCTGCAACTGGATAATAGACTTTTAGGTGTTATATTTCTTTTTCTGTTTGCATGGAATGAAGTCTTTTCGAAATGCGGGCTGGCTGGAGGAGGTGGGAAGAAGCACACCAGCTGTACTCTGGGCTTTGTGCTGAGGGGTCACTCCTGATAGAGCACGGGACCATGTGGGGTAACAGAGCTCAAATCAGGGTCAGACATGTGCAAAGCAGGTGCTGTAAGAGCTGTCCTGCCTCTGAGCCCCAAGTGCGTTCCTGTGTTGTCCTCTCTATGTCTCTGACCTCCTGCTTGGGTTAAATCCATCCTTTCTGGATCTCTGTTGAAAGCAGCTCTTTCATCTAACTTTAAATCTCTCCTTCATCCCGGAACAACTCGATGTAGTGCAAAGAACAGCTTTCATTTATGCTAGCCTTGGGTTCAGGTCCCATATCTGTCACCTGCTGTCACCCCAGGCATGTCGTCTGCTCTCCTTAACATCTGTTCCTGAGCTGGTAGCAGCATCCCTCTCAGGGTGATTCTGGCCAGCTACTAACAGCAGTGAAATTCCATGAACTGTCTGTCAGTAGAGGAAAATGCTCTCAGTGTACTTCTCCTTGCTTCCTGCATTGAACTTTCAAATTCTCGGAGCCATGGCCTCCCGTTTGGCCAGGTTGTCTTGTTTAGCCCAGTAAAGTTCTTTTTCCAAAACGAGACACTCATCGTTATCTGAATTAGTCAGTGGCACAGGGGTTTATTTAACCTATGATCTAGACAGCAGATTTAGATATGAGGACAGGCATGCTTCTGAAGCCTGTGTTCTGTTTTTATTCTCTCTGACATCAGATTTGGCTTCTTACCAGGTGGCAGATAGCAGCTAGAGGCATATGGAGAGCAGTTTGTTGGAAACAGGCAGCATTCCAGGAGAGCTGGGGGTGGAGAATTTTGTTTTGACTTAAAACTTGAGCAATGTAGTCTTGACATCAGGGCAGAAATTTATACAGGCTGCACGATGCCTCCATTACTTTTAAAGTTCCATGCATTTTATTGTGGAATACATCACTCGGACTAGAGAAGTGAATTCAGGTGGCATTCCACGGCACAGGGCGGTGCAGATGAAGGCAAAAAGTTAAATACAACGTAAAGGCACTCGCTTCTGCAAGGCATTATATTCTTTTATGTAACTGCATTAATGTCCTCTCAGGACACAATTGCCTTAAGTGATCCAAAAGGCCTGACATAAGCCACTTTGTAATAATAGCTGTTGGAGTTCCATCAATTTATCATCAAATTAGAGAATGCACAAATTAGAACTGCTGTTGGGTCCTTACAGTAGAGAAGTGGAAAGACCGTGTGACTTAGTCACAGAGTCCAGAAGGGTGGCTAATTGCTTTGAGTGAGACCCAGTGTTCTCAACTGGGAATTGAGGTGCTAGGGGCAACCCCTCACTGGGCTGGTTGTGAATTACTGATGTGAAATGCTCACAGCACTGGCTGACATTGGAAAGTGCTCCGTCAGTGATCGCTAGCCTTTGTATTACATTCTCTTTTTTTCACTAGCTTCCTATATAGTTCCAGATTTTATTTTCAGGCAGGGATTAGTCTGGATAAAACACAGCTGGTCAGGAATGACTTCGAGGCAGAGCAGGTGTTTATCACACTTATCCCGAGGTACTCAAATTATTTTTATGATCGGTATTATTTTCCATTTCATTCAACCATTGACCTCCTTTTATTTTTGATGTAAATTCTTCTGCAGTAATATAGTATGCATTTTTGTTGTGTTCCTAATCCATTTTCATGAGACTGCACAAGGGATGACCAGGGAAGCCAATTAGCACTTCTTCAGTCTTCATTATTCAAAGGATGTTTCTTATTGGGCAGGTTGCAAATTAGAGTTTTCAGGCACAGAAGGAACAACACACACTTAGAGTACACTTCAATAGCTCCTCAATTTGTATAGCAAAGCCTGAAATCTTTCCCTTTTTAAAATGCAAATCACATAAAGCTAATATCTGTACACAAAGACCTACCTGCTTAAGAAGTTTGAGAGCTAATTTAGCTTTGAAGATAATTTGCAGGAATGATTAGGTCTAAAAGGAATTATATCTGACCTAAAAAATTTGTAGGGGACTTGGCCATATTTCCCAAAGTCACTTTCACTACAAATCTCCTGTTTCCGCCATGTGAGACACACTTCCACCAGCTTTGTCAAAGGAGCATTTTTGGGGAACACCAGGATGCCTTTAATTATTAGTATGGGTTCTTAAATAAATGAGCCAAAACTCCGTAACGGTTTTGGAATTAAATTATGACCACGGTCAAAGAAGTTTGAAAATGCCGCAGGGAAAGGCAGTGATCTGACAGGCCTGGCTGTGGGACTTGTGGAAAGACCCCCTGGGTCCCACGCCCACCGCCACATGTTGGGAGAGTCTTAGGGGACAGGTGGCACCTCTGGATTTCCCCAAACAAATTGAACAGAGAAGCCCTCTTCACTCAACATCTGTTAACATCCCATTGACTCTAGTTCCAGAAGACTCCTTGTCTAGGACGTGTTGACTTAGACAGGCACCACTAGCATAAGAAACCATACATCTGTATCCACTCCACCCTTCTTCCTTCCCTGCTCCCCCAAAATATATTCAGTTATGCTCACCTCTACTGACTGGGTGTGGTCTTCATCCAGATTGATACCTTCCTTCTTAAGCCCCTCTCTGCCCCACACACTGGGTCCCTGTCTCCCCTAGGCACAAGCAGAACCTGTCCACTGTTTCCACAATCCTTGTTGATAGGCAGTGCCATGGCCCATATAGATGCCAAACTGTGAAATTTCTAGATTATACAGAAAGGACCCATAGAATATGTTCTGCTTCCTTCATGCTGTGTCTTTTATTGATAATACTGGTTCTAACTTGGCACTGTTCACACAGACTTCATTTTCCATGCAAGTATAATCACAAAATGTAATTTAGGTCTCCCACTGAAAGCTATTTTAAGGTCTTTCTTCTTCTGATTAAACTAAGTACCACATGAATTTCAAGAGTGTTTGGTCAATTTCTTGGAAAAATGTCATGGGTATCCTTATACCCATTATACTGTATCTGAATAATGCTTTAGGGAGTTTTACCATTTTGACAGTGACAAAATGTATGGTATCATTTGCCCCAATAACAAATAACAAGTCTTACTTAAAAATATCAAGTCTTACTTAAAAACAACAAGTCTTACTTACAAAGGTTTTAGTTGACTTTTGTTAGTATCAGAATTAGGAGTACAACAGAGAATTCTAATGTCCCTAGAGTATTAGCTCTTCCAGTTGTCTAGAATGTTTCTAGAACTCAGAGAATGCGTTCTCCATTGAGAGCTCAGACTCTTCACACCTGCCAGTGAATAATTGTGGTCATTCTCTCATCATGCCTTCATTTTGCCCCTGGATTTCTGATGACCTAAGGACCTCTAACCTATCATTATGCTTTTGAGTACGCCGAAGACAGGGTGGGTCTCTCAGTCCTGCTCTCGCTGCCAGTGACCTTTAGGAGATCTCCTTTTTAAAACTGTTTCCAGTGAGGTTGACTTCATTTACACTTTGTCGAGTCTACTTAATGTTCAATAAGCGACCTGGTATGGGGATTCTGGTTGGTCTGGTGGGAATGGAGAACATGACTTCCCTCTAGGCACAGTGATCCTCCTCATCTGTGCTAGCTTTTGGAGTGTCACCCTGTCGCCCATGAAGTGAGAGTCCCTGATATCTCTCATTCTGAGATATGCGTTGCCATGCCATCCCAAAACTCTCTTTGGAAGAAGATTCACAATAATACTTCAGTAGTAGAATTGCATCAGAACAAAGATGACTGCAATTTAATATCAGGTTCAGGGAAGCAAACAGTCTAAACAATGTGATGGAATGTCATCAGAAGGAGAGAGATAAAGATGAAATCAGGACTGGTAAGAGGTAAATAAAGAGAACAAAGACTAAGCTAGTCCTTTGCTCCATATTTTACTTTCAGAACCAAAAACATATCTAACAAAGGTGTTTGTTACTTTGATGTATTCTTCATAGGATTTTCTAAATGATAAGGATTCTTTATAACAGAATGTGCCCTGGTGAGTTAGGTATATTATTGAATGGTTTTACCTTCTTGCCTGAAGATAAGTTTTTATAAACTTAATGAAATTTTCAGAAACAGGTTTGATTGGCTTTGACCTAGGTGTTCCTGGGTATATATTACATTATTACATGCAAATAAAATGACCAAGTTCACATGTAGATTCTTATTGAATCTTACTTCTTTCTGGTGTTCACACATGTAAATTGGAAAGTAAATATGCCCATTCCTTTAGAACTTAATATAGAAAATTTTTGGTAACAACAAATTTGAGATGGCATAATAATATTGGCTTAAACTTTAGTCATCCACCAAAGACCAGAGAATTACTTTCAGTTTTTTTTTAATCTTCCCTAACATTTTTCTGATACAGTTGCTCTAATACCAAGAACTTTTCAAAGTTTTGATCCTAAACTTAGAAATACTGCGTATCGGGATTATTTTCTTCTTATCTAGAATCAAATTGAAGATTTTCCAGGGATTTACACAGTAAATATGAGTAACAGCCTCCAAGGATTCCTGGATTTGCTTCTTTGTTGTGCAAACTGCCAACCTATGGCAAGTTTTTCATCACTTGAGATGTACTTCTAATTCATGTAAGAAGTAACCGCTCTGTGACCAGGTGACATAATCTTTAAATAACTTTAAGGATAGACTTGTGAGTGAAGTATTACAGAAACTTAGAGTTCCATTACTGTTCCCAGGAACTAATTACTTGAATTTTTCTCTCTAAAATTAGTGGAAATACCATTTTGAATTATTGTATGTTCAAAATGAATTATTGTATGTTCAAAATAATTCAATGTTGAATTATTGTATGTTAAAAGTATGTTCTGTCTCTAAATTATGGGTTCATAAGCCATATTAAAAATATCCATTTAAAAAAATTAAAATGTTAAATAGTAGGGGGATGGAGTGATAGTAAAGTGAGTAGGTGCTTGCCTTACTCATATGTGAGCTGTGTTCGACCCCTGGCACCACATATATTCCCCTGAATAAGTCAGGAGTGATTCCTGAGCTGAGTCAGGAGTAAACCCTGAGCATGACAAGGTGTGGGACCAAAATGAACAAACATTACCTATTCTTTCTTTGATTTCCGTCTTCTATTTTTTCTTTAAACCCCCAATTTTTCCTGAAACAAGTAATATTTGAGTGATGTTATATTTCCTGCCAAGTTCAGTTCAAAAAATATATCAATATAATGATATATATGTGAAGGCTAGAGTGGTAGAAAAATGATAAAACACATATAACTGGCTTCATGCTATGTTTTTATGAAATTTCATGGTCCCAGATTGCTTTTTATAAATTATTTTTTAGTTCAACATAGAAAGAAGTAATGTTTTTTTGCTTTAAGGGTTAAGGTCAGTCAAAGAAATAACAATACATGTTTTCTGTTGAGAGAAAATAAAAAGTATCATTATTTTTGGACCTTAAGTATATCTCTCCTTAGTTAAAACTTTACAAATTTCCGCTCAGTGTCTTCCTTGCAGAAGTATGGGTTTAGAAAAGAGATTAACAGATGTCCAAGGGTGTGGGAGGGCTTCTTTTTTTAATCCGTTTTAGGAGTAGAACCCTGAAAACTCTGAAGTTACAGGAAAGATGGAAAATAGTAAATTGTTTTGTTTGGGGCTGGGGGGATTTCTAATGGTGTCAGGGATCACTCCTGCTCGGGTCTCATTGGGATCCTGGGAATTGAACCTGGACCTGCCAAGAACAAGACAAGCACCTTAGCCACTGTGCTATCACTCTGGCTCAGGAGTAAGTAACTTGGTATAATAAATAGCACATGGATATTTTTCTGTTTCTTAGTTCATGCATCTTCATAGCCATCCTTAAAGCTTTTCATGAGATTCCAGTGCAGATACTGGTAGGCCATGTGGATTACCTGCTACCTTGGCTGGAACTGGAAACCAAGTCACCTGACTCCTAAGAACTGTGGTACAGTTTCTGCTCTATGACTTCAGGGCATATGGAAACTTCAGGGGAAGTTTCTTATGTATGCGTTACTGTGACCATCTCAAAACTGAATTCGGACTAGAATGATAACTCAGAGCTTAATGCTCTTGCCTTACATGTCACTGAACTGAATTCTTTCCTCAGCATCACATTGTCCTATGATCACTACCCGAATGGTCCATGAGAACAGATCCAGGAGTAAGCCTCGAGTATAGAGCCAGTATTAAGCCTGAACATTGCAAAGGATGGCCTCTCCCCACACCAGAAAAATAAAGAATTTCGGTTAGGTGATAACATGGTTTCTGAGGGACCCTATTGCCAGAAGCTTGGGGATTGTCTCTGTAGGTGACTTATCTGTAAGGTGGGGACGCAGCGTGTGAGAGTCATAGAAATAATCTTGCATAAAGTCAAAACCCTGAACAAACGGTTTGAGGCTCTTCGTATTCCTGAAGCAAGCAGATGCCATTGGGTGACACTGGCACGGGATAGGGTCAAATGGAGATGTTATTGGTGCCCACTTGAGGAAATCGATGAACAATGGGATGTCTAGATCTAGTGACCTAGTGAAAGTAGAGAAAGTAATTAATGAATTCGACAAAAAATATTGTGGGACTGCTTGTTCTTAAAAGAGCAAAATTTAAAGGAGTTTCCTAGAGAAACAAAGTCACTGTTGGCAGTCTAGAGGTATCCCATTATTCCTCATCTATCATTGGCATAAGAGGGATCCAAGAAGTTGATTTTGACATTGCAAAAAATAATTTGCATGCCATGAAGTTGTGGTATTTTCTCATGTAGCCCCTCCTAATACTTTCTAATGATTACTTCTCTTGCCCTCACCCACCTCCAAGAGCTCATGAGTAATTCTTTTTGGAAAGTATCTAAAGACCAGGCATCCTGATTTTCACCTTATATCATTCACTTCTCCAGCTCTGCCAAGCCCAGTCGAGGGGGTGACCAGTGCCAGCCTCATTAGGAATTTGGCATTTAAACAAACAACAAAAAACCTAAGAAAATAATCATGTAGATAGCAGCCGGGAGATGATAGCATGAGAGGGCTTGTGAAGCTTGAAACAAAATAAAGAGGCACCAGCAAGACTGTCGACAGGTCATTTCTCTAATGCATTCATGGAGCAGCCAAGAGATCCGTGAAGCAAGCACTGAGTGAGCAGCTCAAAAGAACACCCCGAGCCACTATGGGGTAGGGACAGGAGTAAGTGCCATTGTACCTGCTTCACCCTTTCCTCCCAGTAGAACAAGCCTTGTGGGAGGATTTCGGTCAGCAGAGTGACCTAAGGAACTTGTATTGTCTTTACCCAGTAAAAGCGAGCATGGCAAAGGAAGGCAAAGCGGGCCTTTCTGCTGTACACCAGCTGGGGAGCAAGGTCAGGTCAGCCCTTCTGCTATAATTCAGGCAGAGCAGTGGTGGGTTGCAGGTGGCAGATAGTGACCAGGGTAGCCTGGAAGTGGCAGATAGTGGCCTCATTTTGGTAGCAATTAGTGATAGAAGGAATAAGATTTTGTGACTGTGTGGATGTGATTGATATACGAGAAAAGGAGACAAAACAGAATTTTGCCCTAGACTCTCACAAAAGGAAGTTGTCGCTGACTAGGAAAAGAAGGGCAAGATTCTACTTTGAATGTTGAGTGAGTTTCTTTTGGGACATGATCAAGTCTGGAAAATTGTGCAAATGTTAATGAATAAGATATGAAATAAAAACATAAAGCAACCATTTGAAATACTCATAGCACATAGGGTTTCAACAGTTTCAGCAACTCTGTGCCAAGAACGATGGTCAGAGCCTATTATATATTTCTATTTTCCTCAGTAAAACAAGAAGTATAATCCAAAATATTTCATATTTCAAAACCCCAAATATTCAGATTCAAAATATTGTTACTTCTATTTCCTTATAATTACCAAAAATAATTACTGCATTTACACAGATTATTTTATTTAAGCTCAAATTTTCTTATAGGTAGGTGATATTGCCATTTTATAGATGATAAAGTTCACTTGTATCACTTGTCTTCCTGTTGTTCATCGATTTGCTCAAGTGGGCACCACTACCATCTCCATACATCCTGTTGCATGCTAATGTAGCTAAAGGGCATCTGCTGGCACGGGAACATGAAGAGCCTCAAACCTTATTTGTTCAGGTCCTGGGAATGAGGTCTATAATTGTTACTGGTTTTTGGCATATCAAATACGACATGGGTAGCTTGCCAGGCTCTGCCATGTGGCTGGTATACTCTCAGTACTAGACTCTCAGTTCTGCCTTCATGGTGTGGGGGTTCCTCTGGATTCTTGTGGGGCTTTATTGGGATGGCAGGCCAGGGCTAGTACCTTCCTTCCCTCCCAGATTTCTCATGATCAGCTGAGCACAGGGAGAGCCAAGAGAAGCTCTGCCCCATGTATCTGTGTCTCTGTTTCAAGCATACCTGGGCTTGAAATAGGCTTCGCTGTGGCATAGATTAAGATTTTTTGGGGGAGGGTTCACACGCGTTGATGTTCAGGGATTACTCCTGGGTCTGCACTCAGGAATTACTCCTGGTTGTGCTCAGGGAACCCTATGGGATGCCGGGAATTGAACCTGGGTAGGTCACATGCAGGCAAACTCCCTCTCCACTGTACTGTCGCCCGCCCCTAGGTTAAGATTTTTCATAATCTGGACTTCTTTTAAATTTCATTATTCACCGAGGGCCCTGCCCGTGGGTCCCTGATATTTGGTGGTCTGACAGAAAAAGACTGGGCCCCCTGGGATGAACCCAGAGCCACTGCAGAGCCTGGCAAGCTACCCGTGGTGTATTCAATATGCCAAAAACAGTACCAATAATGGACCTCATTCCCAACAAATGGAGACGCTACTGGCACCCACTCGAGCAAATAGATGAACCATGGGAAGACAAGTGATACAAGGGATTTAATAACATTAGAGACAAATGCCATGAAAGATGAAACAGGCCGAGCTGACGCAATATATTTGTAGTCTACTCTTCTCTCTGTTCTGCCAGTTTACAAAATAACATAACCGAGACTTCCATCCCAGAAAAATAGTTGAACACCATTGCCTTTAAATCTGAAAGAGTCCTGGGGCCGGAACAATAGTACAGGGGTTAGGGCATTTGCCTTGCACACAAGGCAAAACACAAGACATTTTTATTGAAAAAATGAACAAAAAAGATGATAAAGTTAAGCTTGAAAATTACACTTAAGTTACCCAGTACCACATTGCTAAGTTCCAGGGGAAAATGAGGAAGAAAAAAAAATCTGAGAAAAGAAAGGTCATGATCACAGAAATTTAGGACATTTTAGTAGTGGAATTTTTTTCAAGGAAGATGGACCAGATTCAGTCATCAAAGTCCTATTGTGATAAACATTTTCAGATATCTACAAGTGCCAGGCTTAGAAGAAAGATCCAGAAGGAACAAAAGCCTTGAGTTTCCTTAAAGCTCTGAAGTGAGGTATTAAACATTGAAGCAACCTAGTAACAATATTTGGTGATTTTTTTTCAGATCGCCAGAATAAACAGAATTATAAACTTATTTCAGAGCAAGGTAATGAATCAAGTTGATAAAATTAAGCACATGTCACCACCGTTTTATCTTTTGGGGCTCAGATATAAGTTTTATGAGGTGGGTGCAGCCTTCTGAGCTCACTGTTCTTGACTGAATGCCAACTCTGCAGATAATTTACGAGTCGGCCTTAATTCTGTCATTTAACCTTTCTGGACCACAGCTGCTATAAAGAGACTTTGGTCATACAGAAGGTTACTTTCTGTTCCAAACATCCTCTAAATTTATTTAGTCCCCAAACTGAGTTCCAACGGGCTTATCTTAGAATTAAAGAAAACACGATTGCATCTGGTGTTGTTTAAAGTTAGTGGAACTTTTATTTGGAGCATAAATTTCAATTCAATTCTCCAAAGTTTATAAAGCTGTTGCTCTTGAATTGAAAATATGAATCCTATCAAGTTTAATTTTCACTCTCATTTTCCTTCTATTAGGATTTAGCCTGGAAAATGTCCAAAATTTTACTTATGGAGATCAAAATTAGTTTTACATAGACATCTTACTTACTGACATATAGTCTGTTAAAATGAGAAATCTTAAAATGATGTTTTAAAAAGGAAGAGACTTAGAGAAAAAAGGTAGATGACTTTCACCTGTTCTGTACATTGGAAAACTTCTTTGGGGCTTTGATTAACTTCTGTTGATCTTCAGAATCTGTCGAGTATGAATAAAATCAGTACACTATTTCCAAAATTCAGAGCAGCAGAGTATTTTGAATTTTCTTTGATTCATTTTCTCCCTTTGAACAACCACCACCAAAGTTCCACTGGCATCTTTATTGATCAATCTAGATAGCTTAAACTGTGAATGAGTGCTGGCCTCTAAAATAATTACCAGGTGATTTAGTAGTGTGGCTTTGAGACTATGTAGCAGAACCATTAAAACAAGAAAATGGGAGATTTAAGCTCTTTATCGTATTTAAAATCAGTAAGCACCATCCAGTGTGCACTCGCACACGTAGCCTCACTCAACCAAGTTTGCAATTTGTGGCAGTGGTTGTTCATCATTCACAGTCCCAGGAGGCCTGTGTCCAGGGGGCCGTGGATCTTCATGACTCTCCCTTCCACCCTCCTCATTCCTAGAACCTCCCAAGTATCTCCCCTCTTCCGTATTCTAAGCTGATTTATCTTGGTTTCTGTTTCACTGAAAACCAGAATTTGACTTTTCCCACGCCGTATTTACCAGCCTACCCACATCCCCTCTGCCTACATTCCTGTTCCCATGAGCTCCCGCTTTATATCACAGACACCTCTGTCAGACTTCGTCTCTTCCCACCTCTCCGGGAGCAATACTCCAGCAGGGACCCAGTCCTCCTTTACTCCTGTGTCAGTCCCCCATCCAAGTCAGGTCTAGTCATTACCGTCAAGATGCTATTTTATTCCCACATCCCAGACTTAGGGTTTTACCCCTTGCTCTGTGCTCGTAGCTGAACTATTTGAAGAGTTGTCTTCACGTTGCCTTCTCTGCTTCTGTGTTGAACCCTATCACTTCACCTAAAGTCACCTAAAGGGCCCTTGTTATCAGAGCGAGTAGCCTCCATGTTGCTGAATGACACATTCTCACTAGGAATCTGTCATAGCAGAATTTCTGTCCCATGGCCTCTTGCCAGCATGGTGACAATTCTTCACCGATACTTTTGCTTGTGGCTCCTTATTACTCCGACATCTAAATGTTGGAACTTCCTGTTTTCTCTTCTGCAACACTCCTCTTTTCATCTCCTCCCACCCAACCTTGAAACTTTTAATATCTGTTTCCTGATAAGTGCCATATTTTTATCTGTAGCCTTGACTGAACTTCAGATTTTTCACACATAACTCCCTAATGGGATCTTTATTTAGATTTTCAATCATAATTTTGGGCCCAAAATGTTCAAAGTCAAATTCTTCACTCCTGCCTGACGACCACTCCTACTCCTGAAATGCTGCTTACTCTCTGAATTCTCACCTCAGAAAATTGCAGTTCCATCTTTCTCATTGTTCGGACCATTGTTTTGATGAAACAGCAGCCAAAAAATTGGAGGAAAATGAGTCTGACTCCTCATTTTCTATATATCACAATGTCTTGTTCTATTTTTGAAATAAACTAGAATCTGACACATCTCAGCTCTGGCTTCATTCCTTCTTCTTTCTCCATGTTTCTCTCTTTGTCACCCTACACTTTGTTCTCTACAGCGGTGTGCATGTCCTCAGACTAACAGGTAAATTCATCATTTTTTGTTACACCTCAGAATAAAGGGCAAAGTTCCTAGAGTGGTGTAGAAAGCTAGGTTTTGCATCCACCGTGTTTTGTAGAAGGGAGCTGAGCCCTCTGAGTGCCGCCTCCCTGGTGTGTGCTGCCTGACACATGCTCCCTGCACATGGAGGAGTGGCTGTGAGTGGGATTCTGACTTTCAGAAGAATCCCTACGGCACCACCTTAATGTACTGGAGAGTCCAATTTTCTTGCTTTTCTCGAATAAGCAAGTCATCCTCTTGTGAACTGTCAGAGAAGGACATTGGCATAGACTGAGGTACTGAGTGACCAGCAGGCAGATGACTACCAAGAAAAGGAACCTCTGTCATGCAGTCACCAAGAAACAAATTCTAGCCTCAACCTCAGTGACCAGGAAGGGCATTGATCCCACAGTCTCCACATGAGCCTATGTCTTCTCTTAGCCTTGTATGACATTGTGTGCCAGAGTTGAGTAGATTTGTGCACACCGGAATTTGTGGACATCCTATGGTATTGTATGTCACTGAGTATGCAGCAAGTAGATGCTTCCTTTGGTGCAATATACAGCTAACTCATGCCTTTGTGACTTAGGACCATCCCTAGAGTGACTTGACTAACACCACTTCCTGTGCTTACCCGACATCTTGAGCTTCCTTGAAAATGGTGATAGGTTCTGCTCTAGTGACTTTGGACAGTTTTAGGCTTTGCTTCCTCTGCTTGAAAATATTTTATCCAAAGAAAGAAATGTTTCATTCCCTTGTTTTGTTTAGGTGTTTACTCTAATATTATTAACAATCACTGTCTTTCCGTTGATCATCGATTTGCTCAAGTGGGCACCAGTAACATCTCCATATGTCCTGTCTCATGCTAGTAGAGCCCAAGGGCATCTGCTTGCTCCAGGAACATGAAGAGCCTCAAGTCATTCCATCAGGTCATGGGAATGAGGTCTATACTTGTTACTGGTATTTGGCATATCAAATACGACACGGGTAGCTTGCCAGGCTCTGCTATGCGATATTATTAACAATACCCAAACACTGAATGTAAAATAGCATCTCAACTAATATTCAGATACCTTACCTATAATACAGCTTAATTTTTATTCATGACATCTCTCATGTTATCATATTATCATGCATTTATTTACGACTGGAATTCAGACACCTGGAGATCAGGGTCATTTGTGTTCTCTTACATTATTACACATGGAATACTGCTTACAGCCTACTAGCTGCTTCATAATAGCTTATAAATAAATTTGTACTTTCTGTTATTTTAAACTTATTTTTACTTTTTGTGGAAACTATTTTCAGAAACTTTCATTAAATGTTTTATATTAAAGTGGAATAAAATATTTAAAGAACCCAAGATTTTATAACATTAAGAGAAGCATTTAAAATAAATTCAGATGCAATTAAACATAAAATTCTGGGCACTATGAATTGCTCAGATTGAATGTATGTCTCAATGTGCGGTTTAAATTAGCGAATTAATGAGTTCTCAGAGCACAGTAAGCTCTAAAATTGCATTTGTACTCTGCATAAGTTTGACCTTTTAGTACTAGTTTGAAAAATCTTTTTGAGTCATTTTCTACTATTAAAATTGACATTAATCTCCAAAGATCCAAAAATAAACATATATGTAGTTTCTTTTTTGTGTAAAATTTGGAAATCTTTCACTTTTTTTCTAAACTAATTGAGTATAGTAGACTTTGGAGCATGCATGTTTCTGGAAATGAAAGGATTTTTATCAATAATCAACTATTACAATTTTGAGTATTAAGTATTATCCTATCATGAATGTATAGTACTGATTATTTAGTAATACAATCACCTGATTTTCCTTATTCATTGTCCTTAATTTTTTCATGCTATTCAGTGATAATTTGTTTGGCTTTGTTACATTTTCAAGTCATTTTTATAAAGAGTTTCTGCTATTGGTTCATGTCTATTTTGAGTAAGAATTTTTTTCTTAGCCATAAATATTGCTTATACTTTGTCTTTATTTATTTATTTTGCTTTTAAAAGTTTCTGCAGTTCAGTTGTTGAGGGACATGCATGGCTACTTTACTTGTGGGTGTAGGATAGTGACATACATTTGAGAGATTGAACCTATATCTGCTAAGACGTAAAGTCTTGTAAAACCCACATGAATTGGCAGCGTTCAGGGTTTATTCCTGGCTCTGGGCCACTCCTGGTGGTATTCAGGAGGGGTGAAAGTGCCTGTGTGTGCTGGGATCAAACTCGGGCCGGCATCTCCCGGGCGTGAGTCTTAACCCCTGTACTCTCTCCCCAGCCCCTCCAGTAATCCTGGTTCCTTTCATGTTGATACATTCTGCCTTTCCTTGTAATTTCTGCTTAATGTATACCAAATGCTCTTTTCCTTTCAATCTTTTCCCTTCTCTTACTTGAAACAAAAAATTCAAAGAAATATATAAAATAAATCAATGCACGAAAAGCTGGTGGTTTATCTCTTGTAGGTGTAAATATAGTAATTTTAGCTAATAGCCAAATGGTTTATTCCAGGAGCAGAAGTTATTGGGGTGGGAAATGCCTACAAATGCAGTACAATTTGCATGTCATTGTTACTCAGTCCTGTGAATTTTGAAATGTGTAAAATTCCTCTAACCACCAGTAAGCCACATGCAACTGTTTCATCCCCACGAAGAAATTCTTTCCTGTTACCTTTAATTCATGCCTCCATCCATGCCAACCCCATAAACTTCTGCTCTCCATCATCTAGCATAGAAATGGAACATGTAGTATATACCACTTGATATTGGCTGCATTTATTCAGTTTAATGCCTTTAAATCTCAGCTAAGTTGTTGTATCAGCAGTTAAATTTGGTACAACAGTATGGTTGTACCAAAATTTGTTCAATCTTTTCATGTTAAAGGAGCTGTAAGGTTTTTTTTTTTTTTTCAGTTTGAGGTGATTATAGAGATAATAAAATTACTATTAGGCCAGTTTTTCTATGACCCAATATTTTCATTTCTCAGGTCCATACCCAGGATAGGAATTTCTGCCTCATTGAACAGGTGTATGTGAGTCTTCTAAGAAACTGCTCTTCTCTCTCCTCACAGTCGGTGAGAATTAGTGACTTTACCACTGACCTCATCACTTTATAGTAGGATCTCAAAATGTTTTCCACTGTGCTTTCTCTAATGCAGTGATGCTGAACCATTTTCTGTGGCTATTTCCATCATGTATTTCATTTTTGAACATGTCTATGACTTCTGTTTTTGTTGGGTTGTTTGCAGTTGAGTTTCTAGGGTTCTTTATATATTTTAAAACATCTTTTAATCAGGATCTGTTCATGGTAGTTTCTCCTGTTCGTAGTTCCAACGCCACAAACCATCCCCAGTGCATCCCATCTTCCTCTTCTAAGACCGGGCCCTTCCCTCCATCACCAACTCAGTTATACAGATCACTTCTCCTGGGGTAAAGTTTCTTTTGGTCCTTCTTTGCTACCTTGGTGTGTATTTTTTTTTTTTTGCTTTTTGGGTCACACCCGGCAATGCTCAGGGGTTACACCTGGCTCTGCACTCAGGAATTAGTCCTGGCGGTGCTCGGGGACCATATGGGATGCCGGGATCAAACCTGGGCGGCACAGGCCGGCCGCGTGTAGGCAAACGCCCTACCCGCTATACTATCGCTCCGGCCCTGATGTGTATTTTTATATATTTAAAAATATGTTTTTCTTTAACACATGCTTGAGGCATGAATATTTTCTTCCAGTCTACTTGCCTTTTTATCTACATAATAATGTTGTTTGACGAGTATGGGCTGTTTGTTTAAATAAAGTTCTTTTTATTCACTTATTTATGCTGTCATCCTTAAGAGCACTTTGACTAAAATATATCCAAATATATCACAGCCCAGCTCGCCGGCCGCTTGTGGCTGCGCGGTTCATCAATAAATGCTGGATTTTGAGATGACTACAAGAGTATGCCACCCACACGGCAGAGCCTGGCAGGCTACCCATGTCGTATTTGATATGCCAGATACCAGTAACAATTATAAACCTCATTCCCATGGCCTGATGGAATGGTTTGAGGCTCTTTCTGTTCCTGGAGCAAGCAGGTACCATTGGGCTCTACTTGCATGAGACAGGTCATATGGAGATGTTACTGGTGCCCGCTCGAGCAAATCGATGATGAATGGGAAGACAGTGACAGTGATATCCAAATAACTTTTCTCATGTCACTTTAAAGTTTTCTGTTTTAATTTTTCTTTTTTTTTGGGGGGTCACACCCGGCAATGCTCAGGGGCTACTCCTGGCTCTGCACTCAGGAATTAGTCCTGGCGGTGCTCGGGGGACCATATGGGATGCCGGGATCGAACCCAGGCCGGCACAGGCCGGCCGCGTGCAAGGCAGACGCCCTACCCGCTGGGCTATCGCTCCAGCCCCTGTTTTAATTTTTCTATTTGGGTCTATGAATCACTTTTAAGTTGTGTTTTACAAAAGGTTCATTTTTTTTCCACTTGTTCCAGTACTAGGATGAAAGACATCATTTTACTATTTTGTTTCATTTGTTAAAACTTCATTTATTAAAACAATCACTTATTAAAACTGTCCAGTTTTAATTGCTGCAAATTTACTTAAAATTTGCTTTAAATCTTTCATTTTATTTTCAATATTTCTTGACTATATCTTTCTATTACAAATTTTATAACTTACCAGTATCTATTTTTTAAAATTTTCCTGGTTTTGCTTATTTGGTTTTGGAGCCACACCCAGGGAGTGCTTAGGACTTAGTCCTGGCTCTGTGGTTAGGTCTCACTCCTGGCGGGACCAATTTCAGGGCCCAAGACGGGAAGCAGGTCTGCCTCAGCCCCGTCCTTCCTCTCTCCCTTTCACATGGGACTTAGACGGATACTAGACTAAAGCTACAGGTCAATTTGGGGAAAATCAACCTCTTTATAAAGTGGAAACTTCTACTACATGAATGTAGTAGGCATCTCCACTTACTTAAGCCGCCTTTCTTCCTACCGTGGCTTGGCTTTCTTCCATCAGTATTTCTGTCTTATGACATCTAGATTTGTACATTTTATTAAGTTCACACATAGGCATAAATTATATGTATTATGAAATATTTAAATATATAGTTGCTCTTTCCTAGTTGTTTGTGCATTGACCTTACCTCCTAGGAAGACTTGGAGTTTAAATGTCATTTGTGTTGTCAGAGTTGTTGTGTTATTCAAAACTGTCTAGTAAGCTTGTCACCTTGTGGTGGTCTGGGACTTGAAAGTTGGTCTATTTCATAGATTATTATTTCTCAAAGTCTGGGATATGCTGTTTATATCCACCCTTCAATTTGGAGTAACCCTGGAGTTCTTGGACAATATATAAACTTCCTTTTCTTGAGCTCTTTCTCACTACACTACCCTCAGTGTATTCCTGCTTCCTGTGGCTTCTTTGTTGTCCTCTAGCTATAAAACTAGGATTTTATTCTCTTGATGACATCAATTCCATCCTTTTCTGGGCTGAAAAGGCAGAAGGGGTTTTATCAAAATAGAGATTTTTGTATTGGGGCTCGAACGATAACATATGAGGTAAAGTTATTTCCTTGCATGTGGTCAGCGCTAATTCAAATCCGCACCCGGGAGTGATCCCTGAGTACAGAGCTGTGAGTATCCCCAAGAACCGTTGGGTGTGATCCCAAAACCTAAACAAAGGAAAATAAAAAGTAAAGAACATTCATCATACATCCTTGAGGTCATCAATAAGAGAGGAAGTCTTCCCTTCCCCAAGATACGCTGCTGACAAACTTCACTGCTATCATTATGGGCTGGTTTTGAGGCCTAGTGTGTGAGAGAGTGGACCTAGGAAAAGGTGTTTTGTTTGCTTCTGAGTGGTAGGCATCTCTTACTTCCTCTTCAGCCGGAACTAGAGGGCTTGTTCTGGAACTGACTCTGTGTGCATACCAATGACCACTTCCAGATTTGATGCTCTGTTCAGTTGAGGTCAGAAGATAAGAAATACCACGGAGGGGAAAGTGGAAAACTCCTGTCGGATCAGTGGTGCTTAATCTGGTAGGGGGAATACCACCCCTTGTCGCCTGCTGTATTTACTTTGAGTCTTCCACTATTTCTTGCCTTTGTCCAGGTTTTCTGGCTGAATTCAGTTCACAAGATTGACGAGAGCATGTTTGCTGCATCTCAAAGCTGGAAATATAATTTCTACTTTTTCAGTGGGCCGTTATGGGGCCTTGTTAGTTTGTTAATTAATTATTCTTTATTTGAATCTGAATATGACATTTATCAGATGTGAGTCTTTTTTCCTCACTTTCATGACACAATGCTTCTTTCCTTCAAAGAGAGTTTAGTAGTTACATTTAGCACTTTAGCAAGTTTCTTAAAGTGATTTACAGTAGCGTATTTGTATATTTAATAGATTCATCAGGAGGGGAAGATTTGCTTTACTTTTTTTGCAGTGAAAAGTTTAGTCACATTTCTTTGTATAGCACTATTTTTAGGAGTAAAGAGATACCAACAATTAATCTGCAAAACTATTGAAACTTTTTGGTGTGTTCTTGACATTTTAATGCATACTAACAATTGCACTAAAGCAATTTTTTATGTTTAAATTCAAAAAAATTTGTTCTCATGTATTTTGAGGTATATAGTATGGTTTTCTGTCTTCATGCATGCTAATGTGGAGATCTTAAATTACCAGCTCATGGTCACACAGCTGCTTATTATATGGAGCCAATAAGCATTGAATTTAGTTTCTGAAAACCAGTGGACCACAGAAAATTACCTAAAATACACTCCTCACTCCCAATATGTGGACATGTTAGATGGTAGGGAAAAGCTATGATTTATGTATATCACTTCTAGAGATGATAGTTTAGAAATTATTAAAGGAGTATCATTTTCTATTTGATTAAATATGCAGCTTTAATTTCACAGGGCACAGTAGATTTAAAATGAGATGGGAAAAAGTTTTTCAAGTTATTACCATCACCAAAGACTGTTGTTTGCTCACTGTGCTTTAGACTAACTATGCTCATTATTTGATGATGTGTAATAACATGGATCAGTTTTTTTTTAATGGGGGGTGATCACACACAGTGATTCTCAGGGGTTACTCCTGGCCCTGCACTCAGGAATTACTCATGGCGGTGCTCAGGGGACCAAATGGGATGCCGAGGATCGAACCCAGGTTGGTTGCATGGAAGGCAAATGTCCTACCTGTTGTACTGTTGCTTAGTACAGTTTTAACCAAAGATATTGAGTTGTCTATAAGCCTTGACAATTGCTGATATACAGTCTTGAGATATAGACTATAGTTCAGACTATAAATGCACTAGGCAAGATCTAATGACTTTACAAGAGGAACAAAGCAATTACAACATGGCCTTAGGAGGAAAAAGTGACAGGAATGGAAGAGGATGATGCTGTAGGAAGGAAAGTAAGTTTACAAATGTGAAGTAAAGGTGGCCATGAGAGAGAGTAGTGTGTGATCCTGCCATTCAGAAGAAACAGGGGTAACAGACATGCAAAAAGAAGAATTAATGGAAGTTAATGCCTTATTAGGATGCAGAGACAAGGTGAAGGAAAAGCTGTGATTTGGGACTTTGGAGAATGAGAGGCTGTTAGTGTGAATGAGATAGGTCTTGGAGTAAGGGAAAGTTGGCTTGTAAGTTTACAGAATTAGAGACAACTGGTCTGTCTAATGGAATTTGGATCTCTAGATCTGGAAGTCAAGAAAGAGCAGGGAATATAGAATGGTGTTTCTTCCTCTTAGAATGAACTTCCACAGTAACGAATGGAATTTATGAAAATGAGTAGAAAAAAAGAAAACCAAAGATGTAGGCTTAAGAGCGTGTAAGCAGTAGATTAAGATTCTTTAAACAGTGAACATATGTTATATATAAATCACAGACCCATCAATGCTGTGTATATGGGATCCAAACCACAATAATTAAACTTAAAAATGTGCCTGTTAAGAATCAGACAGGGTGGGAGGAACCTAGGGACATTGTTGAGAAGTTTCCTGGTGGTGGGAGTAGTGTTAGATCCCTGTATGCCTGAGAGTCCATTTTGGACACATTCATGAGTTGCAATGTCTAAGTTTTAAAGGTTGTATTTACAAAGTTAAGCATTTGAAAGAAAAGACTACTGAAATGTTTTCATTTGAGTATCGGTGTACAGGTCTTGTATGGTTTCTATAATTTGTGAACTTAACCAGAATCGAGGTGTGTTTAGTTTCACCCCTAAATTTTTCACATAAAAAAGAACTCTCCTTTCTAGGAGCCCTACGTGCATCTTTCATTGCCGGAAAAATGTGTTCAGAAGAAGGATCATCTGGGGTGCTGCTGCCCCCCCACCTCCATCTGTTTAGTTATAGCCTTTGTTTATTTCTCTGTTTGGTAGATTTTCCTTTCCCACTTACGTGTCTGGGTAGTTTTAAATGCAAGGCTTGTCTAGCAGCTGAAAGTTCCTGCACGGAGCTGCAGGTCTACTTTATATTCACAAAGACTGACAGAGCTAATGATGGTTTTCCCCTGGATGTTTCCAGAGCCATTTGTTGGTTTGCATCTCCGTGGCATTTCCAAAATAGAGGAGTTATTTACTTGTTGCAGTTTAACATTTCCAGACATTATTTTTTTTCTTTTATAGTTTTTCTTTAAGGATGACACAGAAGGTAGTCAGGAGGCAATAAAGAAATTTAGAGGAAGAGTATCTTTAATTGTCCTTGGTGCCAAGACTGTCTCACATCTCCTTTCCTTTGATTATTTAGAAAGTTTGTTTTGTTTCAGCATGTTTGATTGAATATTTTATCAGAAAGTATTCTGGGAGCTACTTTAAAGACATTTTAAGGAACCTTATTCACAAATGCATTCTGCATACCGAAGAGCAAAGTGGAAAGAGGGGTTGTGTTGGAAGTTTCCCTCTTCCTTGTCTTCCATCTCATTGTGTGGTTAAATATTTAAGTGTGTCTGCGTAGGGGCAATAGGCACTTTGTATGTGATCGAAAACCTCTCGTGGTCAGGAGCTGCCCATCTTTCCCCTATCCTGCCCCTCTGCATTGAACAATGCTAACAACCTGGCAACAGCCTGAAATGATGTCATTTCCCCCCCATCGTATATTTTGAGATAGTTATTTAATTTATTACTGAAGCCTCTTCTCATTGACTTGCAAATTGCAAGGAACAGTGGAAAGATCGTTTTTGGTTGTAGATTCAGTCAAACATATATCCTTGCTAATATCCCAGGCTCCAGTGGCCTGATGGCAGTAGAAGACGCATGTGTGCATTGGATATTCAAGGAAAACTGGCACTATTTCACTCTAAAGTTTAAGTGCTAGGGAGAGGGCAGTTGGGAGAAAAGGAACCACTATGACAATGATGACTGGAAGGGATCTCTCGATGGGAGATGGGCGCTGAAAGTGGGTAAAGGACAGAAATGTGATGACCGCTTAGTCTCTGTATTGCAAACCATAATGCCCAGAAGTAGAGGGAGAATAAAAATACCTGCCATAGAGGCAAGCTAAGGATGGTGGTGGCGGGAGGGATATTGGGGTCATTAGTGTGGGAAATGTGCACTGGTGGAGGAATGGGTGTTGGAACACTGTATGACTGAAGCCTGGGGTCATTAGTGTGGGAAATGTGCACTGGTGGAGGAATGGGTGTTGGAACACTGTATGACTGAAGCCCAAGCGTGAACATCTTTGTAATGGTCTATCTCACAGTGATAAAAAAAAAGAATTTATGTTAAAGTTTAACTTTCTTCCCAGGATTGGCAAATGTCTGGGTTGCTGGGTTTGTTTTAGGGAGTGATTGGATCAGAAGGTGGGGCTGGAGACTGAAAGTGTAGAATGTGCCTGAGACTATCCTTGAGGCTGTGGCAGTGAATGATGGTCTCTCATGCCGAGGAGGGGCTTTCAGTATGCTGGAATCTTCAACGAAATCCTGTGACGGAATTCTGTCTTATTCTGGAATTCTTTGACAATTTCCAGAACCCTGTGATGAGACTTCTTAGGCTATAGGTGCTGCCAGTATAGAATAGAGGGGCCAGAGCGATAGCACAGCTGGGAGGGTGTTTGCCTTGCACACGGCTAACCTGGGTTCTATCCCGGATCCCATATGATCGCCTGAGCACCACCAGGAGTAATTCCTGAGTGAAGAGCCAGGAGTAACCCCTGAGCATCGCCGGTGTAACCCAAAAAGCAAAAAAAAAAAAAAAAAAACCTGTTAGAGACCAGCTCTTTAGTTTATAATATCACTTGATCACTTGACTTCCCATAGATCATCGTTTACTTGAGCAGGTAACATCTCAATATGTCCTGTCACATGCGAGATAGCCTAAGGGCATCTGCCTACTCCAGGAACATAAAGAGCCTCAAACCGTTCCATCAAGTCATGGGGATGAGGTTTATAATTGTTACTGGTATTTGGCATGTCAAATATGACATGGGTAGCTTGCCAAGCTTTGCTGTGCTGGTGGGTAATTGTTAAAAAAATAAATTAATTTAAAAAAGTCTTATGTAGAAAGTTTCCTAACTGCAAGAAACAAATTCAAGACGTGTGCCTTAAAGCCTGCCGTAATCCAGCTTAAGGATTTTAGTAATTTTTTAGTAACTTAGTAATAATTTAAATTTAACTAATTTAGATTATTTAAGTAATTACATAATCTACTCAAGTATCATTTATCTATCTACCAACTCTCTTGGTTTGGAAATTGAAATCCTAAGAGCTAAAGTTATGTCACTGATCACATAGTCAGTGGTGGAACTAGAATTAAGCCTATGTTTCTTGATTCCTAGCCCAGAACACTCTTCAATATATCTTTCATGCGGATATGATTAGTTTTCATTAGATAAAATTCAGTATGATTTTGGTGATAAATAACGGTCAAGTTATTACTACTAGTCTTCCTGATCTGATGGATGACCAATTGAAGGCATAATTAATCATTGATAGATGATCCTTTTTCAAAATTTTTATCAAGCCTCTTTGAAGTAGCCTTTGGGACATGAAATAAGATATTTCTATCATGACTCTCCTGATTAAAGAGTGATAATGAATGTAATATGTTGTGTGTGACAAATTGTTATAGAATAAATGAAAGAGTGCTCCTACTTTTTTGAATCAAGTTTCTTCACTTGCCCTGAGGTGTCTTCGGTTCAATTCTCTCATTTATAAACTGAATAATCACCTTTCTCTCCCACAAATTCCAGGTAAATATGCATACTGTAGGGAACTCAGCTTCTTATATAAAATGATTTAGGGGGAAATTGATCCTAGTATTCTCTTAAGTCAATAGATTAAGGATACTCCTTGCTTTGATTTCACTCTGAGACCAAGTAGAAGCCCACGGGAGTTCAAGAGATGTAGGAAAACTAACAGGCATAAAATTACTGAAAAAGTAGACAGGTACTTTTTCAAAGGGAATAAATAGAGCCACAGTTCAGAACATTCTCCATTCATGCATTGCTTATTCATCAACGTTGGCATTTCTGAAGGGTTCACTTGCATTGTAATTCATTAGACATGTGTGTTCTTTGCACAACTAGGAATATTGCTTCTTTGCATCGTGTTATTAATAAGTGTTTTGATCTCCAATAAGCACTTAATCATTGTCAAAATGTTTGAGCACCTATAACCTTTTAACTATAGCCTTAGATACCTATTTTAGAAAATTTAAAAAGTAATAGTGTGACTAGTATTTTTGTTGTTGCTACTATTGCTATGTTACTTCTACTTTTGCCATTATTGTTATAACTATTATTGCTACTATTGTTACTGCTATTACTGTGTTATTGCTACTATTGCTACTGCTACTACTATTATCACCACTATGACAAATGTTATCGCCACTATGACAAATGTTATCACCACTATGACAGTTGTTATCACCACTATGACAATTGTTATTGCCACTATGACAATTTGTTGTTGCTACAGCAGCAATAAATATTACTACAAGTACTGTCATTAAAATTGTTACTGCTGATTATTGCTGCTTTTGGGACAACTGCTGTTACCCCTAGCACTATTACTGTTACCACTACTCTTGACACTACTGGAACAAAGCTAAAGGAAAAAAAGAAAAGCACTTACGGGAGATATACTGAAACTTATCATCAGATGTTTTTAATCTAATGCCTATCGTAAAATTACTGGTTTGTTTTGCAGAAGAAGTTCATGTGGTTAAAATTCCTTGCCCAAAGTTACGTTAGCCAACAGAGTTTAAGCCTCTGAGTTCACACTTTGGCCGTTTCACAAATATGGGTATATTGCTTAACTCTACGAGAGGCTGTGACAATTTCACCTTCAGTTTCTACTTATTAGGTACATTTCCAGTTGTTCGGTAAATTTAGAGTTATTGTGCTCAGACTTCTAGTTCCTCTAAATTAAGCTAGCTTAAATTTCTTAAGGCAAAATTTTAAACAATTCCTATGAGAAGAAAATTTTGTTATTGATGATCAGTTTGGGGTCAAAAGCAGTGCAGATCTCTCTAAAAAATAACTGCGCCATACCAATGAGGGCTTTTATTAAACTATTTAACTATCAGGTACTGAAAATTCTACGGGGAGATGTCACATCATGCCTTATAACAAGTTATTATGTCATTTTCAAGTGGGAAAATGGTATCATGAATTATTTAAAACCACCCCAGAATTGGAACTATTATAGTTTGCACAAAATTACAGTTCACACTGTCATCCATACACACATTTTCTTTGTGATTAATGTTTAAGTTTTCATGTTAATTCAAATAATTGAGTCAATATTATGATTTCAACTGATATAAAATCCCTGGGAAGTATTTTATTGCAAATTTTATGAAAAAAAAACCTAACACGCTACTTAACAAGTCTATCAATTTTGTTTTTCTATATAATCTGTACTCCAATAGCTATGAGTTTACCACCAGCATTTTCCTACTTCATTATCTAAAGCATAATTCAAAGGCTGAGTTCTAATCTGTACATTTTACCCCAGAAAAAATCCCCGAGGTCTCCTAACATAGCTTTGTTCCTACTTCATCTAATTTCTTTATTACTTAAATTATTTTTTGAATAGACTAATCATACTAATTTTTCTACTCCTGTATTTTGACACCTTTTCTGATGAGATTGACATTTAAGAGGACTTTTTTTTTTTTTTTGTAAAATAAAAGACATTTGGTGTTAATATGAAAATTCCAGGTAAATTTCAGGAAAGAAAATAACTAAGTAAAAAAATAAACATTTTTACTTAAATCTAATAAACTACTGCTAGTCAGTAAAATGGAAATAAAAGTTACAGTAAGTCATGCTCCAGTAACACGGTGCTGCTCTTTATTACCATGATATGTTTCAAGGACAATGCTCAGTATGTCCTAGTATTTCCATGGTCATATTTCTCTATAGTCTCTTGATAAGATGAAAAACTGGAAACTTTTGAGGGATTTACTTGGTTTGGGCCACAACTACTCTCCTCTGTGTGCTCAGCCAAGTTTTCTGCGTTGCTCAGGACACCACGCTGTGCCAAGGAGGAGAGCCAGACTTCCTGGATATGGAGCCTTTGCTCCGCCTTTTGAACTATACATCTCCAGCTCCCCAAACAGACCATTCCTCTCTTCTGGTGGGAGAATGGTGTGGTGGGGTGTGGAGCTCCCCAGGGCTCACTTTAGCTCCATGCTCAGGGATTACTCCCTGGCCGGGCTGGCCTGGGGGACCATATGCAATGTGAGGGATCAAACATGTGTTGGCTGCATGCAAGGCAATAACCATACCCACTGCACTTTTGCTCCAGTCCTCCAAAACAGAACGTCTTAAATTTAGCTACTTAGCAGCTTTCTTTTCAATTTTATGGGTTTTTAGTAGCATCAACCATCGAACCTATTTGTTAAAGAAAAGAATAATGAAAATTTTTATTAGTAAGACGATTAACCATCATTAAGTAGTAAAGATTTAATATGTTCAATTGAATCTTGGGTCTGTTTGAGCATCAGCAGATCCAAAAAAGACCTGGAGTTGTGTTTTTTGCTGTTCTGGATGAATCTCTCCATCCCCATTGAGTCTGTGATTTTAGCTGAAAAGTTGGGGGGTCAAATTAAATAATCTCTGTGGTTCTTTTCTGCTCTTCACAGGCCTTCACTCTTTTTTATCAAGGTATAAAAATCTTCTTGATAGGAATATCAAGAATCTTCTTTACCTTGTGTTTTTGCAGACAAAATGATGCTAATGAAATGGCAAGTCAGCAGAACTGTAGCCAATGGCTGGGTAGCAGCTGTAGTGCTGTCTGCACTCTCTTCTCTTTTATTACCTTTGACTTCCATCATAAGTGTGCACAATAGCCCGTGCTGTTGGCTTAGGCACCGTGGTTTATGCTACAGTAAACAGGTGGAGGTGGCCAGTCAGGCAGCAGTCGGCAGTATCGGAAGTTCCTCCTCAGAACAGGAGAAAGCTTCACATTGGTAACAGTACTAAATCAATCTTGTGCTTGCTTTCCAAACTCACAGTTAATTTGCTTTCAAAGTAAAAAGCCGTGCTAGCATTATTAACATGCCTTGATGTGTTTTAGTGAAATCTGCATAATTGAGACAGTAAATGTTAATGGTGTTCAGAAGCACATGCATTTGGACAGTCTTTAAGGATAGAGAAGATTCTTACCTTTTCATTTCATTTATTTTTTTTTTTTGGTTTCAGAACTTCAGATGGTGGCAAGATTGTTGGCACCACAGAAGTCAGTGTCGTGAAGATGGGGGGAGATTGAGGATGGGGAAGCCGACCACATCACGACAGATGTGAAGGGACAAAAGGTAGGGTCTCAGTAAGCACCTTAAGCACATGGAATTAGACATGGCCAGCTTTGTCAGATTCCTGAGTCACTGACCCCCTCAGGAGGGTATGAAATGTCACCATGCCAGAGTTAAATGGGACATCACTAATGGAATTGGAGAACTGCGTCTTTTTATTATCCCAACCAGAAGGTCCATATGCATGGAAAACTGTGCCTAGTCAAGCACTGCTCCAAACCAGTTTCCTTTTCATCTCTAGCACTGTGTTGACAGCACCTCTTCCCCCACTGGGCCAAAAGGATTCATTACTGTAGCAACCTGTCGTCATCAGCCCTTCATGAGAAACAAAAGAAAGATTGTGTGAGGGTGTTGGCAAAATTAACCACTGATTTGCTGTCAAAACCCTCCTTGGAAAGAGATGCCATTGGATTTCATTGGTGTTCGAAAGAGAACATATTCAATGGCAACACGTGCCTGAAGAATTTTTTAAAGAAAGATAGGAAGGAATAGTGTGCAGTAGAGGGCAGGATTTTTCGAGAGAAGCAAAGCCGCTTCCTTGAATCACAGGAGAAAGACCCCAATATGTAGTCATGTGTCCAGGATTTACGTCCTGATCTCCAAGAAAGAGCAACTTGATATAAGTATGACCCCAAAGTTCTTTCTTAGAATACAATTGCCTATTGTGCTGAAGAAATACTTAAAATCTGCTACTTGTTTCTTTAGGAAAATAAATGTGTTTATACTCTATAGTTCCTGCACTTTTTGTATAAATGCTATTGAAGTAACATTGGTTTACAAAAGTATAAATGTCTTTGTTTTAGCATTATAATGTTCCCAGTCCACATCCACTACACAAGTGCTCAATCCTTCCTCCATAGTCCATCGGAACCTTTCAGCCCCCTTTTTTGTGTAATAGAAGGTCTATTGTGATGTGGTTTCTGGCTTATGGCCCCTTATCTGGAAGTATATTTCATTGGTAAGTAAGGAAAAATCTATATTGGAGATAGTGTTGAGCTAACACTTACCAGATCATTACCCTCACAGACACAGCTAAGAGTGGCTTTCCAAAAAGAAATAGTGCTATTGCTCCCAAACCCGTTAGGGCCTTGCCTGCTACGCCTGACATCTTTCCTCTGTAGTCTCCTCAAAACAAATCTCCAATCATAAAAATATCCCCAGGAGGCTCAGAGTTTATTCTGGGTTGTTTGTGACAATTAGGGTCCTCAGGAAGTTCTACAGTAGGTCTAAATGGAGGTCTGTCTACAAGACCCGCATCTGCCTGGTTCTGTGACCTTCCCAGGGAGTAGATCCCTTTGTTTAGTCCTTGTTTCCTTGTGGTTTTGTGTCTGACTCCACTGTATCAACCTGAATGGAGGGAGGATTACGCAGACTACGAGGGGCTTAGTCCTTTCAGAGGACTGAACGAAGAGAAAGGCAGATTATCACACCTGTTCTCGGAGCAGTGCTGGGAGCCCATGGCGGAAACGCTGCCTATTCGGAGACGTCCCTTCTGCCTGCAGATCTGGCACCAGCCACTTCTCTTCTGGAAAGCTTGCCCACCTCTCGTCTCCAGTGTTGTGTTGCTTTGAGGCAGCACCAGTTGAATCATGCTCTTTTCATAGTGAGAGAACTTGATACTAGGGAATGAGTTCGACCAGAGTCCTTATGTTCCTGACTTATTAATAGGAACCTATAAGTATGACTTGACTGGGCTATTCTAGAAAAAAGAATTCTTGTGGTGGGGTCCGCCTATAGACAAAGAAGTCATCCGTTGTCTAAAAATGGAAAGCCATGGTCTAGCTGGAACCACTGTCTTGCTGGCCAGATATTGCCAGGAGTGCTCCAGGGGCTCCCGAGCATTGCTCACCATCACCCTGCCCCCGATGGTGAGCACACCGAGCACTGTTAGCGTGGGCTTCTGCCTGGCTGAATGCTTCAGAACCTTGGCTTTCTGCAAAGCAACTCAAACTCTCTTGGCCTTCCCTAGAAATAATTTCTGGTTGAGTGCCGCTCCTACAACGTGATATTTCAAAGAGGGTAGGGAGTGACTTTATCGTGTTTCTTTTTTTCTCAAAGTGTGATCAGAATTATCTGAGATGTTCTTTAGATAAGGAAATGCTGGGGCCTTTTTGTAAATCTGTTCAATCAAAATCCCATTCACTGGGCCGGAGTGATAGCCCAGCGGGTAGGGCGTTGCCTTGCGCAGCTGGCCTGTGCCGGCCTGGGTTCGATCCCCAGCATCCCATATGGTCCCCTGAGCACCGCCAGGAGTAATTCCTGAGTGCAGAGCCAGGAGTAACCCCTGAGCATCGCCGGGTGTGACCCAAAAAGAAAAAAAAAATCCCATTCCCCGTAAAGTATTAATATGATCTCTGAAAACAGGGAGGTAAGTCCTAAATTAAGAATTATTAAAATATATGAAATAGAAGCCTTGCGATAGAGGCTATGCCAGAAATACCAACTCTTTCACTGGCTTTCATTAATGGGGGAGAAAAAAACACTTAGCACTTACTCATGTACCTGAGGAACTCATATTATCACTTATGTGTATTGAAGCAGATGAAAGATTGGTACCTCAGGGACCAGAGACATAGCACAGGAGTTAAGGCACCTGCCTTGCATGCTGTAAACTCTAATTCATCCTGGGGACCACATATGGTCCCCCAAGCCTGCGAGGAGTGATCCCTGAGTGTAGAGTGCAAGAGCTTCTCAGGGCATGGTCCCAAAATAGAGGGATCGTTTGGCCTGTCCTGACAAAATACTAAGTGGCTGAAGCAATGATAGGTTTATTTCTCCGAGCCCTGGGTGGTCACTACCCCCCAGACTAAGGTGTCAGAATTTCAACTCTTACTGAGAGCGCTCACCTTGACTTGTAGAGTTCTACTGTGCCTGCACCTCGCACCTGGCCTTTCCTTGGAGTGAGAGAGAGAGAGAGAGAGAGAGAGAGAGAGAGAGAGAGAGTATCTGTGAGCCTTCCTCTGGTGAAAACACCAGCCCTCAAGGCTGAGGGCCCCATTCCTATGGCTTCACTCAACCTTATCTCTATGAAGGTCTAATCTCCAGACATTCGTAGGTGAAGATGCCACTCCAACATAGGATTGTTGGGAGACACAGTTCAACTCATCAGAATTTCCTACACATGGAAAACTCAATTTTAATCTGAAATTTTATACAACTTCCAGATTATGGTGGAAATTGTAATCAAAATCCCAAACTCTTTCCGCTCACATACATTTACTTACTTGTTTCTCAAATAACTTTCTCATTACATTGTCTCACCATGGGATTATTGTCTGAGGGTCATTAACCTAGACTAATACAGAATTTCATTTGCTGTATACATGCATAGAGATACAAGATAAAAATTTTTAAAAAATGGTTTTGGTTGTTTGGGTCACACCCTGTGATGCTCAGGGGTTACTCCTGGCTCTGTACTCAGGAATTACTTTTGATGTTGCTCAGGGTACCATCTGGGATGTCAGGGATCAAACCTGTGTTGACTGTGTGCAAGGCAAGCTCCTTATCCACTATACTATTGCTTCATCCCCCAAGACAAAAAATTTAAAATCACATACTCGTCAGAACTCCACCCAGCAGACCAGCCTATCACAAGTGGCCGCACGGTTCATCAATAAATGCTGGATTTAGAGGTAACTACAAGAGTATGCTACCCACACGGCAGAGCCTGGCAAGCTACCCGTGTCATATTTGATATGCCAGATACCAGTAACAATTATAGACCTCATTCCCATGACCTGATGGAATGGTTTGAGGCTTTTTATGTTCCTCGAGCAAGCAGGTGCCCTTGGGCTCTACTAGCATGAGACAGGACATATGGAAATGTTACTGGTGCCCGCTTGAGCCCATTGATGATGAATGGGAAGACAGTGATACAGTGACACAGTGATACAGAACAATATAAATAAAAACGCCCTCAAAAATACTGATGCTGTTCTTTTACAAAGAGGATATTTCAAGTGAAGTACTGAAGTAGGTATCAAAACCTTTTTGTTTTAATTTGGAGTTCATCTTTTGCTTTAGAATCAACAGGCAATTCTATTGATTCTGCTTTAAGTATAAATTGAGAATTTAGCTACTGGTAACCTCTTCACCATTGACTAGATTTTTGTGGGTCACATTATTCTCCTTAGTAGCTGCCCAATTTCCTTCTGCCTCCTCCCTTCATCTATTTTCAGCAGGAAAGTGACTAAAATGTAACACAGGGCATTTGAATCCTCTGAGAACTTTCAACTCCCTGAAAGAATAAGATCTTTCCATGAGTTGACTTAGAATCTTTCATCAGCCGGATACTCTGTGCTCTTCAGCCACGCCATCCTCTGTGCCTCACTCTTGCCCACTTCCCCCTCACCCTCATGTTCTCTCTTGCTGCCCTCAGCATTCTAGTCACGTTAAAGCTAGATGTTTGCTTCACTCTCACTTCTTTCTGGTTTTTATGGAAAATGCCACCTTCTCTCTGCAGGCTTCTGCCAATACATTCTAAACTGCAGCATCCACCCAGAAATGTTCACTCCCTCTTCTTGGTCTGATTCTCAGTACTAAGCTCCTCAACTCATCGTCATCTTGATTTTTCAAATGGTGGCAAGCTGGTTAGCATGATAGCAGTCAGTGTCAAAATATGGGGGCACTGAGGTGATTTCACTTTATTGCTTATTTTCCTCACTAAAATTAAATCTCACGAGACAAAGGTATTTGCCATTTTTTTTGTCTCGTTTTTCCCATGCCTAGCATAGAGCTTAACACCAGGAAAAAATGAGTTAAGAAACACTAAAATTTAAATTTAGATTTTACTATACCTAGAAAGGATAATATTTGACTATACATAAATTTGACCATCTGGTCAGTCAATAAATAAAACATGGACTAGGGTAGAGTAAGGAATATACAGTTACGACAAAAAGGGAATTGGAATAAAAGAAGCACTTTTGAAACCATTACGAAAAAGTTATGGCAAGGGAAGGAGATCAAGTGAGTAAAGCCATGACCTCAAGTGGAAGAGAAGAAAAGCTGTAAGCGAAGCATGCAAGCAAGTGCCAGCAGTAGACTGGGAAAGAGGCAATGTTCTCTTCTTGCCCTGGAGGCTTCTGGCTTCTTGGCTGTGCATCAGAGGTGTTAGCCCATCAACGGCATCTCAGTAAGTCTCTAGTGGGGCTGATTCAACTCAACCCTTACCTCACCTCCCTTCTCTTTAGATGTCTACATTTTACTTGAATGAAGCATATGACCGATGATCAGAATGGCTGTGAGTTTTACAAAGGGACAGATGCCTTCCTTTTTTATGCCAGCGGCAGAGATGGGTGCAGACTGAAGGATAATCATTCTCCTTTCAGCTGTGAACAAGCTCGCCTAGTATTTTGGTGACCTGCTTCTCTTCTGAGGTTATTTGGCCCCTACTCTTTGTTGTATCGTAGCTATACTTTCACCAGCCCCAGTAAGGGAAGATGAAGACCTTGTTGTAGATAGTTATCCACCGTTATATTTAAAACCATTCTCAAAAGCTTCCATTTCTTGTGTTCTCCAAATTGCTCTTACTGTATAAAGATCTTTGCAGGTTTTGATATTCATCCATCATCCATCAATGCTCTCTGCCTCCTATGGGCTAAGTCTTATACTGGACTCTGGACATTTAGTCATGAATCAAATAGATACAGAAGCTGATGATACAGAAGCATGCCAGAGGAATTGGCATGGGGGAGAAACTGACATATTGTTGATTGATCTATGGTGCTATGTGTTATAGAAAAAATGACAGAGAAAGGAAAACTGTTTAGCTGTGAACATTTTATGATGGCAGATTAAGAACTGATTCACAGGAAATGTATTATTTCAGTTCAGATGTACAGGAAGTAGAGAACAAGACTTTTGGCTATTAGAAGAGAGAGTTCTAGATAAGTGAATAGCTTGAGTCGAGTATCTGAGGTCACAGCATTTTGCCGTATATGAGGAACAACAAATGACTTGGTGGCTGGAATGGAGTGCAACAGGAATGAAAATATTAGGAGCTGAGAAAATAGTAGGAGCCGAGCTGTCTCCTGGGCTGTGAGACTCATTGTGTCTTCCATGACTGCTAGACTAGATTTAATGACTAGATGTAAAACCAGCAGAGGATTTTCAAGCATTGCTCTGAAATGGTGTGAAATCAGGCTTTAAGAAGTCCACACTGGATGCAGTATTAAGAATGATGCCGAGTATGGAAGGGAAGAAGAATGAGATCTGGTTAAGAGGTAGTTGCAAAGATTTAGGATGTGAAGATTGTTGGATTATTGGTGGAGAAGGGAAATGTGTCCAGTTTCAGATGCGAGGATAGTCAAAGGAGAAAGCACTGTGTTGTGTATGTGTGTTAAGCAGGTAAAGAATAATAATGTTTTATATGTTCAGATTAAAATTTATTTCAGACAGTCAAGGATTGGTGTATGTTAGCAACTGGAGTCTGAATTTAGAAAATATGTTCAGATTATAACTGCATATCTGTGCCTCATCAGATGGTACTTGAATAACATATAAATGATAAATAAAACAAAATTTAGTGAGATAAATTCACATTCTTTTTATAGTCTAGAATCTGAAAATTTATATTTATATGAATATTATAGTTGAAATTTACTGAATTAGCCATTTTATTAGAATTTTATCTATAGGTATTATATTAGAAATTTTAGAAGGAAATGTTTAAAACACACATACACAGACACCATATTATTAGCTTTTTGAATGATTATTATGTGATATAACCTCTATATAATTCTTCTGTGTTTTTTAGGAGAAGAGAGATAAAGACAATGTTTTAGTATTATAGAACAATTTTTCCTTCATTAGATGCAAGGTGCTAAATGGCAAAAACATAAGTTATTAAGCAAAGGCAAAGTTAGACTCTTTATGGTATTCTCCAAGTTTCAGGAGACGGGGTTAAGGAAGAAGCATAGGAAAAAGCTTTCCAAGAAACATTAGTTCTTAATGAATTTTTAGAAAACTTCATTGTCCTTATAGTTTGCTAATTTTCTAGTCTAGTGCATAGCAAATTGATATATGAGTTGATATTCAACATCATTAAGTTTCAGATTTTTATACATTTAATGTTTCTCTCTTTGGTTATATTTGCCATTCAATCAAAATTCTTTTGAAGTATGAATTAAAATTACTAGGCGTTTGGTACTGTATATGCTGCTGGAAGAAGTTGATTTCAGTAATTGAGCGTAGAATCACAATTGTGTAGGCATTACTCTGAGAGTGCGTGGCATGTTAGGATAGCATGAACACTGTAAATACAGATAGTGAATGGTTTAGACAGTAAATATCTTGATCCTTATTAAACACAGATTCCATGACTTTTTAAGTTTTACAGCCTCTGTATAAGCTGACCCTAGAACCATGATTTTGGGGCCAATTTAGACAGAAAAATCATTGAGTCTTAGGGCATCAGAAATATGGTTAGTAGCATCAAAAATATTTCAATATAAATAGATATACCGAAATTGAAGGAAATAATCGGTATTCTAGAATATTGATAAATTTAGAACATGTTTGTTGACTCTTCAATTTATGTACCATGGATATACTCTCAAGAGACTTCTGAATAATTGAGCTTTAAAATACACTTGCAAGTTAAGAATGCTATTTGGTTGAAACTGTTTTAAATATCTGCCTGCTAGTGTCAATAGAGGATTTGCGCACACAAAGGTCATGTTCCTTTATTTATTTGATAGCAAACCCCAGTCTTCTGTTAGGAAATGTGAAACTGTCTTGGGTCACAAAGAAGCAGGAATCCCACTTCCAAAGAAGCAATTTCTCAGGTTTGTGGAGAAAGCTGTAAGAGTTATAAATTCTCCAAAAGGATCGAATGTAGACCATTCCTTTAAGCTTTACTTTAGTAGACAATCCACTTGTGGGAAGGAGGAGGACTCTTTGCTATATATCTAGTAATTATGTGGGAGAGTGTATCATATCATAAAAGGATTTTAGGGTCAGTCTGAGACTACTGGATTTGATTGGATAGTAAATAACTATTATGCATTTTAGAGCAGAACATCGATAGGAGAAATACTATGTTTATGAAAGATTACATGAATAGTTCTATTTTGGCTGGAAAGGAGTACAGGAAATATTGCAGCTAGAAGCAATAAACTGAAGTCTGCTTAAGCATCACTGTACATTGCAGTAGTGGTTTTAGAAATACTTTTCCAAAAGAGCTGTGTATTAAAAAGGGATCACCTCTGACTTCTTGTTGCTCAGGAAAACAATTTAGAGAACAATGCATTTTAAGAGCAGTTCACAGTTATTCATTCTTTCAGCAAACTAGGCACTACTTTAAGCAATAAAACCATGATGAAAACACATGTACCCCATCAAGAAATTCCTCAGGTGATAAATGTTATGATCATGGAATAAGTAGTGGATGATAACAACATAGAAAAATATACTCAAAGCAATGTTTTGAATTATTTTGCTTTCTCAACATGATGGAAAGAATGTATAAGTGGCCTTTGCTGTGATGTTATATACCTGCAGAGATAGCTTGATACATTGCAGCTAGCTGGCCATGGTTCTCACAAAAGGAGGAAGTAGAAGGAGTCAGTTAGGAAATAGTCCAAACAATTCTAATCAGCCCTCTAGGGAGGGTCAAGCAGGTTGAGGCCTTGCGGGGTCCTATGAGCAAAGCCTGAGTGCTATAAAAATATGGATTATTTTCCTTAGAATTCTTCAACAAGAAAACCCGCTGGGGTTTTGCTTGTTTTCTTTTTCTGTGCATTCATTTGCTATCTCTTGTTCATTTGCTTAAAAATAGACCCAAACCCAGAAAACAACTCTCCTCCTTCCCTGGCCCCTCTCAAATTTTTAAACAAAATTTTATTTTTACTTTATTTTCCTTGGAAGGAAACTCATTTGAAGAAACATAGGTCCCTGTCAACCTCCAAGGGCCAGAAAAGTTTTACTTTATTACTTACGATTTAGATTTCTGGGTAGCTGAAGGTGAGTCCGGTGTTCAGAGGTTGGGACACTCTCTCCCACTTAAGGATTACCAAAAGGGAACAAGTAATCGGTTCCTCTGTGTGTTTCCTCTTTCTGTCCAGAAGAGCATTGGGTCTATAAATGGGAGTTTGGTCTAATAGAGAAATGATGCTGCATTAGCTCTTTTGCACGGCAAAGCCTGGCAAGCTACCCATGTTGTATTTGACATGTCAAATACCAGTAACAATTATAGACCTCATTCCCCTGACTTGATGGAATGGTTTGAGGCTCTTTATGCTACTGGAGTAGGCAGAGGCCCTTGGGCTATCTCGCATGTGACAGGACATATTGAGATGTTACTGGTGCCTGCTCGAGTAATCGATGATCTACGGGAAGTCAAGTGATCAAGTCAAGTGATTAACTATTTCATGAAGTGCTGACACAATTGCCAAGCAGTCAACTGCTATCTTGTCCTGTATCTTTTGAGTTAGTGTTGCTGCTGTGTTTTGCTTAGGAAAAAGAACACTTATCTTTTTGCTTAACAACATGTTTTCCTTTGTTTCAAGTTGCATCTATAAAAAATTTAGAAAATAATGTTTTTGAAGGCTACAAAATTCATCCTAGAAAAAAAGAAATACAAAATCACTTAGCAAATGTTATTTACAATTCTAGGATCATATCTCTGGGAAGCTGGGGCTAATCCTGTTCACCCTCTTTACTTTCTTTTTTTAGATCTCTTTATCTAGTACTTAAAATGAATGTAGTGTATGATTATGCAGCATATAAGTAGTTAGTCATAAATTAAGCATAAAAAAAAACTAAAATAGTTTTCCAAATTCTGAATCACAGATTAAGCACCAAGTAAAGCTAAAAATAATTTTACAGAAATGTCTCATTCAAAACTTTTGGAAACCAGGTTTCTCATGTTTTTGCTAATAAAAGAGTTTTAATTCTCATTTTGAGTATTTCAACTGTTTTTCTTTTCCTTTTGTCTTTGATTCTTTCCTAGTGCTCGCTTGTATGTGAATGTACAGCTCCAGAAAGTATGAGCGGGAAGGATCACTCACCATTTTTGAATGCAGGTAAGAACCTTATTTTGTAACTTCCCTCTAGTTCCAGATGACATAAGTTTTAACTTCCTGTGAACTCAGTACTGAGTTTACCGTGTGGAATCCTTGAGAATCATTTATGTACACTTAGAGAATGCCCAGAGTCACCATGAAGATCCAAAAAGGTAGGGGTAGACTTGCAATTCTAAGAAAAATATATACAAGTACCACGTCTCTGTGGCAAAACCCATTCTTTCTAACTGTCGGATATTGTATTATCTGAAATGGGACATGCTGTAAATGAGTAAGTATGAGAAATGTGAACATCCTAAGCAGTGTAACTGTCTAATTAAACAACTTAACAAAATCTTTAAAAAAAGCAGGCATGTGAATTCAGTACAATCGATTTGAGCATGTTTTGGAACATTGCTGAATGCCTCTGTGAAGACTGCGTTACTAATAGATTTAAGGTGCAAACAGTATAGTAAACAATGATCACAGAAAATGAAATTGAGAAGCTTTGTGCAGCTAAAAGATGCAAATCATGGGATTATTTTTTGAATGATAATGCAACATGTCTTCTGTGAATACTACTAATAGTGAGTAATGCTTGTCTACAGAGATAGTAGACTAGTTGCTTCACCGGCTCTGACTTCCCTGACTCTCTGAGTGTGGTTTTTTTTTCCGATTTTGTTATTTCCCCCTCCCCCAAATATTGTTACACCATTTTAGACATACAATTGAAAGATGCTCATGTAGAGTTTTGGTTCTACAGTGTTCCAACACCCATCCCTCCACCCAAACCCATCTCCCATCACCAATGTCCCCATCTCCCTCCCCCTCCCACACCTCAACTACTTGGCGGGTTCTGTATGTCATTTCTCTCCTCTTTATCTCTCCCTCCCGCCAAACTTTCCTGCTCTTCGTGGAATTCAATGCATTAAAAGACATTACTGTTTCCACTATTTTAATGGACCACGCGCCACAAGCGGGCGCCGCGTACTGGGCTCGAACCGGTTTTTGCTCTGTTGATCTGGTCATGAGGCAGTTTCCCAGCGTCCAGACAGCGAAAATGATGGCTAGTGTGATGGGCGAGTCTCATCCGGCTGCTTCGGGACCCCCCGAGGCGACGGGCCCCTCCCCAAAACCCGTCTGCCCCTCGGGGGGTCCCTCTTCAGCTGGGCCCGGGGCGAGCCGAGCTCCAGCCTCCCCAGCCGCTTCATGTTATGGCCGATGGCCCCGGGCAGCCTCTCTGAGTGTGTTTTTGAGGAAGTCACCTCACCCCTATTTTACAAATGAGGAAATTGCTCAAAATCACCTACCTTATAAATAGAAAGTCCAGAATTTAAACCTAGTTTTGATCACAAAGATTTTGCCTCTAATTATTAGGTTGTGCTTTTTTTTTTTTTTTTTGGGTCACAGCCGGTGATGCTCAGGAGTTTCTCCTGGCTCTGAACTCAGGAATTACTCCTGGTGGTGCTCGGGGGGACCATATGGGATGCCGGGAATCGAACCTGGGCCGGCATAGGCCGGCCGCGTGAGCAAATGCCCTACCTGCTGGGCTATTGCTCTGGCCCCTAGGCTGTGCTATTTTTAAGAAGCAACTAGCAATAGTCTATAGGGCAAGCCATAATGTATAAGAGAAGAGAGAGAGAAGTAAAGGAAGGAAAAGTTCCTGCTATAGAGGCAGGCTGGGGGAGGGGGAAGGAATTTGGGGACGGTGGTGGGAATAGGGCACTTCGTGGAGGGGCGGGTGCTGGAACAATGTATGACTGAAACCCAATCATCAATATCTTTGTATATTGCACGGTGGTATAATAAAAAACTAGAACAAAAAAAGAATATGGCGTACCATTTTTCTAACCCTGCCATCCATGTTATACATTTAAACAGAGACATAGATTATAAAACAATGGTCTTAATAAATGATAAAGTCGCAGAGGCTTGCTAACACATAATAACCATGAAACTATTAGAAGGTTTGGGTATTTTTCCACTTGTAGGACGTCACTGATGCAAAAAAAAAAAAAAAAAGAAAGGAAAGGAAGCCTTATATGTTTATACAAAGAACTTGTAGTAAAAATCTCAGTCATAAGAATGAAGAAGAGCAGCTATTTTTCAATGCATGTCAAAATTATAACTTTTACATAATTTAAGGATATTGTTTTAAGATAGATGCACATTAACCAGTGTGAAAGGTTCTAGTCAAAAAGCTAGATCAGCCATACCTTATGACAATGTGTGGTTAGTCAGCAGTTAGTTAAAATATATAAAGGAATTGGGGTCAACTTCACAGTTCTATTTCTACTTAATACTTGGCCTAACCTTATGTTCTCTAATATCACTTGCTAATTGGTTTCATTTCCAAAGTGTCAAATTTAGGAAACTAAATTTGTTGTGGGATATATTTTATTCATACTATTACAGTTGAAATAAATCAGGCAATCACCCAAAACCTGTACATTGTAATTATATTTTAATGGGTCACTCATGTCAACATAAAAAAAATTTTTGCACATACAAGGAAATGTTATTTTTTGAACATTAGTTGCTTTTTACTGATATACATTTGAAAGAGAAAGAAATGACTCTCTCTGCAAGAAAATACATTACCACAAGGGATAGAGACAGAGGGAACATAGTGAGAATTAAATCTACTTTTGCTAATACTTATGCCCATGATTTCTGGAAGGCACAAATCTTCATGCTTGGTGTAGATCTCTCAGGTATGCTCTTCTGTTGCCTAGCGTGCAACTAAGACACAGAATTGATGGAATTAGTCATATTCTGCTATTGAAAACACTCTTCCTAGGAGGAGTAGAAGAGATTGACATTTGCTTTACTCTTTTCATGAAGGTGACGACAGTTTTGGTGTGGATGCTTTGTTCACTTGCAAAAATATTCTTCATTGCTCAGACACTCTGAACATACATTTGGAACCTGGGATATTTGTCACAAATTTTTCCTTCGGGTTTTTTTCTATTAGGAAAAGTTAAGACTAAATGAGCATCAACTATTATAAAGCTTGGTTTCAAATTTTAAATACAACTCAGTACTCTACATGAATGTTCTACTTTCTAATAGAAAAGCGCATCATGCAGGGAGAGTCTGTACGGCTGATTGTCCTGTGTGCACCTTCGGGTTTTGTTCTTACCTATCAAAATTTAGCAGCCTTCAGAATTCATCTGCTTTATTCCCATGTGGTTTTTCTTTTCTTATATATATATAAAATCTGAAAGTAAAAGGTGCTCTTGGTATTCTTGTGGAGTCTTTGTATTTATGTATTGATGGAACTTGCCCGCCTCGAGTGAGTTATGGACTTCTTTTTTGGTGAGTAGAAGAGAATGTCAGAACTTAGAGCATCCCTTCCCTTCCCTTTTCTATTTATATCTCTAGAGGATTAATTTATAAGTCAGGAAATTCACTCATCTCTTGTCAGACTGAAAAGAAAAAAAGCTCTCCCCTCTAAGGTCTCACCTTTTTTCATGCCCTGTTCACTTTGTAAATTGAATATATATGTTTGGTGTCTGGGGAGTAAGAGCAGGAGAGAAAAGATGAGGAGGAGGAGGGCAGGGATGACCTCATAGTTCCATAAGACATGTAAGTGTCTTAGCTACATGGGAAAACAGGTTCCCTTTAGCTCTGGTAGATTTTATAATCTCTAACAAGAAACACTGAAAGACAATAAGAAATGTGAAATTCTTACTTGTTGTGACTTTACAAATTACCTTATCTATAGGACTAAATTGTTAACATGGTGTATATATATTTTCTGATCAATTTAAGCTAAATAGTAAGAACACATAAAACTATTTGCTTGGGTGGGTGGGGAGAGGGGGAGCTAATGTTAATATTTGAAGGTGCAGGTGGTCAGACCCCTCACATGTTCATGGCATTGTGTGTCCTACTTTGTCAGATCAATTGAGGCACCTTGTATAAAACAGAATATGGGTTCTTGTGTGTTCATGCAAGAACTCAGGTCTAAGCTGGGGTTAGAGAACCAACAGGGTTCCTTTTGGTTTTCTTCTATTACAGAATATGTGTGATACATGTCCCCACACACAGAACATTCACTCTTTAAAAATTACCCTGTTCGCCTTGACAGTCTGACTTCCTGTAGAGTTCTCAAATGCTAAAGTTGACTTTGAATCTTTTCACCTTTTTTTTTCCTCTTTTCAATTTTTTTTTAAGGAAATAGGTCATGAAAGTATCCATTCTAATCAATTTTTATGGAGTCCCCTCTGCTCTGGTGGATACTTTGTCAGGCTGTCGGACTCTTTTATGGCTAATAAGTCTAACCACAGATAAAGTTATGTCAGAAAAATAATTCTCTCTTGATATCGTCATGCCTTTATTTCTTTGTCAAGGCATAAACTTCAGCATTCTCTCAGCCCATGAACCTGTGTTACCACATCATATCTGGGGAGCTAATGGGGCTTCATCACCAGGTTTCCTATTATCCACAGATTTTGAATGAGTGTCCCAGTCAGCAAACACTGGACTTGCTACATTGTCTCCCTAGATACAGTCCATATTTATAGAGTTATAAAATTTTCTTTCTGTTCTTTAATGACACTATCATGCTATATATATTTGATTTGTTTTGGTTTTGGGGTGACACCAAGCAGTGCTCATGGTTTATTCCTGGCTCAGTGCACAGGAATTAGTACTGGGGGGTAGGTTGACCATATGGGACTCAGAAAATTAAATCTGGATTGGCGCATGCAAGGCAAGCACTCTGTCCACTGTACTATCACTCCAGCCCTCCCTGCTGTATATATTGATGTGTCGTCTGCTGTCCCATGTGTTCACAGAGGATATTTCTAGCAAGGGTGATTTCTAAGATTGTAAAACCTGGGAATCTGAACAAAAGTGAGGGTCTTCCCTGTCACCAGTCTGAAAGTATGCAACTCTCCCACTGCTCTAGAGGAATTAGTGGTGCTCATATGCCTTGAAACTCACCTTTTGACAAAATAGAATTAATCCATGTACGTGCCACTTAACACCAGGTATATATTCCGAGAAAGGCCTCATTATGTCATTTTGTTGTTGGCCAGAAGCAAACAGTAGTAGTTTTTGGATACTTAGAGGTCATGATGAGCAGAACCAACAAGGTTCAGACTAGTACAAGAGAAAATTATGTGATCAAGAAATGTGGTGCACATGAGCTGTAGGAAGCTGGGGCCTCTGGCATAGAGATAACAGCAGGTTTCCAGGGCTACAGTGTTTCTAGGCAATGGGAATTGGGGGGGAAGACCATCACACTGGGTTTTGATGAATTCCATGTGCCCATGATTAGGCTGCTATTTGCAGTAATCTTTAGTCGAGGAGATAGGTCAGAGACATTGCTTATTTATATACTGGTATCCCTAGCACTAGCATATAAAGGAACTTAATCAATGCTTATCGAATGCCTGGCAACAGCCATGAGAAAAGATTCAGGTTTAATAAACCAGGTCTGAAGTTAAAAAGTACTACTTTTCTTAAAGATTACTACTGCATCCTCATTCATTCTTTTCTAGCTCATAATAGCACCACAGATTTGAATTCCCTCTTTCAGAAGCACACAGTGAGTGAAATATTTTAAAATTTTTTATTATACCACCGTGTGATATACATTAAAAAGATGTTCATGATTCGGTCTCAGTCATACATTGTTCCAGCACCCATCCCTCAACCAGTGCCCTATTCCCACCACCAATATCCTCAAATTCCCTCCCCACCCCAGTCTGCCTCTATAGCAGGCACTTTTACTTTCCTTCTCTCTCTCTCTCTCTCTCTCTCTCTCTCTCTTTTTCATTATCTCTCCCCCTCTTTCACATTGTGACTTGCCCTATAGACATTTAGGGATTATTATGTAAATCCCTATGTGTGCATTCAATACTCAGTTCTAGTGTGGTAATACCATTTCCCACAATTAGTAGAACACTAGTATATATTTATATCCCACTGATGAATACAGTCATTTTATATCTGTCCTTTCCCTTCTGACTAATTTCACTCAGCATGATAATATCCATGTCCATCCATTTGCAGATAAATTTTATGACTTCATCTTTTCTGACAGCTGCATAGTACTCCATTTTGTAGATGTACCATAGTTTCTTTAGTCAGTCTTCTTTTTTTTAACTTTTTTTTGGGGGTCACACCCGGCAATGCTCAGGGGCTACTCCTGGCTCTGCACTCAGGAATTACTCCTGGCGGTGCTCGGGGACCATATGGGATGCCAGGGATTGAACCCAGGCCAGCATGAGCCGGCTGCGTGCAAGGCAAACGCCCTACCCGCTGGGCTATCACTCCAGCCCCTAGTCAGTCTTCTGTTCTTGGGCATTCAGGTTGTTTCCAAATTCTGGCTAATGTGAAGTGTTGCAGTGAACATCAAAGTGCAGATATGTTTTTTCTGTGTGTTTTTGGGTTTCCATTGTATATTCCCAGGAGTGGTATTGCTTGTTCAAATAGGAGCTCAATATCTAGTTTTTGGAGGAATGTCCATATTGTTTTCCAAAAGGGCTGGACCAGTCGGCACTCCCACCAGCAGTTAATGTGAGTGTCTGTCTCCCTGCCTCCATGCCAGAAGTGGTTGTTCTTACTCCTTTGGGTGTGAGCCAGTCTTTGTGGGTGGCATAAAATGATACCTCATTGTTTCTTTGATTTTCATCTCCCTGATGATTAATGATAAAGAGCACTTTTTCTTTTTTTCCCTTAATTTTTATTATACCACTGTGAGATATACAATTACAAGGATGTTCATAATTGGGTCTCTGTCATACAGTGTTCCAGCACCCATCCCTCCACTGGTGCCCCATTCCCTCAACCAATGTCTTAATGCTCCCTCCTACCCAACCCCAGCCTGCCCCTATAGCAGGCACCTTTTATTTCTCTCTCTCCTCTCTCTCTCTCTCTCTCTCTCTCTCTCTCTCTGTATTTCCCTCTTGAAGAGTACTTTTTTCATATGCCTTTTGGCCATTCGAACTTATTTTTTGGAAGTTTCTGTTCTCCCCATTTTTTGATGGGGTTGGCTGTTTTCTGCTGTAAAGTTCTACCAGTGCATGATATATCATGGATATTAACCCCTTATCAGATTCACATTGAGTGAATATTCTTTCAGAGTCTGTGGGCTCTCTCTGTATCTTGGTCACTGCTTCTTTTGAGGGGCAGAAGCTTTTCAGTTTTATTTAATCCCATTTGTTTATCTTTGCTTCCATTTGCTTTGTCAGAGGTGTTTTACCGTTGAAGATGTCTTTAGCTTCGATCTTGTAGAGCATTTTTTTCTGTTTTCTTCTCTGTATCTTATAGACTCATGCCTGGTGTTGAGATCTTTCATCCACTTTGATCTGATTTTTGTGTATGGTGTTCGAAGAAGGTCTATGTTCAATTTTTCATGTTTTTTGCTACTTTATTAAAGATTAAGCGATCATATATTTGAGAGTGTGTGTCAGGATATTCAGTTTTATTCCATAAGTCTACAGGTCTGTCTCTATACCAATGTCATGCTGTTTTAAGTACTACTGCTTTGTATTAGAGTTTGAAGTTGGGGAAGATTGAGTGAAATATTGAGGGAACATAACCACCACCCTCACCCAAAGCAATGTTTGATTCAGGATATTTTAAAAGAGTGTCAGAATATTCTTGGTTTGAGCCTTGATGAGCTTCAGGTAAAAGTTAGATTCTCTCACACACACACATGCACACTCATACACACACACGAACTCACACACACATACCATTTTTCTTTTCACTTATGAGAAACTAAATTTATGCTACATTATCAACTTTTAAGTGTTAAATTTTTGTGTTAACAAAATTATCTTGCTTGTATTTTCTTCATATTCCTTTCAATAAATTTTCCCTTTGGTGTTCATAAACTGTGATATAAGAAACTGGGACCATTATAGTTTATAGTATTAGCTCTTGATCCTTAATACTCACTCACCTGATTTCCTTGCCTGTTGTTTTAACACATGTGATGGAGTCCATTAGCCTTGCTCTATTAGAATTTCCATATATTTTCATTACTATGCACTCATATGTATTTTTACATATGTTAAGTGGCTTCAGTAGAAGAGTGAATTTCAATATCTAATAATCAATGTAATCATCTCCCAGATGCCTTTAAATGTTTCAGCTTTCTCCTGATGTAAGTCCATTACCTAGTCCCTGATGTAAATTAGAGGGAAAGTAAAGATGAGAAGGTGATAGAATCAAAAGCCAATATTTTCTGGCTGTGTGTGAGGAACATTTCTCAACTACGGTTTTTCAATCTTTCATTCCGATGCATATGCTTTCCTATATTGGCTTTGTTACTGTGTTCTTCCCTCTTGCAGTCCCATGTACAGTGATGATGTACTGTCCTTTCCCCAAGAGGACTGAATTGTCTTCTTGGGGAAAGGAATGACGGGCACTGTCAGAGTTGCTGGAACTATGTCCAAGTCCGTGTAGTGTTTGCATTTCCAATGTTGCAATGTGTAAATTGCAGTGGATAAAGTGAGAAAGTGCAAAATGATGCATGTCCCCACTTTGCATATTCACAGTCTAATGAGGAACACAGATCACATAAGAGAAATTTGGGAACCATGGTGAAGATGAGAATCTGAAGATAAATATAGAGACCAATGAAGAGGAATGATAGAAACAAGGAAGTGCTGAGCTATTTATGTTATGATCACCCAAAGCTGAAAATCACGACCTAGCCATACAATGGAATATTGACCAGCTATGAAAAAAGTGAAAATTTTCAGTTTATTGTAAAATCTTCAGTTTATTGCAAATGGAACTGGAGAATGTCATGCTAAGTGAAGTGAGTTATAAAGTTAAGGGCAAATACAGGGTGATCGTACTCATGGGCGGAGTATAAAGGCACAAGAAAGGTTTATTCAATCTCTGATGGAAACCAGTCTTGAGACATGGCCAACAGAACTGGGAACAGAGCAGGCTGTCCCTGGGAGTGTGGCGGAGGCCTCTGGACAGGCGGGAGAGGACCTGACGTGGCAGTGGACGAGTCTAAAGCAGTCACCGCTACTCTCAGCTACGATACCTCAATAAACAACTGGTAAAAATAAAAGCATACACGAAAGAGCCGCTTCTGTGCTTCTGACTAAGTAAGAACTGCTCAGTCAGAGGCAAATTGGCAAGAAATAAGTTGTGCTCAGCGAACCTCAGGTTGTGCTAGGCTGCTTAGTAAGAAATATGAGCCAGCTTTTCTCTTTCCTTGTTGTGGCTGTTGCTTTAATGACTGGAGCAGGATGAGCAGAATGAAGAAACTTTTTTTTTAAATCAGACCCTATAGCTCAGATCAGATTTTACAAGCTACATTCACAGTTTTTATCAACTCGACAGTAAATATCCACAAATATTACTTTCATGTTTTATTCTGGCATCTGGAATAGTTTTTTCTTATTCTTGGCCCTGAATATGAAGACAGAGGGCCAAGTGTGTGTGGATTTGGCTAGACTAGGGAAGCAAAACTTTTCCAACTTAGTTTATACCCTATTTCTATTCATTATTTGTTTTAAATACTACACAAAAAGAAAGTAATTTGGGTTTTATAACATACCCCCAAAATTAAAAAATTCAGGGAGTTTTGTTAGAGTTACCTTTATTAATTTTTGAAGTATCATTTGCTCACGGTATTATATAAAAGTCAAGTGTGCAGAGATATATCAACATTCTATATATACTTCATTATGCTAATAATTTATTTTAAATTTGGGGGTAGTTTGGGTTACATCCTTCTGTATCAGGGATAACTCCTAGTAGGGCTCAGGGACCATATGTGGCATCAGAAATTGAATTATGGTAGGTAGAGTGCAAGGGGCAGTGCCTTACTTACTATACTAGTTCACCAGAACTGAATTATTACTATTTTAGAGTGATATCCCAGTGGTTTTAGAGTGATATCCCAGTGGTATTTTCTGAGCTATTCACATGTTTTCTTTTTGTTGTGGTATCTCGGGATGTTTCAATTGATTGCAAAATTGTGGTGTCCTCACATTTTGTTGTGCTGTGCTGGAGATAGCAAGTGTGATATCAGAGTTTACACTTGCAGTGTGGAAAGTGCTTGGGATTAAACCTGTGTCTGTCCACATGGATAAGAAAGAACTGTACCACTGAGCCCATCCCCTGGCCGCTTCTTATGTTTTCTTTTCCTTTTTCTCTAGCCATGCTTTTGGTGGTGTTTTAATGATTGCTACTTACATTTTTCAGTTCTCATCCAATCTTGAAAAAGAGCCAGCCTATGTTTAATATGTTCATAAATCTAACATATCTTCCTGTACAAATGAGGCAGCGTGAGTATCTAATTGGATTACACAGACTTATCTTTAGTAAGTATAATGCAGCATTTGGAGAATAGGCAATGTATGTACATTCAGCTGAATAATTAAACTATTAAACAACTGCATAATTAAAGCTGGCAAATGAATAGATGCCCTGCAAGGATCTGCAGTACATTAAAATAATGATTTGGTAAAGCTTAGAGCCAATAAAGTCAGATTCCACTGAAATATCTGACTTCTGCCATCTCATGCAAAGACAAAAGTGTGTGAAGATAATCACAGATTGTACTTCCTCGGGAGAAGTATATTAAATACTGTGATTTGAACCTCTGGATGATTCCCTCACCCCTATCTCCAAATTTCCAATTTTTTTTTGTTCAGTCCACTGACATAGAGAAAAGAAAATCAGGGAAAAAATGATCTCCATGACTTTTGTCTGGTTTATCTTTTCTGGCCCAACTTGCTAGCTCAGGTTTGTTTATTGATTTATTCAGTGTACCAGCAATGTGTTGATTTTGTGGAACATTTCTTTGTACCTTTACTTTGGATAATTCAGAATTGAAGAATTTGGCTTTCAGAATTGCTGTATCCCCAGGAGAATGCAGACATGGGAATTTTGCTGTGATTTTGGGTGGGAAAAAAAACGGTTCTTTGTTCCCTTTATCTCCCATGGGGAACAGAACCTCCAGGGAACTTTAAGATGATCAACTTTAGTCATACTTCATCACAATACTAGAATGTGATCCAAAATGGCTCCATTACTTTTTCTTGTTTGATTCGATCATGGTATCTTTAGCCACTAAAAGCTGTGAAAGAAAGCATGAATCTGCATAGAGTTCTATGCAGAAAAAGCTTATATACTTGTTGTTGCTGATTTGAACCTATGGTGTGGTTCAAAACACAGCTTCTATTTGAAGAAACATACCACCAGTGGATTCCAGAGCCCAGAGCATGCGCTCATTTACATAACTGGAAGGTGGGTGCAGAATAGTTGAAATTTTATTGTGCCAATAGAGGGAGAACATTAAAATATTTACAAAGGGGTTCATCATTCTTGGTCTATCTCTTCATTAGTTTATACAGGAGTATCATATCATTCTTGAATATCTCACTTAATCTGCCCACTATCAACCCATCAAGGATTTTAATTTGGAAGCATTTCATCTGGTCTTTTTTTGCAATCAGTTCAACAAAGGTACATGGTCCTTAAAATTGGGTGGTGTGTTTTCATTTTCTTAAAAAGTCAGACTCCATGGTTTTGGTATTTGGGGTTTCTCAGGAGGTGTTCTGTAAGAAATGCAGCTCAGTCAAATATATTTGTAAAATGCGTCCTAGTATACCTATATTGAGATCTCGATGAAAAGGTAATACTAATGCATGGAGACCTATGACATTTGAAAAGTCAAAACCTATACCATGAATTAGATAGGCTCTTTGAATATCAGATTGTCTGATTTTTAAATTGTTTGCTCTAAGTCTTTTATCTTAAAAACAGCAGTGTTCACATGGAGTTCTGGCTGACAGTCAGAGGAGCACATCCGAGCTCCTTAGTCAAAATTCCCTTGGATTTCTCTTAAATTGTGGCAACAAAGACACGTATTGAGAACACACAAGGAATTAAAATGAAAACTATGAAATCACCAGCCTGTAGGGATTTGTTCAGGAATGAATAGAGAAAACGAAGAGCTACGTTTTATTTTATAATTCAGAACACAAATCTTATTAAAATTATGTTCTAAAAGACAAAAAAAAATCCAGAATTGAAAAAATATTCTTAGAAAATCCTAAATAGAAAGGATCTGTGTAACTTGGGGAAGGGAGAACTGAAATTAGAGAGTATAACACTCAAGTATAAATAAGGCAACTGAATAATTACGTAGGTTACTATGGACAAACTTGGATAGTTTATACCCTACCATAAAAGGATGCATCTATATTATTGACCATCTTAGCTGCATTTGAATCCATGAAGTGTCCAATAAGTGGTTTAAACCGACTGACATGTTGAATTCAATACATACTTGGCTTTCTTTTCCAACTCAAGACTGGATGGTAGAGATTATAGTAATTTCTTTTATCATTCTCTCATTACCACTGTAAAAAAGGAATGAAACCTCAGTTTCTACATAAGTTTTTGCTTTATGTGAGGAAAATAAATATAATTGCATATGGACCTTAGGTGCATGCTGTTGAGGAAACTTACAGATGTTTTAATGTTAAAAAATATTGTTGATGGTTAGGGAGGTGACTTAAAGGGCTGAGTGCTTGCATTTCATGGGGGAATCCTAAATTCAATCTCTGACATTTCACAGTCCCCCAAGCACTGCCTAGAGAGACCCCAAGCACAGAGGAAGGATATGCCTCCAATCACCACTGGGTATTTCCCCCAAACAAAATAAATGTGCAAAATCTCTTTATCAATATAACTCTAGATTCTAAATAGGGTCTAGCAACATACTGGAATTTTTCAATTGTCTTCTGCCTTTGTGGGGTGCTTTTCAAAGGGAGCACCCTAGTTTCCCCATAGGGAATATACAGATGTAGTGGAAGGTTTGAATCTGGTCACTGAAGAATAGGATATTTGATATCAATGTTTCCAATCAAGTTACTGATTCTCATAATGCCTAACTATACCTGTGTGACTGTATAGTTGCAGTGGAATTGATGAAAAAAAATCTCATTATAAAACTCAGAAAGATACCCTATATTAAACCATATAGTGAACAAATGATTTTATAAAATCTTCAAATTACAAAGACATTTCGCCCTGTATATTGAAGAATCTTGGCACACACTCTGTGGTTTGCTTGTCATTCTCCAAGTTTTGCATTGACTTCAGTATAAATCTCTGTTTTGATTCATCTTTATTGGTAAATTGAATCCAGAAATTCATAGATCGTTGCCTAGTGATTGGTCTTCAAATTTATTGCTCATTAAGCTTTGCATTATGAGTATAGCAAAGGCATCCATTGCAGTGGGAATATCAGTGTATATCTACACTGATATACAGGAGTTGGGAGTATTGTAGGATCATCTCACACCAACAGACTCTCTATATTAATCTTACTCTTTTGTGTCCTTATTCTTTTCTCCTCCATCTATTACAGATGGCCTGACTTTGTTCTTTTTTTTTGTGTTTGTTGCTACACACTGTCTTGCTTCTTAGGTGGTTTCAGGAAAGTTTGTTATAACACCTTCTTAGGTGTTTCAGGAAAGTTCAACACATTGGCACTAAAAGACACATATTATTCACATTTAAATAGAGCTTAAACTGAGGAGTCAATATCCTGACTTAAGTAATGATTCCTGGGCAGGAGAGATTGTACAGGGGTAAGACCTTCTATTTAGCTGATCCTGTTTACATTCACAGGGTCACCAGAAGCGACCCTTGAGTCCTGATCACTGCCAGAAGTGACATAAGCTCTCCCAAGAACCCAGGAAACACCCAGAAATGACTTATTTAGAAGTAGAGCCACAGAAAGTCACTGAAATACCCAATCAATTGTCACCTACTTTGTAAGTGGTTAAACTTAACTAAGAAATATTGGGAGGAATCGAAGTGTGTATTACATATAAATATCTATGACTTCATTCATATTTCTAAACACATAAACTAAGAAAGTCTCTAGAAGAGAAAGGAATAGATGGTAAATTAGAGAATAAACAGTAGCAACGTTTGTGAATTGGAATCTTATTTTGACCTGATAAAGACTAAAAGTCCTAGAGGGTAATGTAAGAAAATAGAGATAAGAACAGAAATTCAGATATGCTCCTAATGATTGTGATAAAATTGTCCAGTAGAATGACACCTTGACTGTTGATTTTGTTACCTGACATTTCCCTAATGTGCACGTTTGTGTGTTTTAAACACTGACCTCATTTTGTCTTCCTCCCTAGTGCTAAAGAACCCAGTGTGTAAATTGTATAGATTCCCCACGTCGGACAATAAGTGGATGCGGATTCGGGAGCAGATGTCTGAGAGCATCCTTTCTTTCCACATTCCTAAGGAATTGATCACCCTGCACATTAAAGAGGATTCCTGTAGGTAAGAAAATACAAGCTCTCCTTTTCTTTCCTGTTATTTGCTTTTTTTTCTGCCAAACATTTTCTCTGAGGTAAGATGAGACTATACTATATATGAGATCCTTTGCTCCAATTCATTATTGATGGCTGGAAATGTGACTAGTCATTAGAGATATTTTGTAAATGTCAGGCTGTATTTCCCATTTTTTAATTCTCAGCACACAGACCAAGAATACTGGATTCATGATGAAATGTTAACATTTTGGATATCTCAGTTTAAAAATATTGTTAAAGAGTGTTCTACTTCCTTGTCTAATTTTAAAATGTGTCTACACAAATGTTCAAAATTATGTAAAATTTGTTGAATGGGTTCTTTCATTTTGTGTAGCTTGGAGTTTAGTTAACCTTTGGCCTTGTAATAGCCAAATTATTCTTAGATCGTGTTCTCATCTGCTCTGGTTACTCTTTCTTGAGGCCGTTTCTATCTGACTTCTGTAAGAGAATACTCATTTGTAATGAGGCTTTCGGATAGTCTTTGTTGGTCTAAAACACTCTTTAGGGATATAGATGAAGTATGCTATATGACTGGACACTATTGTGTATAACAAAATTTGTTATTCTGTTGCTACAAGACAGAAAGAATTGAGTTCTGATAGATACGAATGTATCTAAGCATTGCTAGTCAAATTTTTTATCTACTTTATAAACCTCTAATGATTTTGAAAATGCTGAAGGTCTCATTATGCTAAATACTGTTAAAACCCTAAATCTTGGATACCAGCACATACTTAAATAGTGGTTAATATCTTACAATTGCTGGAACATGTAGCAGAGCAAACAGTGTTCAAAATTTGAATTCTATCTTTTAATCATCTTAGTGTTTCAGATTCCTTAAAGAATGGTGTCCTTTTGGTAGATTCTGTAGTTAGTAAAAATGACATTTCTTTAAAGCAACGAGCTTACTATGGACAGGGCAGTTCTTACCTTAAAGTCATTGGTTAGGGTACTAATAACGGCATGTATACTTGCTCTCCAAATGAGAATCGAAAGTAGAAAGGATTTTTCCTGGATTTTGGAAAGTCAAAACTGGACTATAAGAATTCTTCCTCGGGGCGGAGCGATAGCCCAGCAGTAGGGCTTTTGTGGCTGGCCCATGCCGGCCAGGGTTCGATCCCGGCATCCCATATGGTCCCCTGAACACCGCTAGGAGTAATTCCTGAGTGCAGAACCAGGAGTAACCCCTGAGCATTGCTGGGTGTGACCCAAAAAGCAAAAAAAAAAAAAAAATTCTTCCTCAATGTAGGGAAATAATGATTGAAAGGGAGGCAAGAAGATGAGTATTTAAGGATAGCAGAGTAGGAATGATCAGAAAAGAATCAGGTTTTGACTCAGGCTAAGAGAAGAGTAAATGTGTCCTAGAATATATCAGAACCAGATGCAAGAATGCATCAATGTAAGCCAAATATTCTGATGCTGTCCCCCAGTTAATTTGATAGTATCCCTTTCTAGAATTAGTAGGAATGGAAAGTGACTGATTAAATAAATTCCTGAAAGGCTTAAATAAACTTCTTCATAGGTTATAGGAATATGGCATATGAATCTTTGCAATCATAAAAATGATTATCTTCTCACTTTAGCATTCTAGATAATTAAAAATTAAGAACACACCCTAATTTTTTGGGGGGTCGCAGTTGACAAGGTTTAAGGGTTTCCCTGGGCTCTGTACTCAGAAAATACTCCTGGTGGTGCTCGAGGAGCCATATGGGATCTGGAGATTGAACCCAGGTTAGCTGCGTGCAAAGCAAGCACCCTACCCATTGTGCTATCTCTCTGGCCCCAGAGCCCACCCTATTTCATGGACTTAGCGAGGTTGCCGTTCTTCATAGTGGCTGTAGAATGAGAAAAGATGCCAATAAATGAATACTAGTTGGGGGATTTGGCACCACTCTTTTCTCTGAGGATCATTGAAGGGAGTTATAAAATGTAGCATGTTTAAGAATTTGGGATCAGATTTTATTTTACACAATTGTATCCAAGTGCTATATCTACCTTTAGACAGTCCTTCACCCCATGAAGCATCTAGAATGGAACAATGGGGACTGAGCCTCGCTCACAGTACTATATTATTTCTACTACATACTCTACAGGACATTACTGGTTCTGCGCTTCACATTTGGGGCTTGGAAATCTTAGCTAGGGAACCACTAATATTTTTATCTAAAAGCACAGCTAGTAAAAAAGCAAGTAAAGTATAAACCTAAGATTCCTTCCCTAGGCAGCGCCACCACTCATCAGTTTCGAAAAATGGTGGTGGAGATGCTGACCTGTGTGCGTGTCTGCTTCTGTGGAATCCAGGGCGCTCCCGCTCCCCACTGCCACCCACCTTTATCTCTGTCTCTTTCCATTACTGTAGCAGATGCCCAGGGGGAAGTGATGAGTGGAGAAGGGTCGAACTTCGACCCCTAAGCCACTGAATCCTATCAGCCATATCCTCTGCATTCACCACTTCATTCTGTTTTAACACACCAAAATACTGTCCACGCCCTGTTCCCAACCTTACCCTGGACTTTTTCTAAATGCGCATTCAAAGAACAACGTGAATCCATGGAAAGGGCAGTTGGTGGTATTGGTGAAGGCTAAAGTGCAGTGCTTCCAAATCAAACATTTCCTTGTAAGGATCGAAGTGTTTCACATGTTTCTGCTGGGAAGTGTCCAGAGAAGGAAGGCCCATACCCCTCTGTGAAGCCAAATGTTATGGAAACCTCGTAGACTCTAAAAACTGGCCCAGCCCGTTGCATGCACCTTTTTGCTGTGTCCAGCACCTTTTCTTCATACACTCCTATCATTAAAATGTGTGGAAACAGCTTGACAAGGAGACAGTAATGTTTTATAAAGAAAAGGAAAGACAGGGAAATCATTCCAAAGATTCCCAAGGGGATGAAGAAATCCTGTAGGAAAACATGACCAGCTCTTATGGTAGACTGTGAGAAGATGTAGTTCGTCTGAACCAGAATCAGAGACCTATCAGAAAGCACCGTCATCCACTAAGGAAAATGCCAAGAAACAGCTAATGGAGGGAATAACGACATTTAGAAATGCAGCCACCACATTAAGTTCCAGACTCAGCAGCAAAGAATATATTTGACAGAAATTTTATGTGGAAGACAACCAGGGTTAATGTTTTGCAAATGCTAAACAAAGGTAGAAAAGTTTAAAATGATGTTAGATAAGATAATAGATGTATAATGCTGAACTCAGGAAACTCCCAAAAAACATCTTTGAAGTTGTCTTGGGAGACCAGTAAATGGCAGAGCTTGAAAAGAAACAATGAAAACCTCTGTTGTATTGCTTTTTTCTTTGACATGTTACGATCAGGCCAACTTTACACGTCTCCATAGAAGCCAAATGGAATAAGATCTACTGAGTTTTGAGAGGAAAAGGCTGTGACCCCACTTTATTATATAGAGTTGGGTTATGAAATTTTTATGAATGAAGACAGTAGAAATGACATGCTTAAATATTCAGGAGCTCAGAAAATGTCACTTACCAAACTTTCCAGAAAGATCTTGGAATTCTATGCCTTTTAACAGAAATTAGTAATATAAGTTATGGATTATATCTAAAATATTATTAATATTTACAAAATTTATATAATATAAATTAATATGATGTCGACACCAGGAATAATTGGGGTTTTTGAAGGGGTCTCACCCAGCAGTGCTCAGGGCCTCCTTCTGACTTTACGCTCAGGAGTTACTACTTGCATTGTGCCAGGCACCATATGTGGGCTGGGGATCAAACTGGGTCAGCCACAAGCGTTCTGCCCACTGTACTATCTCTCTAACACAAGCCTTCTGCCCACTGTACTATCTCTCTAACACAAGCATTCTGTCCACTGTACTATCTCTCTAACACAAGCGTTCTGCCCACTGTACTATCTCTCTAACACAAGTGTTCTGCCCACTGTATTATCTCTCTAACACAAGTGTTCTGACCACTGTACTATCTCTCTAACAAGCGTTCTGCCCACTGTACTATCTCTCTAACACAAGCTTTCTGTCCACTGTACTATCTCTCTAACATTGTCCCCACAATGTTTCAGACTGGGAATAGGATGCTGCCTAAAGCTGAGAAACATTTCTCATGGTTCCATTCTGCATTAGAGCTCTTCTCTATTAGGTGGGGAGGGCCTTAGGGGGTTACCACACCCAGCTGGGCTCAGAACTGATTTCATCTCTGCACACAGGGATCATTCCTGGTGGGACTTGGAGAATATGGGGTGCTGAGCATTGAACCCAAGTCAGCCAGTGAACTCTAGGATTATGTTTTCTCTAACTCTAGTTTCTCTCAGATCCTATGGAATAGTTTGCTCTACCTCCTCTTCCTCCCAAGTCCACAGTCTGGAGGAGCGCTTCCTGTCTGATGAGCCTGGTGGTGCTTTAGCACGCTAGTGCACTTCCGTCCCTTTCTTCCTTGTCTGATGAGTCTGGTGGAGCTTTAGCGGCGCTTCTGTTTCATTCTTGCAACAGTCACAGTGTGTGTCCCGCCCTTGCATCTTGGAAGTCGTCCTGGGAAAACCATGAAACAAGCCCAGACAACTTTCTTCTATGATTATCTACTTTGCTAAGGAAGCTCCATCCCAACTTTTATAAGATAAGATTAACAGAGGGCACCATTGCTATGAAGATAAATCAATGAATAACAGTGACCACTTTTTCTTTTTCTTTCTCCCCACCCCCATACCCAAGAGTGCTCAGGACTTACTCCTGGCTCTGCATTCAGGGATCACACCTGGTAGACTTGGGGTTCCATATGAGGTGCCAGGGATCTGACCCAGCCTGGCTGTGTTCAAGGCCAATGCCCTGATCACTGTACTATCTCCATCCCCTCAGTGGTCACTTTTTCTTGAAGGGCCATGTGGTAAACACTAAACTTTAAAAGACATATGACATCTTCTGAACTCAAGTTTGGATTCACAGAAGTTTTGTAATTGGCAGTGAAGTGTTTTCACAACCCTACACTCTGGATTATATGCTGTGGTTTATGCTGTGAAATTTAGGTCCCCAAATTTCACTGACAGAAAAATCAGAGACATTGCTCAAGTTATGTTTACTGCTGTGAAGAAAGGCACAATATGAATGGTGCCTAACATTGTTCTGATTCTCTGCCCTTGAGCCATATTTTATAAATATAGAAAATGTATATTGACTTTTTACCATGAAAATAATAAAATATTCACTGTAGAAAATGGTGAAACACAGAAAACATGAAAAAGGAAAATCACTCCAAATCCTTCACCAGGAAGTATTGTCTTTATTTTCTCCATCCACCTCACTGTAGGAAACCAAATTTTGACCTCAATTATCATCATTTGCTAGAAATCAGAACTTAATTTTCTTTGCAAAGCTGAGTTGCATTATGACTATGTCAGTTATTCTACTATGCACTGTCAAATTTAATGTAAGCTATAAGTCATTAAGCAGTGACTTATTTTGATTGTGCCTTAAGTTTGATTTGACACCAAAGATACGAATGTATATTACCATATTGCCAATGGACATTTCTGGTGTGGTGGATTTATGATGATAATTTGTCACACAGTAAAGAAAACTCCAGATCCATAGGGCTGAGGAGATGGTTCAAAGGATCTGATCACAGACCTAGCATGTATGAGGCCCAGGCACCTCTTGCCCCTATTTCTACTCCCCACACTGTGCTAACACAAGCACCTCTGGGTGACCCTGTTGACCCCCAGGGCATTGTGAGGGGACCCACATCCCCAGCACAGTATTGCATTGCCAGAACTGGACTCTAAGCCCTAAACACTGTTGCCCCCTCAAAACAGAAAGAGATCAAAGAAAAAGTAAAATCAATGCACAAAACGTTATCAAATTCCAGATACTGCTTAGCCTTAACAGTGACTTTATTTCTTCTTTTTACTTTCAACATAAATGTCAAATCCATCTGTACTGTCATTCTCATTGTTTGGATTTGGTTTTACAAAGACATCCACCTTTGTCTTTATTTGTTTAGCATTTTGGGCCTCACCCAGTGATGCTCAGGGGTTATGCCTGTCTCTGCACTTAGGAATCACTCTGGGGGCATTGTGGGGGTCTCAGAGGACCATGTAGAATGCTGGGGATTAAACCTGGATGACCACATGCAAGGCAGATGTCCTCCCTGCTGTCCTACTGCTCCAGCTCCCAGTTGACTGTTTTCTTGGGAAGATCAGCAGTTATTTAGAGTTGTCCTTTCCTGCCTTTTACCGCAAGGATGTAAATTGCCAAGCAAGGTTGGACTTTCTGTGTTCCCAAGCAGCGGGTCTACAGCACTTTCTGTGTTCCCAAGCAACGGGTCTGTCTACAGCATTCCCAGTTCTCTTCAGTGTCTTTGAGTACCTCCTAGTTTCTTCTAAGGAGGTGACTAGTAACCCCTCGGAGGAAATGCTTTCATCCTGCATTCGCGGCACTTTCCTGGCATTCTGCATCGGGTTTTGAAGTGCCACACTGGGGATTTTCTTGGCCCTGATCCTTAGGGTCTGCCAAGCAAGTCATTGGCATTTTCAGCCTTTCCTTTGCCCTCCCTCACTGGGAACTATAACTTCTTTCGGATTTCTGACACTCAGCACAGTGTCCATTGCGGTGTGTGTTGCATGTGCCTGCATCTGTGTGTGTATGTGTGTATACACATCTCTGCAAACTGTGTTTTTAATCTTGAAGCTTCACAGTCTTCCAGTTGGCCTGCATCCAGCGGATGTCTTACAAAATGATCGCCTATAAAGTCGTTATAGTCTTCTTTAGTGTTAGCATACATTTGGTTTATGTTGACTGTTTCATCTTCAGCTTTTGTAGATTCCAATGGTTCACTGCACTGAAAACTGTTAGAGTCTAGATAAAATGATATACTGGAGGCTGAAGTTCCACAACTTAAATTCAGCATGAAATCATGGAGTGCTCGTGCCTGTGAGTCTCTGATGGCCAGTGAATATGGGCGCTATCGAACTTGATACTTTGAAGCTATAAAAGGATGTGGAAAACTGATAATGAGGGGCCAGACTGATATTACAGTGGGGAGGGCATTTGCCTTGCAAGTAGCCAACATCGATTTGATCCTTGGCACATATCCAGGAATGATTCCTGAGTACAGAGCCAGGAGTAACCCTGAGCAGAAGTGTCCATAAAACTGTCCATAAAACTCCTGAGGGGAGAAATAGTTTGAGGTAGACAATACATCGTTTTCTTTCTTCTCCTGTATTCTTGCTTCCTGGTGTATAGTTTTCTTCATTGATCCCTGGGTCAGGCAAGAAGAGAAGCTTCCTGGCATAAAGTGTTAGGAGTTCAGAAGAAAGAATAATAATTTTGAAAATGGACTTTCAGATTATCTTAGGTTTTATAAAGACAACTATTAGTGTCCATCATACAGAGAAATAAACTTGTAAATAAAATATTAAAAAATATGAAACAAATACTTTAGTAAAGGGAAATGTGATGGACCCTGGAGTATTTAAACTTTAAACTGAAGTTGTCAGCTTTGTTTTACGAGAATGTCTCTGCTTGGTGTCATTGTGTGTGTACTAGTGGTGAGTAAATATTTCGTGTCAATGAAGTCAAACTCTTCTTCTATAAGACACTACATGTTTTAAACACTTTGTACTTTATATTTAAGAGCTATTTAGAAATCATTTTGGTTTATATCTTTAGAACTTTAATGTATCTATATAACTGCATATACACTATATGTATATGTATCTTAATCTATTTCTTAAGCAGTTCATTAGCATATGGCTAATATTTGAAATATCAGGTTCACAGTATGCTTCAGAGATGCTTGTTCTTAGATTATTATATACTGCTTAGTTTTCTCTAGTTTCAGTTAAAAGCTGAAGGCCCCAATTGTCCAAAAAGCAGGTGACTGGATTTAGAAACTATGGTATACAGTGGACTACAACTTGGCTTTGAGAAAAAGATGAAATCATGCAATTTCCCACTACCTAGATTCATCTAGAGAGTATCACACTGGGTGCAGTTGGCCCGGAGATAGAGAGGCACAGCTGAGTCCTCACATATGCAGCATATAAAGAGCCGTAGTAAGGGAATAACGGAAACCCGAGCATCAGAAACTGAGAACTGGTCTTCAGAAGGAAGACTGGGAAAGGGTTGGCCAGGAAGGAACACAGACAATGGGGAGTGGAGCAAACTCTGACGGATGCTGCAGTGCTGGAAGGTTCCATCTGTGAAGCCTCGCTTTAAACTACAGTACCTAAACTCATTTTTAAAAAAGAAAAAAAATCAAGAGCACAAGATATTTAATTTTCTGACATGGCATTATGGCTGTCATTTTAAAAGATCTATTTTACTTCTGCTTGATAATTCTACAAGATTATTCTTTAGAAATATTAAAACTATATGTAAGGAATCATAAGCTAAATCTACAGTATATTCAGTACAGTGTATTTCAAAGACACTCCTACTCTATAAAAATATGCTGTAAGACACAGTGACCAACCTGTTCGTTTAATACAGTTTTAGATCCTGAAATATAATTATGTAATTTTTAAGAAATGTTTTCACCTCTAGACAAAGTTTTCTCTTCATTTGCCTCTCATAGCTGTAAGGCAAATGGCATTTTGGGTCAACCTACTTCTTTAGCCTCATTTCATGCCCTGTATACTTTGGCATGACCAAAATACATGTTATTTTCAACTGTCTATTGGCATTTAAATACTTGAATAAAAATAAGGGCACACTAAAAATCTCTCTTGACCTCGAATAATCATTGATTAGTGTGGAAAGTAATAGGTTCCAGCTATTTTGTTTAAATATTCACACACACAAATAAATACATACAAACAAACACACCAAGTAAGCTTCAAATTGATCATTCGTAGATTTCTATTTTCTTTGCTTTGTGTCTTTAAAAAAAAAATTGGTTTGTGGCCCTCACCTAGCAGTGCTCAGGGCTCATTCCTAGTGGGGCTCAGGGGACAATGAGCTGCTAGAGATCAATACAGGTTGGCCGTTTGCAAGGCCTTACCCACTGTTTTCTATATTTTTTGTTAACTTTCTTCGAGAAAATTCTGAAACCCTAAAATCCAGAAAATGATGCCTATATCATGCCAGAAGATTACGATCGATCCATTCCTGATCAGTATTTTCCCTTCTGTTCACTTTTCTTTCTGCAGTGTGACACACAGGGAAGGCCATTTGTTCTGCCATTTATCATGGACCAGGGCGCTTGTCCTACCCACGCCTTGTATTGAGGGCAGATGAGCTGTGTCCTATTAAGGTCATCATTCCGGATTCGTGTATCAGTTAATGAGAAATCCTGGAGAGTGCTTGGCATTGCCAAGCTGAATAGAAACATATTTTATTTTGCTCTTTGTGTAGTATTATATTCTCATAGGAACTAAAAAAGACAAAGCTTATTCAGAGGCATTTTTTTTTACGAATTCCAAGGTTCTTTATTTAAGGCAGAGTGGGTTGTAATGACACAGGCACAGAATTGGGTCATCATGGATGTCAGTTCCAAACCAACACCTGTCACTTGATGCATACTTATATTTATAGAAAATTGCTTAATATCTCAATTTTTAGAGTTTGCAGTTTAGGTGATCCTACTATCATTTCTCTTACAGAGTGACTAGAGTAATTAAATGAATAATCAGGAGACTTTGGTAGTCTCTTGGTAGACTGCTTAATTTGTGTTTGTGTGTGTATATACATACAGTTAGAGTTTGAAACTTCTCTCCCTCAACCTCACTCAAAAGCTATGCGACATTACCATAATTTACCCAACTGCTATAATCTTCAGTTTCCCCGCTTGTAAAGAAGGGATTAAATAATACATAGACATCATTAATGAAAGATATAGAAAGATCTTTGGATGAAAAATGTCTGCTGCATTCAGACACAGACTTTAATATGTGGAGATTACTCTTCCATGAATATAAAGAATCAGGCCCACAGTAGACAATCAATACATCAAAGCTATTACTATTGCCGTTTTCATTTTAGCTCTCTATTGATATTGCTTCAGACATAAAACCAAGTCTACGATTTATTTTAATCTCCTTTGGTTTAAGAATGCTTCATGCCCCAGGGATAATGCATGGGGAGCCACTGGGGAAGGTCTTTTGCAGAGCTGCTGGATTTGGAACTGAACAAATTTTGGAATGATGCTCAAGCTTCATATTAGCTGAAGCTGTCTAAGCTATGGGAAGGGAAGAACTTGTGACGTTTTCTTTTCTGTTATACTATTCCTAGAACCTAGCACAGTACCTGGCATATCATGAACACTAAATATTGTTTTTTTCCCCCCTCTAAGGGCAGCTGAAATTGTTTTGCAGAGAATGACATGATTATATGTTTAAAAGGGGATACAGAGAGGGAAGGAGGGAGGGAATCAAGCAGTTTGGGTATATTATAGTTTTCCAGATTACTAGTGGTGTTGGCTTGGGGTGGGAGGGGTGTGGTTGATAAATATACATACCTCCAAGGTTTGTTTTTACAGAGCTAAAGTCAGCAATACATGTTGATGGATTTCTTCTGAGGTATTAGCTCAGAATGATGCTCATTTTGCCTGAATAAGTGAACGCATAAGTATAATTCCTGCATGCAAGAGACAGTGGGCAGTTGCCTGGCTCAAAAGGTGCCAGGCACCTTAGTTTCCTTAGTTCAAAATTTAACCGTTTAGGTTAATGTTTTCTGAAACTGTAATCACTTGCTTCTTGTGGCTATTTAAGCTTTTGCTACTATTAAATGAGACTCACAGACATGGGGCAGAGTTGCTACTGGCTCTCCCTGTGCCCAGCCGCTCACGAGGCACCCAGGAGGGATGGTGGGTTCTAGCTCTGGCCTGCCACCCCAGCAGAGCCTTGCAACAAGCCAGACGAACCCCCCACTCCATGAGGGCTTCCATTTCCACATCTGGACTTCTCTCTCTTCAGAACTCCACCCAGCAGACCAGCCTTTCACAGCCCGGCTCATCGAGTTCCACCCCTGCAGCAGTCTTTTTTTAAATCCGGCTCAGGTATGCCGGTCCAGAGACTCAAAGACCTGGGGCAGAGCTGCTACTGGCTCTTCCCTGTGCCCAGCCGCTCACGAGGTGCCCAGGAGGGATGGCAGGTTCTAGCCCTAGCCCGCCACCCCAGCAGAGCCTTGCAACAAGCCAGGCGAACCCCCACTCTATGAGGGCCTCCATTTCCACATCCAGACTTCTCTCTCGTCAGAACTCCACCCAGCAGACCAGCCTATCACAGCCCGGCTTGCGCGGCCGCTATGGACGCGTGGTTCATCAATAAATGCTGGACTTAGAGATGACTACAAGAGTATGCTACCTGCACGGCAGAGCCTGGCAAGCTAATGCCGGCTTTCACAATTAAACTCTTGTTGTTGTGTTGTATTTGGTATGCCAAATACCAGTAACAATTATAGACCTCATTCCAGAATGGATTGAGGCTCTTTATGTTCCTGGAGCAAGCAGATGCCCTTGGGCTCTACTAGCATGAGACAGGACATATGGAGGTGTTACTGGGGCCCACTTGAGCAAAGCAATGATGAATGGGAAGACAGGGATACTACTATTAAATGATATTTTAAAATTCAGTTCTGTAATTATCTATATCACCTTTCAAGTGCTCAGAGGCTACTTGTAGATGGTAGGCACATTCTACTAAAATGACTCTAGAAGTCTTTCATACTATTGATGTCAGACCGGAAGGTTTTTGAGAACTTTAATAACATATTTTCCATCCTCCTTCTTTCCCATTAGAGTTTAATTGTGAAAGCCGGCATTAAACTTTACCCTTACAGACAAAAGACAAAAATGCTTTTGTTTCCAGGTCGGTGGTATTGTGCTGTTATATGTTGTGATTTCTGAAGCTTATGTTGTTTCTAATGAGCAGTTAAAGCATGGACCTAGTTACTTACTTTATGGGTAACTTTGGGTAAATCATTTATTTTCTGTGAATCTCTATTCCCCTGTTTGTAGAACTATATAGATAATAGATGTATTATTATGTTGATAATACTTTAAATGGGGCCATAAATATATTGAATGAGGAAATATTTGTAAAGTTTTTACTACTTTACCTAATATAATTATTTTGTTTTATACTTGGACATTTAAGCAATTGTGGTAGCCAATACTGATAAGCCTTCATGGAGCAAGATTCAGCCCTTGGAGGAGTTGGATAAAAGTTGTACTCAGACGAGTCCCTCACATGGCATTTTCAATCTTGGTCTGCTAACAGGATGTTTACTTGGGAGATATTATTCTTTATAGGCATTAAGATGAATCAAAAACCAAAATTTCAGTCAGACAGAAGGTCTGAGGTCAAGTCTTGATTCTGCTCCAAGCAGTGTAGCATTGAGCACATCCTGGCTTCCCCAGTACAGAGGCTCCTCGTCTATTTAGAGTCATGCTCAGTAGAATTGCCCAGGTTCAGAGAAATTTCCTATATGCACTGATATGATAGCCTATAGTTGCTGAATTTTATATTGGGTTTAATCTGATTCAGGAAACAATTAGGATGAGAATTTTTTAAGAATTAAAACAGGCATGTTCACAATTCCTGAGTGCAAAGCCAGGAGAAACCCCTGAGCATTGCCGGGTGTGACTCAAAAAAGCAAGATAGATAGATAGATAGATAGATAGATAGATAGATAGATAGATAGATAGATAGATAGATAGATAGATAGATAGATAGATAGATAGATAGATAGATAGATAGATAGATAGATAGATAGATAGATAGATAGATAGATAGATAGATAGATAGATAGATAGATAGATAGATAGATAATAAAACAGGCATGTTCAGGATCAGAGAGATAGTACAGTGGGTAAAATACTAATCTTGGGCGTGGCTAATCTAGTATCAATCCCCAGCACCGGGTATGGCCCCTCTTGACTATCCAGGAAGGATCCTTAGTTATAGAGGCACCAACAATTTCTTGACACCATCAGGTTATGTCCTAAGAAATAACGTCAGCAACAAAACCCCAACAAAATAAACAGTAGTAACCAAAAACCATTTTCATTAACAAGTGTCCTCAATTTCCTGGGAAGAAATCTTATGGTGTTTGCCAGAGAAACTTGCTTTAACCTTCTGCAGCTTCCTGGACTGTTTACAGCTCATCAAAGAGGTAATCCCAGTCCAGTCCAAGGACCCAATTGGAAGAATTAATTCACAGAAATGATTTAATTTCTGAAAGTGTAGACAATACTTATGAGAGGACATGGGAATCCCAGCACATTTGCCTTTCTTAGGAGGGTCAAGTATAGCTTGATTTCATTTTCTTTTTAAATTAAAAAAAATATAAATTATATATGTACATATATGTATATGCATATATAAAATCTCTTTTTGGGGGTCACACCCAGCAATGCTCAGGGGTTTCTCCTGGCTCTGCACTCAGGAATTACTTCTGGCGGTGCTCAGGGGACCATAAGGGATGCCGGGATCGAACCAGGCCTGCATGGGTTGGCCGCATGCAAGGCAAACGCCCTACCCGCCAGGCTATCGCTCCAGCCCCAAATCTTAGACACTCTGATTTAAAATGCCGTTAATGATAGTTTCATGAATACAACATTCCAACACCAACTGGCCACCAGAATGTTTCCGTCCCCAGGCCATGCCTCCCATAGATTGATTTCCATGTTATCCTGAAACAAAGCTATGTAATGAAGGCTTTAGGAGAAACTTCATAGTACATGCCAAAATTTTAAACATAAGTGAAATAATGAATTTTAAGATATATTATTCTCCTGTCTGATATATTTAAAATCTCTAAGGTTAACAAGATATTAATAAGAAGTAAAAAACAAAAAGCAAATCAGAAACTGAAACTAGGTTATCAGGTTTGGAAAAAATGTGGACTTATTGATCACTTCACTTGATCACTTGAATCCTGTCATTCATCGATTTGCTCGAGCGGGCACCAGTAACATTTCCATTGGACCCTATCACGTGCCAGTGTAGCCCAATGGCATCTGGTTGATTCAGGAATATGAAGAGCCTCAAACCGTTCCTTGAGGTGGACTTATTATTCCTGTTTTTTTTCCCAACACAGTTACCTAATAGTGAATAAAACCTGGCGCTTTACCAGATATAGATTCTGTGACCACTGCTAAATATCGAGGCATTTGTGCTGCATAGTTCATAACCTTTGCTTGTAACTTGGAAACCTTGAATATATGGTATAGCAACCACTTAGTTCAACGTTGAGTTAAAGTCATATGGACGACCAGTGAGCATATTCCAGCATTTTCCTTGAAATCAAGGCTATAACAGTACCCACATTGTCATTGACAAACATGTTTTAAAAATTCTATGATTTACGGGTAAGTTTTTATCCCCATATGGGTTATAGCATAGACCGTTTGAATTGTGGTTAAAAACACTGCGAAACTTGACATGTAGTTGATCTTTGTTCAGTTTTATGATTTTACTCGTCCACTTTATGAAATTGAAGCCATCCGCCAGTCAGTTCTGTAGGCTATTCTTCATTGACTATTTAGTATTTAACTTTTTTTTCCTAATGGGTAAAAATTTATGTCTTTTTTGGGCTTGACTTAAGGCCTAATTTTGCTTAATGACAGAAGCATCTTGACTATAAAACTTCCCACCCATGTACACTCATGTGTGGTTTTAGGCTGTGATAACTACTAAAAACACTAAAATGGATTGTAGATCTCATTGTGAGATTTTTCTGTTTACTTGAACAATAACTATCTCAAAGAACAATTTCATGTCTTTCTTACTGAGAAATATCCTTTGGAACAAAAAATTTTTATCAGGCTATCTGATTTTACAACAGTCTGGTGAATGAATTCCATAATATTCTCCGGTACTTTTTCTTATAATGACTTCTTTTCCTAGTTTCAAAAGTGCATATGTTTATGTACCCAGATGTGTGCATTTTTATTCTATTACATTCATGCATTTTTAAGAGAAAAAAAGAATTTAATTTGGGGGGAGGGTGATGCCGATCTCCCCAAGCAGTGTTTAGAGTTCAGGAAGGGTCTCCTGAGAATTTCACAAGGTGCCCAGGACAGACTCAGAGTTGGCCATATGCAAGGCAAGTGCCTTAACTCCTGGGCCCAGCATTCATACTTCTAATAATTATATACTTAGATGTATAGATTTGACCCCCCCAAGTCAGAAAGTTTGAGGAGGAAACACTGGCTGTACTCAGGATTAACTACTGGCTCTGCACTTTTGGGTCACTCCTGGCAGTACTCAAAAAATCCTTTGTGGTACCAGGGATTGAACCTCAGTCCACTGCGTGAAAGACAAGTGCCTTGCCTCCTGTACTTTCTCTGCAGACTCCAGATCTATTTCCTGTACAGGTCTCTTACTCAAGGAGAGCTGCTGTATAACATTCTCTTTTTCAGCCAGCGGACCTATTGTCAACTGTGAAGAGAGAAGTAAAATAGCCTAAAATGTATTCCACACCTTTCTGTCCAATTTTCCCTTCTTCCATTTCCTTGTAGGTAGAAATCGGTGATAGAATCCCTGTATATTTACATATTAGGCAAACAAAGAGGAACAGAAGCAGTAGAATCATGGTGTCTATTAAGGCCTGAGGCTTCCAGGGTCAGCTCACAAGCTACAGACAGGAAAAGAACCTTTGGGTAGTTCTAGTACAATGACAACTTGAAGTCCACAAAAAGCTAATGTGCCAGTTCGAGTACAAAGTTGAGAAAAAATAATAATTTCATTCAAAGCAACCTAGCGAGAATTTCTTCTCATTTTGGGGAGGTGGGGCTCACCATGTTGGTTGTTCAGACCTTCAACTAATTGAATGAGGTGCATCCAGATTAGAGAGGATAAACTGCTTTATTCAGCCTACCAATTCAGATGTTTCAGCCAGGGGGACCCTTGTTGAAACACGCAATCAATGTTGACAAAATGTCTCTGTACACTTCAGGGTCCTCACAAGCTAAAACATGAAATTCAGTATCCCAGTAAGATATGCCATGCAAGCTCACATCTTGCAATCTTTCACTATCTCTAAGAAAACTTGTTGGCCAATCTGGGGTTGGATCAAGCAAGAATAGTGTGTTCAGCGTGACTACTTCTTTGTACCTCATCATTGTAATTGATGCGTGCTCAGTATGCTATTTGGGTCTTATAATGTTCTGTGTTCATCTGAAATTTTAGGAAAAATCTAAGAACAGCAATATACAAGCAAATATTGGAGTCGATCAGTCAAGTGCTTACCATTTGCTTCCCGGAGGTTCAAGATTAGAAGGAAATAAATAAAGACTGCCACTCCAACACAGGCTCAACTCACCACTGAACACATCATTATCAGAACTTTAAAACTATGTTAGGAAGAGAGTATTTCTCTTTATAACATAGAAACTCAACGTTACCCTTTTCTTATTATCTTCTGTCTTAAAGATATTGAAGAAATCTTTAAGATTTCTTATTGTCTTAAATGTATTTTTTTGCATAAGAAGTGATTTATTTTCATAAACAGGATTGTATGCAGAATTCCTATGTTTATTAAAGAAATTCAGTTGGAGCAGGTGGGTGTGTGGAGTGAAGGAAAGGGTCAGTACCCATCCCTTACTTGATTTTCCTGCCATATAAGACCCTCTGTTAGCCCTATTGCTAGAACAGCCTCTGGGTATAAAATTTAATAACCACTTATCTATTTTATATTCTTGTCAATGTTTTATGCATTATACATGAAAACTTTATTATTCAAAAATTGTATTATCATTAAGGTAATATGGTTTCCATAGTGTTTGAGTTTGTAGTGTTGATGTACAAAACCATAACACACCACCCCCTACACATGCAGTCTCTAAAGCAAGTTTGGCAATTTTTTTCCTCCAGTTTCTTTAATGTCTTTGTGCTTAGACATTTTCTCCATGTATTATGCAGTTTTATTAAACTAATTTCCTCATTGTGTTGTTCTATAGTTTATATTTCAAACATTTTATTTCATATAGTGGGTTCTACATTTTGGTGAGTCCAGAGAATCAGAATAACCTTTAGAAATTCACAGTTTTACTGACGAGAGAAAGCGTATGTTTTGAAATAATTAAACTAGGTAAGAAAAAACAGCCAGCGAGACAAAGAGTGTGCCATAAGGTTATTTCCAGAGATGTGTATGAATATTTCATCAAGTATGAAGAATGTCATGCTTTGCAGTTGAAATGCCACGATCCATAGAGCATTAGGTATTTCTTAGCAATCACTTGTCACCTTGGAGATCATTTCATGTAGTGTTCTCTTACTTGGGGAGGTAGCAAATGGAGAGAGGGTGGGTGGCAGTTAAGGGCCCCCCACCCCAAAAAATATGCACTGTGTAAAAAACCTGAGCTTATTAGTATTTTAATGGAAAGTCTTTAATTCCCAACTTTTTTGTGTTTACCTTGTGGTAAACACAAATGCAAAGGTGTGGTCAGAAAGCAGGGTTTGTCTGAGAGACCTAAGTCAATGAGAATAAAGCTCTGAATTACTCAGAGTGATTTAGTCAGCAAGGCGAAGTGTATTTTTCAGGAATAATTTTTTTTGTGCTGTTGTAAGATTGCAGTTGAAAGAGAGAATGCTTTTCAAAGCAGGAGCTGTTGTTACTGTGCGTAAAATGAGAATAGTAATATGCGAGAAAGGATGTTTAGGATATTTTTCCGTGAATTAATAATGCATTTATCCAGCTCATCTCCTCTATCATTCACATTTAGTAAAGTCGAGCAACTCTTGAGTCACAAGGCTCAGCCAGATTGCTGTGTTGGTAAATGAGGCAACATGCAGAGAACTTACTACAGGGCCCCAGTCTCTGGGGCTCATCAGAGTAGATGTCAGTATACACTTGAACATATTTGAGAAAGTTTGTTACCGTGAACTGTGTTATCTGGAAAATCATGCTGGTTGCACTAAAAGCTTCAAAAGGTAAGGCACCAAATTGTAGCATTTTGTTCAGGTTTAATTTGAAAGTATATTTATTATTCTAGAATAACCCAGTTTTTAAATCCCCCACACTTCCGCGTATGTTCACTAAGTGCCTTCAGCAAACAAGACTTTCTGTGTGGTGTTGCTGTGTGTGTGTTCTGAGTCTTTGACTTTAACAGGGAGGTATATGCGGAGTGAGAGGAGTGTGGACGGAGAATTAGAGTCAGATAAAGCCTTATGGTCTCCCAGTGACTATGAGACTCACAGTTTTATTCAGATGCCTCTACCTATGAAACAAAAGGTTTTACATTATTCTCTGAAATTCCTTCTAGTAGACAATATTCCTTCTAGTGGTAAAGAGTTTATAGTTGCTCTTTTAAGTACATCCAAAAGATGCATCGATTCAGGTATTCTGTAATTTGGAGATATCTAGTAAGCCATTTTGAAAATGAAAGATGAAAATGTCAGAATAATGACAGCAAAGAGCCAGGCAATACGTATGGGTGCTCCACCTTTAACACATTGTACAAAGATAAGTCATAGTGAAAATCAACAGCAAAACACAGGCAAAGACACACACAGGACCTTTGGCATTTATGCACATAAATAATTGTGAATTTGAGTTACATTTATGATTAAACTATGATTAAGATTTTGGTGTACAACAGGCCACTAATTGTGAGTGGTGTGTGTGTGTGTAGTAGTGGGAAAACAGAATGTCTACTGGACCCAAGAACTTGGCTTCCCACAACCAGGGGGCTCTGCTCTTCCCTTTCCAACTTCCTCGAAGTGTTCTTTCTGGCAAGGACAAGAAACTACACTATGTGCATTTGTGACACGTTTGTAGGATTAAACAAGAATATGCTGTTAATATTCCCATTACGACTACAGTCAGGAAGTATACCTTAAACTTGGTCAGGCTGACCTGTCACAGTAGCTCAGATGTGACCCAATAACACAAGTCCTTCCAGACTTGCACATGCCACACTTTGAGAATTTCTTCCTGTCTTTTGTCCTGGCTACTGCTCTGTTTTACATTTGAACACCCTGCCATGGGCCCATGGCACCCAAATACCCATTCCTTTAACCAACTCCACTTCTGTCTATGAATTCATTCATTCTTCTCATGAATGTTGTATGGTAAAAACTAGTTGATGGAAATAAATGAGATCCTTCCTGCTAACACCATCGTCAACGTTTCCATAGACTAGTTTTTACCACACAACATTCATATCACGATCACAATCACGATCTTCCCCTTTCATCATCTATTTGCTAGAGCAGGCACCAGTAATATCTCCATATGTCTGTCTCATGCCAGTAGAGCCAAGGGCATCGGCGGCTTGCTACAGGAACATAGGAGCCTCAAACCATTATATTAGGTCATGGGAATGACCTAAAATAATTGTTACTGGCATTTGGCATATCATATACAACACGAGCAGCTTGCCAGGCTTGCCGAGTGGGAGGCATACTCTTTTAAACACCTCCAAATAAAGCATTTATTGATGAACTGTGCGGCCACAAGGGGCTGGTCTGCTGGGTAGAGTTCTGATGAGAGGAAAGTCCAAATGTGGAAAATGGTGGCCCCCGTGGAGTGTGGGGGGATCGTCTGGCTTGTTGTGATGCTCTGCCAGGGTGGTGGGCCAGGGCTAGAACCCGCCATGCCTCCCGACTGCCTCATGAACGGCTGGGCACAGGGAGAGCAAGGAACAGCTCTGCCCCATGTCTGAGAGTTTCTGGACCAGCATACCTGGGCCGGATTGAGGAAAAAAACTGCTGCAGGGTGGGTGTCAATGATCTGGGCTGTGATGGGCTGGTCTGCTGGGTGGAGTTCTGACGAGAGGGAAGTCCAAATATATATATATACTAGAAAATACATATATTTTTTTGTTTCAACTAGTCTGTGGAAATGTTGACGATGGTTTTAGCAGGAAGGATCTCAGGTTGAGGCTTCAGTCTTATTATATTGCATTTCCGTTGACAGAAAACAAAGGCAGATATACACATATACACATATGAGAGCAGAAGTGTGCACACCATCCATTATTCTCACAGGGAGTAGAATGTTAAAGATTCTACATCTTCCGGATTTATTAGCTTGATATTTAGCATGTTTCACAGCCAAAATAGCAAACAAGGTTCATTATTGCTGGTTAAATTAGCGTCATGAAAATGTTGTTGGTAAAAGGTTACAGAAAGGAATAAGATATCTAACCAGGCAGCATATTAGATCATTCATCGTTATAATTTAAAAAGGCAATTGGATGATTTAAATTAACTTGGCTAAAGGGTACAGAATTGGATAAAAGGTAATAATTAAATGGCTTGATTAGTTCTTCATTTAGATAAAGAAGGAACAAAACACATTCTTATATTGTTTACTTCTCCGCTTGAGGGAAACTAACTCCCCTAAATTATACCTTCTCACAGTACTTATTGATTTTATTAAAATACATTTCATCTATATAATATATAAATTATATTACCTAAATATTTTGATTTTCTTTAGAAATTATTTTTTCTGTATTATTTTCTTTTAGTTAACCAAATCCCATAACTTAGTCATTTTGCCATTGAAATTTTAGTTTTTTTTAAATTGAAGTAATATTTGTTTAAAATATTACAGATGTTAGTATCATTATACAGGTGTAGCATTACAATTTTGCAAATGTATATATTGAATTATAATCACCACCAAAAGCCTAATCCTCCTCTCTTTACCATCATGGCAACATTTAATCAGTTATTTGAAGTGTGCTTTCTTCTCTTGTGTACAGAATGTTTAATAATTGTGTAGTCTCTACTCCTGTCTTCATTTGTGTTGATTTTTCCCCTAACAAGCCTGTCGGCTCTTCATGAAATGGACAGTGAAAGATCTTATTAGTGTTTTGATTCTGAGTTGTATTCTGTGTGTATGGATTTGAAATTAAAAAAACCACTCATATCTCTCCTTTCCCTTTTGTCACAGAAATCAAGAGTTGAAAGAGCTCGGTGAACTTTCTCCACACTGGGACAATCTACGGAAAAACGTCCTCACTCACTGTGATCAAATGGTGACTATGTACCAGGACATTCTGTCAGAACTGAGCAAAGAAACAGGTGTGGAAGTCAGGACTTTACTTACTGAAACTAAGTCCATATGTATTATGTGAAAACAATATTTTTAACAAAATCAACTTTATTAAGAATAGAAAAAAGTTCTTTATAAATTTACTTATTTTGGTTTTGGGGCCACACACTTACCAATGCTCAGGGTTACCTCCTGGTTTTGGACTCAAGAATTACTCCTGGCATGCTCAGGGGACTATATGGCATGCCAGGGATCAAACCCAAATGTCCTACCTACTGTGCTATTGCTACATCCCCAAGGAATAGAGAAAAGTTCTTTTTAAGAAAAGGACTTGCTTTTATTTCTAACTACCCCTGCATCGTGATCAAAGATGAAAAGATGCACCATCTTACCTCATGGTACAACAGTCATTGAGATTTTTTTTAAAAAGCATATATGTAGTATATAGTGTGTCGGAGACACACTCAACAGTATCAGTTAGTATTCCCCTGGTAGTAACTGGACCATGCAGTGCACCCGGGGCTCCTCCGCACCAGCCCTTTCAGTCATCTTCCTAAATTCCCTAATAGAAAATTTGCTTTGGGTTCACAGCTGGCTGTGCTCAGGGCTTACTTACACCTCACTACCCTCAGGGATCGTTTGAGGTGCCTGGAATCAAAGCCAGGTCAGTGCAAGCAAGGCAAACACCCTACCTGCTATACATTACTTGGGTCCCAAATTGGGAAAAACATTTTAAATTCTATTTATGGGAAGAAAACAATGCCTGGAGGATGTAGGTTTCTTTCTGATACTGTGTAACTTTGATATTATTTTTTCCAATGTCTGTATAAACAGAGTTATTGTTAATTTTTCCACCTAGGGTCTTCTTTCAAATCAAGCAGCAGCAAAGGAGAGAAAACATTAGAGTTTGTTCCGATCAATCTACACCTGCAAAGAATGCATGTCCACAGCCCTCACTTGAAAGGTAGTGTACAGTAATAATACTTTAAGCTATAAAGCTTTCTTCTAAAAGCGTTAAGCTATATATATATATGTATATATATATATATATATATATATATATATAGAGAGAGAGAGAGAGAGAGAGAGAGAGAGAGAGAAATAGCTTGGAGTATAACAGACTCAGGCAGAGCTTGGAGTATAACAGACTCAGGATTAATTCAGAGCTCGGCCACCTTATCAAAAATGACCTGTCTGTTATTTAATCCTTGCAAACAATGTATTCCTCATTAAGAGAATTCAAGTATATAAACAAGAAGGAAGCATAGTTTTTATGGTTAACTGGGGTTTGCCATCACTGGAACAAAATGAATCTGTCAGTGTTATCAAGACTGCCAATGGTGGCGATAAGAGATCAATTAAAAGTCTATTAAGGAAAATGAAATCTGAATTAAGGACGTAGCTAGATTTAGAGAAGGTGATTTAAAGGGGTGTTATATAACATCTTCCTTGCATCACATTCTAAATGACTGATATAATTAGGAAATGAGGAAAGGAGGGCCAGAGTTATAGCCATGGCAGGTAACAGCCTCACCCACTCAGATGGTGTATTTGAGGCCATTGATATGAATTTATATGTAATTATGTACTCTATTTGGTAATGATTCTTGAAGTACTTCCTCTGAAAATAGAGAAATTTTTTCTTAAGGGGTTCCACTTAACTGGATGAATTTCTTTTTCTTGAGGGGGTCCCCTAACAGGATGTATGAAGAAGTTTCTTACAAGGTTCTGAAGTTACAGTACCAGAGCAGTGTTCAAAAACATGAGGATTTTTCACACAGCAGTTTTCAGGAGGACCTGTTATTTCTTTGAAGAGCTAAGGAGGTGTGGGAAGGGAATAGCTATTCTCACACCTCAAAAGTATTGAAAATTGCATACAGATTTTTTTGAAAGATAGTCATGTAATGTATAGGATTAGTCATAGAACATATCGCATATGTTATAACATTTAGTCATGATATAGGCATCGTCATATGGCATATACTCTATAGTCATAGTTATATAACATACTACATAGGCATAGTATATAGGCATAGTCATATATGATACTGTACAATATTTAAATTGTAATATTAAATTTTATGTATTTATAATAGGTTTGTAGGTTATTATTTTGAATTGAAGTTAAGATAAAATACTTTATAGGCTAAACAGGTGTTTCTCAACTAGGGGCCACCTGGGATATTCCAGGAGATTACAGATGAAAGCACATGTAAGACATGTATGAAAGATGAAGGATATATATGAGGGGCCAGGGCATGAGACTTCCAGCCAGAAGGAAGGGGGTCACGGGAAGGAAGTAGAGTCCAAAGGGGGCTGCAGTTAGTAACAGATTGAAGAACACGGGCATAGATCACTGTCGGGAAACACCTTGTTGAACGGGGTTGCAGCTGCGTTTCCCAACAATATTGGGGAACAGGATCGAGTCCCCTTCTGCCCCACAGGGATCAGTGGCCAGAAGATATACAAAGACTCGCGAATCCAGCGAAGTTTCCAAAAGACTTACTAACTCAAGTTTTGGCATTATAGTCCAATATCAGGAACAACCCCCGCCCCACCTTTCAGTTCCTAGCTGGGCCAGGTATATATTTCTCCAAACTTCCATGAGATCATTACCTTTTCTTCAGGGTTGTTCTGGGTATTAGCCTTTAGAATTACTGAGAGCCACGCTCACTTGCCAAGAGGCAAACAGCATTTCTCTCTGATTTAATTATGACTATTTTATTTAATAGAGGATCCAACATAGCCAGGCAGATTTTGGTAGAGTTGTCTAGTTCCACAGGGGGGATCTGTTGTAGTATGAGAGAAAATACTTATGCCACATAGAGTCACAGATCCAAACTGGTTTTCTGCCCTGTATTTACAATATGACTTGCAGAACATAGCTGTGGGCAAGATTCTGAGGCTCTGGGCAGCCGTGACAAGGGCATGTACTCAAACAGACCATCAGTTATATATGTTAGTAAAAATTTTAAATGAGTAATTGTCAGAAGGGAGGGGGTCTTACCATTTACTTCTTTGACTTTAACCAAGCTATGATCTGGGCATCAGTATTTTTTTTTGCAAAATTAACTTGTTAAAAATTATAGATGGTACCCAGTCAGACTGTCTGTGCTTATATAATAACACTTAGCAGGTTTCAAATAGCGTTGAATTTATTTAAGATTCATGGTTACTGGTTTGAATGTTTAGCTGAATTATAGACATTTTGGAAGGTAATGATGCAAATAGATTGGCTAAGTCTTGGTATTTTACTGGTGAGTTATTTCAATGTGGTCTACATTTATTTTCATTCTTACCATTAGTAAATTACATCTATCCACATTTGATTAATTTGCCTACTATATTTGGAGGGACAACTTTGCAAACAATAGCAGGCAGATCCACCGAATACAAGGCTAATGTCTAGCTCTTGATACAAGTAACTGAGCAGAACTAATGTTGTCATGTCTCATACTGACAAATGAAATAACCTCCATTAAACTTCAGTGCCCCCAGACCTATTAAGTTCATTTTCACCCTTATTCATTACTGATATTAAATGCAACTAATAAAATACCCATCGTAATTGAGATGTTAGTCATAAAAACAATACTTAGAATTAAAAAAGTTTCTGTTTTAATATATTTGAGATGTTTTTATCAAAAATCAGCTTGGATGTTATAAAATATGGAGTTTTTGCAATATGACCACTTAAACTTCAGTCATTTTATATGGGAGGAAGGAAAAGATAGAAGAGAGAGAAAGGAAGGGAGAGAAAGGAAGGAAATAAAAAAAGAATGAAAAAGAAAGGGAGGAAGAAAGAAGAGGGTGAAAAGAATGTAAAAAGAGTTAATTGGATGGACTAGTGAAGGAAAGAAGACAGGATATGAGGACAGGGAGGGAGAAGGGGAAGAAGAAAAGAAACATGTAATTTTATATCATAACCGGTTGTATCTGGGTCACTGTGTCATTTTGTCACTTCGGATGAGTCTGTTTGCTTCTGCCCGGTTTTAATCTTTATTTATAAAATAGAGACAAAGGAGATTGAAAGCCTATTTACAGTTTTTAGGTTTTTACTTCTCAAAACTTTGTGTATATCACCTCCTCTAGGAAGTGTAATGACCTTTAAATACATTTAATTATTATATCAAGTTGCTTGAACTATTTTGAAACAGATTTCCCTTAACATTCCCATTGTCTTTTTAATTTATGTCAAAGTTACCCTGTGGGTCATTTTGAAGAAAGGGATTCCGCCTAAATTGTTTCTTGAAGGGAGACCAACCTGTTCACATTTTTCCCATTATCACTATCTATCTTTTCGGTTGTGGGAATTTTAAAGAGATATTCTGGGAAAAACAGACTCATTATCTTATTTCTGTTAAGTGGCTTTTAGAAGACCATGAAGGAGCCCTAGGATTATATTTTAAACTAGCATAGTTGCTTTAGCTTGATGAGACTTAACAGCCCAAATTTCTCTCCCTAATATGTTTATATTATGCCATTTCATAAAGCCAAGGGCAATTTTTGAGATGCAAAATGTTGAAGAAAAAATAGCTTAAAAACAAGACACAGATCTGGAAGAAGGGCTTAGGGCTGCCTGCTCTGTCAGCCAGGTCTGAGGTAGAGTGCAAGGGCCTAAGGTCGCAGAGCTGCTGGTCCCGTGGTGCCAGGGACCATGCGGACTGCCCTGGCAGTTGTGAGCATCCTGGGCTGTAGCCAGAGATGATGAGGAACATGGTGCCAAGGTTTGACCATTGGCCACATACAAGACACATGCTGTGACTCCTGTGCTGTCTCTCTGGCCCCAACAGGTTTTTTTTAGAGAACAGAGAGCACTAATTTATTTGCTTAAAATTTATGTTAAAAAGAAATTTTCACTTACATTTTCGTGTCTTTACCAAGCATGAGACTGCTTGAGTTTTTAATTTAGCACTTAATTTACCTTCTCCCCCCCTCCACACACACACACCAAGTTAACTCATTGCTTATGAGTTAACACAGACACCAATAATAAACAAAGGCTGGGATATTTACATAGCTATGCAGTAGAATAAAAGGCAATCAGCCAAGTAATTTCAATGTGTAGATTTGAAGGTATGATAATCTTCTGTTAAACCCTACCAGGACGTTTCCTTCTTGACTGCACCTTCAAAACCACCATAAATCTATTCAAACTTGTTTTAACTAGTGGACTGCCCCAACCTTGGGATTATTTTTAGTGAGACTGTCTCCTGTAATTCCGAGTCTGTCTTTCTCCCACTGATTTATTTCACTACCGGAATGCCCTTCACTTCTGTAAAGGGCATGATTTCATCATACAGCTTCGTAGTACTCCAGAGTATCTACATATCACAACTTCTTTATCCATTCATGTGTCTTGGAACAGCCTGTTTCCCATATCTTGTCTGTTGTTCTTAGTGCTGAGATGGAGCTAGATACAAAAAAAAAATATTTTCAATTTTCATTCATATTCTTGGGTTATGCAAGACAATAGAATTGCTGAGTCATATGGAAGCTTGATTCCTACACTCTTGAGAATTCTCCAAACTGTTTTCTGCAGAGGCTGAATATTCCCATCAACAGTGAATGAGATTTTTTACCCCACTTTCAAACCGCAGGATATTATCACTTCAGTGACTATTTGCATTTTATCATTGGATTGGTTTGCTTCCTGATCTGTTTGTTGTTGTTCTTGTTTTGTGACCTTGAAATCTCTGAGCATCTGCAGATTTTCAATCAAAGATACTTATTAAGAAAAAAGATACAAATTCATTTGGACCCAGCCACTAGGAAGAAGTTATGGTGTTTACCTGAAGCTTAAAAAATAATTTATGATTTCCTTGTTAATGGTATCTGAGGAACAGCCAAGGTGTCAATACCAAAATCAATTTGTAAAGGATCTACTTCAAATTAGGTTCTACAACTAAAATGTAGTTTTACAAGAAGCATTCACTTTGCTTCCATCTTGTGGGAATACTTCTCATTAGAATGTAAAATAAATGGCGTGTTTTAAAGCTATAAACTTAATATGTATCACATTTTATGGCTTTTGAGATCAAATGAATGAATTTAAATTTAAATGTATGGATTTTTAGTTTTAAAAAAACAATTTCTTTATGGGAAATGGATTGAGATATCCTGTGTATTTTTTCTGTGTCACCTAAGAACATTTCAAAAGCATGCATGAAAAATTGTGTAAGGTTTAATATACACAGGAAACTACTTGGTATAGATTTTTTAATGCACTAGTACAATTCTGCCCTTGAGCCAAAATGCATGAACAGTTTGGCTCTTTTCTCCGTAAATTTTGGTTGAAAGATTGTTCATTATTGTTGAATTCTGATATGATTGCAAATTAAATGATGCAAAACTCAATAAAGTAAAATACACAAAAGACCAATTAACGTGTTATTTTACTAAGTATAGAGAAGAATGGGGAGAACATACTGTTCTACACAGTAGTTTATAATTAAGGTGCAGTCATAAATCACGGAAATATTATAACTTGTTTATTTGCACAGGTGGCTTTTAGAAAAATTGATTAGTTCCTCTTGCCCCCTTGAGAAGTGAGTTCATGGTTATTCCTACAAAATTAAAAAGAATAATTTCCCAAAGTTCTCACCGTGCTGCGTGCTTCAGTGCAGAAGAGCATGCTGAAAGTCAGAGTTAGCACATGTTCACCTCCTTGTCCATTCCTGTTCCAGATGCTCTGTACGATGTCATCACCGTGGGAGCACCAGCTGCCCATTTTCAGGGATTTAAGAATGGTGGGCTGCGGAAGCTTCTCCACAGATTCGAAACAGATAGAAGAAAGTAAGTGATGGCATAGGGCACTCGTCCTGTCCTTCCTCAGGGGAAGTGTGTATCCAAGGTCCTCATGAACAAAGCTGTGTGCAATAAATAGACCAGGTATCCACAATACATTCTGAAACTGAAAGATCCTGAAAATACCAGAAGTGCTTGAGCAGAAATGAAATTGGAAGAAAGGAAGTCACCTCATTGTGTTGCAGAGAGTGGTGCCCTGCTGGTGGGTGGACAGCAGCCGTGCTACTGAGAAACAGGTGATGGAACCCCAGTGGGATGAGGCTTAGACAGAAATGGAGCTGAAAACTTGGTCTCATTTGAGGAGGAAGGTAATTATACTTCATGGAGAGCCCAAGTTCAAACTCGCTTGAGAGAGTCTGACCCTTATGAAAAATGACGACTGCAGTTCTCTGAGGCTGCTCTATCGGCTATTCGTGTCATTTTAAATAGAGATACCAAATTTAGGAAACTGATATTTTAATATTTAGATAAAAGGCATGGTAAAACCCTCAGATTTTATTACTGTTATTCACAATCTAAGATATACCTACATTTTCTTTTTTGTTAACTATACTGCCTAGCAAAACTTTCATACCAAATATAACATCGATAAATATCTTATTAAAAATTTGTTCATACGTGTTCAGGTGTCCAGAAGGAAAGTTACTGAAGTGTTACCGTCAGGAAACTGACATAGATGCATTTCTGTCACCTTGAGGATGGTGACGGGGCAGAAGCTAGAGGCCTTGCCTGGGTCTCTGCAGACCAGCAACTCGTCCCTTATTAGGTTTCCGGGCATTGGAGGCTGAGCCCAGGGGAAAGTGTGGGCAGTGGCTTTTTCTGATTTGCTCCCTTTGTCCTGGTCCTTCCACATTTTTACGCACACTCTTTTCAGCTGGCATTTTGCTGTTAAACTGAAGGCAAGAAAACAGCTATGTTCTCCTTATGGCCTTCACGGCCTCCTGGTCAGTCTCCTTCCCCCGTTTTAGTGTTTTCTGATAAGTGAATCGTATATTTTGTCTAGAAAATGTGTAGGATTCGTGGGAAGAGTAAAATTGATTGTGTTTAGTCCATCTTGTCTGATCTAGAAGTCTCTGCTTTGATTAAGAAATATTGGTTTTTCAATAAAATGTTAAAGTGCATAGGTCAGCTAGACAAAAAATCTACAGAATAGAATCTGATTTCGTAGAATAAACATCAGTATGTGAAACATAGAATTTAACTATATGATTTGTTATTAGTATACCACTGTTGGCAAAGACGAATATTGCCTGTGTGGTTAGACTCTGAATATTAGACATAGAGTTTAAGTACCTCTATGGTATATGAATGCTTTATTATTTACTTTTCACCGGGATGCTGATGTATATAAGCACACACATATCCATATATAAAAGGAAATGTATATAAATATATAAACCATTGCCTCTTGTGTTTCATTGCCTTGCTATTGATTAAGTACAATGGAATTTTTTAAAAAATGAAATAACTGGGTACAGATTTCTTTTTAATTGTTCAGTAGGGTGACAGTATGAATATATGGCTTACTGGAGCAGTAAGATGAGTATGAGGTCAGCCAGCCCTTCATATTAAGATCAAACCTGGGCAAAGACTTCATGTATACAATCATATCACATGATGCAAGTAATTTTTCTGCCTGGTTTTCAGTAACAAATACTCCATTGGTCAGCCCAAAGTAATAATAGTGATGTAAATCTGACTATCAGAAATAAGTAACTTAAGCATTTATAATTGAAAGTGCAGAAAATCATGTTCATACTTAGTAAAGAAATTCTTCTTTGTCTCTTCTTTCTTTAGATACTTCCTACAAATGAGAGAAAAGTCTTTAAGATCAGTTTTCAGAGAAAATTACCAAAAAGTATTTTTTCACTTTCAGTTATTTTCTTCTCTGATCAGCCATTTAGCTATTGACTTCTGAGACCAAATGTTATTTATGTCTTTCCTTAGATTTATTGTTGATGAATACATTGACCACATAATACAAAGGAGTTTTAGCATAAAGTAGCCTTGCCTACAGTATTTATCTATCACTGTATCACTGTCTTCCCGTAGATCATCGATTTGCTCAAGCGGGCACCAGTAACATCTTTCTGTCACATGCGAGATAGCCCAAGGGCATCTGCCTACTCCAGGAACATAAGAGCCTCAAACCATTCCATAAAATCATGGGAATGAGGTCCATAATTGTTACTGGTATTTGTCATATCAAAAATGACACGGGTCGCTTGCCAGACTCTGCCATGCAAGTGGAATACTCTTGTAGTCACCTCAAAACTTCGAGCATTTATTGATGAACTGCGCCGCCGCTTTCAGCTGCGCGAGCCAGGCTGTGATCAGCTCTTCTGCTGGGTGGAGCTCTGAGGAGAGGGGAGTCTGGATGTGGAAAATGGCGGCCCTCATGGTGTGGGGTTCCTCTGGCTTCTTGCGAGGGCTCTGCTGGGGTGGTGGGCCAGGGCTAGAACCCACCATCCCTCACGGACATGACTTAAATGTTTTAAAAGCCATTAGGTGATTAACTGATATTTGAATTATATATAAGTTTATTATATATGTATATATAATATTAATTATAATGCATAATATAATTCTGTAATATTTATTATATATTTCCGTTCATTTACTTGGGGTATCAAGCAGTGTTACTTGTGTCTTACTCCTGGCTCTGTGGTCCAGGATTACCCCAGATGAGAATCCTTGGGGGATCATATAGGGTGCCCAGGATCGAACCACTGTCAGCTACATGCAGGTCAAGCACCGATGTTTGAGTACATCTTTCCCCCTCTCAGAGGAAGGATTTTATGCCTATATGTTTGGGCAGTGCTGTGCCTTATTGATATCATCCACATCATTCCCCCTCCCAGAGGAAGGAATTCATGCCTATCATTTGGGTACTTCTCCCACTGATTCTTTTTTAAAATATTTTATTATACCACCATGAGATATACAGTTACAGAAGTGTTCATATTTGGGTTTCAGTCATTCAGTGTTCCAGCACCCATCCCTCCAGCAGTGCCCTACACCAATGTCCCATGATTCCCCCTCCCCAGCCTGCATCTATAGCAGGCAATAGATGCTCGCTCTCTCTCCCTCTTTCTCTTTCTCTCTCTCTCTCTTTCACTCTTTCACCCCTTCCTTTACACACTGTGCTTGCAGTACATACAGTTAGAGGTTACCAATGCTCAGTTTTATGCTGGTATTATCATTTACATTAATTATTAGTATACTGTCCCTTTCTCTGTATTGTCTAACCTCTGACTCCTACACATTTGCAGTAGGTTCTACCCACTGACAAGACCTCCTGATCCATGTTTTGTCTAGCCTTGGATATTGGTATCATGCTAGTTTTTATATCCCGCAAACAAATGCAGTCAATCTATATCTGTCCTTTTCCCTCTGGCTAATTTCACTCAGCATGATCCTCTCCATGTCCATTCATTTATAGTCAAATTTCATAACTTTGTTTTTCCTAAGAGCTGCATACTATTCCATTGTGTAGATGTACTACAGTTTCTTTATCCAGTCATCAGTTCTCGGGCACTCTGGTTGTTTCCAGGTTCTGGTTATTGTGAATAGTGCTACTATGAAAATAAAAGTGCAGATGGTGTTTCTGCTGTGTGTTTTGGCCTCCCAGGGTATATTCCCAGGATGGTATTCCCATTTGCCTGGGTCAAACGGTAGTTCAATTTCCAGTCTTTGGAGGAATGTCCATATTGTTTTCCAAAAAAGGCTGTACCAGTTGACATTACCACCAATAATGGATGAGTGTCCCCTTTCTCCTCGCATCCACGCCAGCACTTGTTGTTTTTGCTTTTTTTGAATATGTGCCAGTCTCTGTGGTGTGACTTGTTTTGATTTGCATCTCTCTGATGATTAATGATGATGAATTTTTTCATATGTCTTTTGACCATTCGAATTTCTTCCTTGTTGAAGTTTCTGTTCATTTCTGCTCCCCATTTTTTGGATGGGGTTGGCTGTTTTCTTCTTGTAAAGTTCTCCACTGCCTGATGTATCTTAGATATTGACCTCTTATCAGATGGCTAGTGGGTAAATATTCTTTCCCATTCTATACCCCACTGATTCTTATCTCCATCACTTCCTTTTCCTATAGTTGCTTTTTAAAGGTCACTCTGGTTCTTCCTGCAATGAGATTCTCACTTTCTATTCATCCCTTTACATGATTATTCTTTTGCAAGAAATTATTGTTTCATCTTCCTATTGCTTCTCATCCATATCATGTACATGATTCCTAATTTTATTGGTAGTTCATTCACTGTCCCCACTGAATTTTCCACTTTTCTTCAGTAGGCTTGCATCTCCCCTATAATATATTTTTAAAGTTTTTTATTTGGGTCTACATCTAGCAGTGTTCAGGGCTACTGCTGGCTTTATGTCCAAGGATCACTCCTGGTTGTGCTCAGGGACCATATCTGGTGCTGGGTCAGCTACATGCAAGGCAAAATGCCTTACTCAGCCCCCTTTATAAATTTTATTTTTTCTTCCTTAAGAGTCTTACTAGGTTACAGGTATGGTTTATTACAGAAAACCATAGTGGCTTACAAAGTAGTAAACTGGTTTACAACATTTGTAAACCAAATGCTTACAAAGTTTGGTTATACTGGTTTACAAAGTTTACTTTGTGCTGGTCCTTGCCTCCATAATAGATTGTTTAATTTATTTGAGACATAAAAGACTATTTCTTGAATTTGGGGTCTCCTGTGGTATTTCACAGAGTGTTTGGCAAACAAATTTCCCATAGATCAAATTCAACAGCCACTGAATTCCATTATAGATTGTGATGTAAAGGTTCTGGAAACTTTAGCAAAAAAGAATCTGACAACGATTCATAATGCATCATCTGAAAGGGATCTTTGCTGTTACTGGTTTAAAACATGGTTTATTGACATCATTTACACATTCGAACCACCTTTGAAGCTTTAAGACATTTTATCTGTGCCCAGATAGCACTAGAAATGTTAAGCGAAATTCTGTGGGGATGGGAATCAGACACTGGTAGTTTGTAAGGCTTCCCAGGTGAGGCTGATGTGTGGCCGGGTTGTGAAACCCTGTAAGTAAGGTAAGTCACTAGGGGGGGGGAAGGGAGGCGAAGGGTGTGGAGCACAGAAACAGGAGAGGTGACAAGAAGGAAAGTCCTTCAGAAACTGAATAGGAATGTCACCAAAGTCAAGAAAACTGGCACAAGGAATCAGTTGATGTAAAGAAGAAATGCCACAATCCTCTTGAAATTTTTGCTTAAAAGAAAATGGAACCAAAGATGATAGTAAAGCTATATGAATTCTGATTTAAGGAAAATCCTCACATAACATGAGAATAAATAAATTCAAGTGTTTTATTTCATGCTGTAAACATGAGACTTTTACAAAGGTGTGTAGTGCTGGTTTGCAGAGAACCCAAGCCTGAATTCCATCTATTTGTTTAAAATTTCTAATTAAGGGGGCCAGAGCGATGGCCCAGCGGTAGGGCATTTGCCTTGCATGCGGTCAGCCTATGCCGGCCTGGGTTCCATCCCCAGCATTCCATATGGTCCCCGAGCACCGCCAGGAGTAATTCCTGAGTGCAGAGCCAGGAGTAACCCCTGAGCGTCGCCGGTTGTGACCCAAAAAGCAAAAAAAAAAAAAAAAAATTCTAATTAAGGACATTAATAGCTCGGGCTTTCAATTATTCTACCCCTATTCTCCATCTTATATGGGTCAGTGATTTCTCTGATACTCTTTGAAATCTCTAGATTTCCTGCAATACATTAATTGTTCTTTACTTTCTCTGTAGTGTAAAAAGAAAGGGAAAATTACCACCATGTTACGTTTGCTCTGCTGTGACGTTTATTATCTCAGCACCACCCTCAGACTCAACCAGACTTCTACTGAGTGGAGTCATAACCTGAAAGAAAACCCCTTCCAGATACCTCATGAAAACCTTTGTAAAGATGGGAGGTAAAAAAACAGTAGAAAGGAAAAGAAAGGAATGTTCACTTCCTGAATATAATTCCCTAAAATCTGCCATTATCTTAGGGATGAACTCAGAATTAATCCTTCCATGCAGAGGGCCTAATGCCAAAGTCCTGTTGGAGCAGCCTCCTTGGTTTTCGTCAGACCCCCGCCCCAGCCTGCTCGGAATCCCAGAGTCAATATTTACTGCAATGTGGTTTCCAATAGAAAGGAGAAAAAATTGTTTGGAAAAGTCATGAGAAAGGCAAACTAACTTTTTACTGATAGAAACATGAAGCTATCCTGGAATTCATGATTTGAGTCTATACTAGATTTTGGGATAATTTTCTAAAGGAAAAATGATGCCAAAATTTAAATAAACAAACCAGTCTTCCTTTGTGTGAGATCAATGATTTTACATATTATGCATTTTCAGGTAATATTCCCCCTTTTTTCCATTTTGAGCTGTCCTTGGCTATGATCAAAAGTTACTCCTGAATCTGCACTCAGGAATTACTCCTGATGGTTTCGGGACCATACTGGATGCCAGGGATTGAGCCCTGGTTGACCACATGCATTCCATATTTCCCTCATTACTGTGAGGAGGAGAACTACAAGGGGGCAGACCTCCAGTTTCCATTCTGAGCTGAGGCTCCACAGCAGCAAAGGAAACTCTCTGGCATATACTGATCAGCAGCTAGATCCCAACATGTGCTTCTGCCTTTGGGTCCTTCCTCTCATAGAAGCACTAATTGCCTCTTTATTTGGCAGGGGGTCACACACTTCTAGTTGTGGTGCATATACACATTGTGTGTAGTGTGGCGGGATTGCATTCAGCATGTAGGTCAGTGCTGAAGTGGAATATGCGAACTCATGTCTATCAAGAAACCTCCAGAGCCTTCTCTACCTCCTATCCAGTGCACTATGAATAATTATTTAGACAATTGCTAATCTTTGGTTATGGCCACCTCTATTTGCAAAAGTAGACCCTTAATCTGTGTCTCTGCAAATTTGTGGGTGTTTCTACTTGGCAAATCCCTACAAGTGGCATTGATTAAGAGGTAGTTAAAACATAAGCTTATTTCCCTTCTGAAAAGGTATAGCAATGTGCACATGATGCTTAATCAATAAGCATTGGACCCCAACCCTGGCTGAGCCCCTAGGGATAGCTCTGAGTTTCAGGCATGTATTTACAATGATCTAGTATGTCGTGACATGTTGAGGGTATCATCCAAATACCTCAGAATAAATATCTGAGGCCATCTTTTAGATCCTTACCCCTCAACTCTAAACTCACCAGGGATTCCTTTTCTTGTAAGAGGCACCATTCAACTGAGAAACCTAGAAATCCTCAGCTTCTTTGTCTTCCATTGTTTCTACTTGTGAAAATGAAAAGAATTCAATTTTATATTCTCTTCTTTATCAGTTCTATATTCTCTTTTTCAGGATGCCATTCTTTTGTTTTGGGGCAGTGCTCACACCCAGCAGTGCTTAGGGCTTATTCCTGCTCTGCATTCAGGGATCACTCCCGGCAGGCCCATGGGCCCATATGGGGTATCAGGGATTGAACCTGGGTGAATCGTGTGCAAAGCAAACACCTTAACAGTCAAGCACCTTAACAGTTTGTACTTTCTCTCTCTTTCTCCCTCTCTTTCTCGGCTCTCCCTTTCTCTCTTTCTCCCTCTCTCCCTCTCTCCCCTCTCTCTCTCTCTCTCTCTCTCTCTCTCTCTCTCTCTCTCTCTCTCACCCCCGCATGCTATTCATTTTAACAAATTCAGGTTAGCATCATCCTAGCGCTGACAAACATTCTTGTTCAAATGTCCTATTGCAAAATCTTTATCACACTCTTTCCCGATTCTGATGTCACCTTCCTCGCATGGTCGCCATGCCGTTTCCGAAAGCGAGTGCAGTCTCGTGATTTCACTCCTCCACTGCCTCTTGCTTGGAGGAGGAGACGACACCCCGTGTGCAGGGGTCATCACTCCGGCCCTGCTGCCATTTCCTGTTTCTTCTCTGACACACCATCATATCTTCCCAACACATCGTCCTCTAGGGGAAGCAGACGAAGATCCCCAGAGGTTTGTGTGACCCCTCACACCTGCTCTCATCCCTCGCACACACACGCCATGTCTTGTGTCCTTGGTGTCTCCAGCAGTTCACTCAGATATGAGGCTTTAAAGATGCCAACGGATTCCTGTAGTAGAGGGAGAGCAAATGCCTGAAGAGATCCCTGTGGCTGAGCTAGATTCTAGAGTCATGGGTGTGGTGAAAAAATGGTGTAGGGTTTGAAAGGATTTGAAGCCGTTTGTCAGCCATTCAGATATTGGGGCCCACTTATCCCCTGAAGAGATTATATACTTTCGTGTATTCTGAAAGGAGAGAAGTAACGTATTTGGTCATCAGATTGCCAATCTAAAATCTAAACCGTCAATAGTAATGCAGGAGTGGTCATAACGGTGGGGAGGTTGTTACTTACCTGAAGAACCCAAAAGCCAAAAGTGATCTGAAGCCTAGACCATAAAGGACAGATTGCAGAGAGGCAGTTCAGGGACGGTCTTCAAAATTCATTTTCCCTTTAAAGAAGGGAATGATGTGTTTAATTGTGAATGCAAATAAGTCTTATAAATGATCAGAGAATTTATGGTGATAATAAATTTAGTGAAAGTGTCTGAAAAGATCAAAAGCCTTAATGAATCATAATTGTGGTATTTCAAAAAGCCTGTGTCCCTCCACTCTTCAGCCTCCCGTTTGTTTGCAGAGGTAGCTGGTTTTCCTCTTGAAATCAGGAGACGCTGCAAAAGAGCCCTTAAAACCTTGAGATCTCTTGAAAGACAAGTATAGCACCACTGTTGCTTAGGAAGATAAGTAGCAGACTTTAGAAGAGAATGCTTTCCTTTTGCTTAAATATTAAGATATGTGTTCTGGGATCACCTCAAAATAAAAAAGTTCATCAACAGGAAGATGAAAATGTCAAAGATAAAACATGAAAAATAATCAGCCAGTGATAGAACATTTTTATTTTGTTTTTGCTTAAGAAATGAAATAAGTAAAGTACAAAAAAAGATAAATATGATTTCAGGACTTATTTGATATAATCCAGGGATTGCATTTCGACTTCAATGAGAGCTAAAATAACTATTTTAAACCATGACATAATTTTGTCATCTCGACTGGCATGAATTCAATTCAAGGAAGAGCTTTTGTACTCAAGGTTAAATGCTGAGTGATTCTGGCAATTTTTAAAGCTTATATATTTAATATCCATCATCCCAAAGGCATCAAGTAATAGAAAAGAAAGTTGCTTAGAAATAGATTTCCAGGCACGCATGCCAGGCCCAAAAATCATGCTGCCCCTGTTTCCCCTTTTGAGAGGTGCATTTCCATACTTTAATGCTGGGTTGTGTACGGGGCTCTTAACCTGCATTATCTCTTTTGCATGCTTCTCTCTCTCTCTCTCTCTCTCTCTCTCTCTCTCTCTCTCTCTCTTTCGCTCTTGCTCTCGCTCTCTCTCTCTCTTTCGCTCTTGCTCTCGCTCTCTCTCTCTCTCCCCCTCTCTCCTTCCTCAGAACTTACAAATAAATTGGGAGTTTACTTCAAAAATAACCAAACAAATGGCCAGAAATTAAGAATTAAAAAAGTAACAAAATTTCCAGAGCTCTGAAAGTTCCCTCCAGAGTGTCTGTTCTCTCTAGGATGATAGGGAAAGTGTCACTTTAAAAATGGCAGACCTGTAAGTGGACTTCTGAAATCCATATCATGGAAGAATCACACAATTGGCCTACACAATTATGAGAAAAATGGTGTCTTTGCAAATCCTTATCCAATGGTATTAGTTCATAATCCTCTTGCCTGTTATGATGTGTCTGTAGTGAGCCAGTAGAGCTATAAAGCGAGTGATCACAGAGACTTATAGGAGGGCTTAGAAGTGATTTGATGCTTGTGTGTTTATGAGAAGTGGTGAAATAAAAATGAAGAAAACCTTCTCCTGGTTTTTGCACTGTGCTCTGGGATGTGGTGGGGCATTTCTGGCACATTGGCTCAAACTGCCAAAACATGGAATCAATGGGCAAGTGAGGAACAGAGGAAGGGAGAGAGGCAAACGCCTGGGCAGGGCCAAGGTCAGCTGTTGGGCTTCTGTTTGCTGTGGCAAGTTCTGCCATTTCCTTGGCAGGATTTTCTTCCCCCTAATGACATTTGCATTTGAGTGATCCTATAGCAAGAACCTGAAAAGGGTGACCATTCATAAACCACCGTGAGTGAGATGGGTACAGAAACGGGTGACTCTGTAGATGAAATGATTTTCTTTTGGGGGTGGAGGATTTCAAGGCCTCTGCTAGCATTTTCAGCCGAATGATCAAGGGGGGTGTTGGTGGGGTCAGCGCAATGGCGGAGGCCTGGGCGGTCACGTTGCTTAGTTCAGGTCATGCTGGGATTACCCAGGTTGCCCTGGTGGCTGCTCAGGGCGGCTTCAGGGCTGTGCCTGGTGAGGCTTCAGGGGAGCTTGTCACGCTGGGGATCGAACTGGGGTCAGCTCCATGTGAGATATGCACCTTACTGCCCCCCCCACCCCGCCACTACCTCTGACTCTGTAGAGTCAGGAAGGTTTCAAGAACATTTACAGGGTTGAACTCCTAACAGGAAGAGCACTCGAGGAGCCCTGCAGAGTTGAAGGACTCTAGGGCTTCTGGTTTGCATAACTGGGTGAATGCCAGGGGCGCTGGGAAAGGGAAAACAGGAAAGAAGCCGTTTGTTCCTGTTGCTACAGCCAGAAAGGGCAGTCATCTGTTTGCAGTATGAAACTAGAAAATGATTTTAGGAGACAAGAAAATCATTCTTGGCATCTGTGTTCTGTTCCCACTAAGATTCTATCTACATTCTAGAATAACAGGAAGTTTCAGAAATCACCGATTCCTTTCATTTAATGATGATCAGAAGGAGTTCAGAAGGAGGTTCAAGGATTGAATCAATCTTAAAAGGCAAAAGAGAGGCAGAGCTGAAGTAGCAGAATGTTCTAGACACAGGCATTCACCCTTGTACCATCCAAAGATGTTCAACACAAAGCAAATTTCTCTGAATTTGCTCACAGTACAATGAACTGTTTCAACCCTGGGCAACCTTCTAGGAATTGGCTTTGCTGCTCTCTTCTAAGGACCAGACAGAAAGTGGAATCTGTTGTTCTGTTCTGCTTCTTCGTGACCTTTAGAGGAAAGCAATTTTATGACTAGATTGCTTTATCTGTCCTTCTTAAAACTACATGTATCTTTTTACGTGGTTAAGTTTCTATCTTCATCTGCTAAAACTTCTTTATCTAGTTGACAGTAAAAATTTCTAAAACTGTAACCATATTCTTTCTCTATCTATAACCCCCAAAGTATACCACTAGAAAAGTTATTTTAACAATATACCCACAATACAAAGAAAAACTTGATCACTCAAAGATGTTTTCAAGTATCTTGTTCATAACAATAAAAGTAATTAAATATAAATAAATGAATTAGATGATCCCATGAAAGCACATTATGAGATCATAGCATGTGGGTTGTATGTAATTTGTGAGGTGTGCAGAGATTCCACACCTGAAAGAATAAACAAAGTTGGATGTACACAAGAAATCTGCATATGGACATATTAGCGAGCTCTTAAAGGGTAATAAGTTTACCTGGGGCCGCCCCATAGACAGTTTAGTTTCTTTCAGGATGCTTGTGATGCAGGTAAGGCAGCAGTAGCAGCAGCGGTTCTCTCTGGTCATTCACGATTCCTATGTTCTTCAGTATTTTCAAAATTGAAAATATTGAATGATAAAGACGCTCCCACTCAGAGTTGGAAAGTAGAAAAGTTTATTGGAAAGTAGAAGAGAAAGGAAAGTAAGTTTCTCTCCTTGAGGGAGGAACTTTGTATAGGACCAAGTTAAAGGTAAGTTTTGTGTTAGCCGTTGTTTGCATTGTTATCAATCAGGTAGGAGAGCAAACCAGGCAATCTTTAGGGTGTCTGGCTGGTTCAAGTCTTTCTGGCCATCTGCTTCAGGGATTGTTCAGTACCTTAGTCTTGTGACTTCTAGTTCTGGGGCAGAAGAGTTTGGTCCTGGGGAGCTCCAGGAATGTTAAAGATAGGCCTTAGGATGGGGTGTGGTAGGTTGCTGGGAGAAATGGAACTTCTGTTGAGGGGAACCCATGGGCTCCTCTCTGGTTGGCATGGGGAAACTGAGACATCCTCTTTCACTTGTGTTTTCTCTCTCCCCTTATTTTTCTTTGCCCTCTACTTGTGGCATAAGAGAAACATCTTCATAAAACCTTCTTGCCACTTCTGTTTCAAATATGAGAAACTGGGTAAAGTGGGAAGAAAGGTATCTCCAGCTCCAAACTACCTAGAAACCTTGTATGCTGTCTGATATCGTTTTATGTTGCTTTTAAATGAGTGTCTGGCCTCGTCGGCTGGAGAGACTGACAGCACTAAATAAATGATCCCTGAAACTCGTTCCCCGAAGGTGCCCGCATATAAATTGGAGTTAGAGAGCACAGGATGGTATGAAAGAGCCACCAGCAAAGGTCCTTTCTTTCCCTCCTCCCCAGACCTGGCTCTGGCATTTAAAATATAGACCATGACATTCTTTCTTGTCCATCTTCCTGGCCTGCCTCTGGCTCTTTGCTCTTTCCAGTGCATTGGTGGAGCTAAAGTCATTAGACATTTTTGAAAGCAGTTTACTATGAGATGATTTTTTTTTCTTTAATATATTCTTCTTTAAGATATCTTATGAGATAGATCATAGCTGTTCTTTAATGAGGTGTTTTAATAAGAAAGAATATCATTACCTCTTAATATATAGGTAATGTTTCCCTAATTAATATCCACCATTATGTTACTAAGAAAAGTTCCCTGTGTTACTGATGATATTGTAAGTTTTTTAAAGTTGGGATGGGTCAGTATCATTCCTAGAGGCACTAAATATTCAAAATGTGCTATAATACTGAACTAGATTTAGTCCTGGTTCTGCCAACTATATGAGCTGTGCAATCTAGGCTACGTTACTGGATCTACTCAGGATTCAATTTTTTTAATGTGTAAAATATAATAATATTTGGTTCCCAGAGACTCTCAGTCAGGATTAAAATGTAAAAAAAAATCAATAAAAATATTTAGCATCATGCTAGACTCTTAGTATGGACCCAATGTATTTTCATGATTAGATGAGACAGAGAAAGAGATGGCGAAAAGATGTGTTGCTAATGTAAATTCTACACCATTTTACAATATAAATCATTAACTTTATTAAAGACTCTCAACAAAAAATATAATCATACTTATCAGAAGGGAACAAAATGGCTTCTTAATAGACCCTCTGTTATTAATTCTCATTCTAGAATCATAATCACCAACAATATAATATATGCTAGGAGAATTGACTTTTCCCCCAAGCTTTATTGGGGTATAATTGACAAATAAAACTTTCATGTATTTTCATATCTGTAATCTGATGATTAATACCTAAATACATTATGAAATTATCGGCTTAATCAAGCTAATTAATGTATACATCATCTTACTAGTCACTAAAATTCTTTTCTGTTTTTGAGTTTTGGTGGTAAGACATTTAAGATCTCTCAAAAGATGTAAATTCAAGGAATGTGATTCAACATTAGCCACTGGTGTTCGCCCTTAGCCACAGCATTAGCCGTTCATACAACAGATCTTCAGAACTTATTCATCTTGCATAAAGGGAACTTAGCACCTATCAGCCAACATTCGCCCACTTCCACCTCTTTCTACCCGACCACCACTACTTTTCTTTCTATTTCTGCTGTGTAATTTTGCCTTACTGTAAAACCTACCTGTTTTCGTGTGTGATTCGGGGCTTGCTAGTAGCTCTGCTGGGTTGTACAGTCATCCTCACCATCCAGTGTTAGGGCATTCCCATCACTTCCAGAAGCCCTCACATGCCCGTTTCTATTCCAGAGAACCTGAGCTGTGACCATGTATTTGGCACTGGAGTCTATGCAGTTACCTGCTCTGATCCTCTGCTTTGAATTTTCTGCACATGAATGGCTCATGGCCCAGGATGAAGATGAGAAGGTTTTGAGATTGGTTAGAATAATGGAAGTCTATTTTCTTTTGTTCCTTCAGCTCACATACACAAGAGTAGGCGTAAAAATACCAAAATCAGAAAGACAGAAATGAAGCTGTATGTCAATTTTTATGTGTGTTTTATTAACAATTATGAGGGGAGGGCTTGGGAGCAACACGCAATGTCTGTGCTCAGGATTCACTCCTGGCGGCACTCAGGGAACCGTGTAGTGCCAGGAAGGAACCAGGTTATCTGCACTCGAATGAGTGGGACCTCCTGTACTGTCTTTCCCACCCTTTAATAATATTTTTTAATTCTTGCAAATTAAAAGGTTACTTGCACGTTTACCTTTTGTAAAAAATAAAGAGACAGAAATAGAATGCATGAAGACCAACTCTTGGAAGTTGACAGAAGAAATCAGGGCAAGTAAAGTCAGGGATAAGTGAAAATAGGAGACAAAGGAAGGGAAACACATTGGACTTTTAAATTTTCATACATCATATTATTATATAACTTGAAAAAGTTTTTGTGGTAAAGAAATTACAGAGAAGAAGCTACCAAGTGAAAAGCGAGACTGATCACAGCCAAAGTCTCTGAGAACAGCAAGGCTGGGCTGAAGTTTTTGGGTATTTTTCCGTGTGTTAATTAGTATCCCTTGTCATAGAGATAATAAATGACAGCATCACCTTTGTTCAGAACACTCTGGTTCTAAAATCTCCCTGAAATCATTACTTATGAAAAGGTAAAGTTTAAAGACAAATAATACTTTAAGCTCAGACTATTTAACTCATTAAATTATCTAATGAAATCCATAGGAAGAAAGCGAAACAAATACTGGTTTCCTTCTAATTCTTTTCTCTAAGCCATACTTCTAGAAAAGGGAGAAGATAAAAAGGAAAACGTGAAGAGAAAAAGCAGAGACGGATGTTTTTCCTTCCATGATTTCCTGAAGCACATTGTTAAACCCTGTGAAGCCAGAAGGGTATATTCAAGTGCACTAAGGTGTAAATTTTCATTTATTATCCACATGTTTTTTTCTCAGTTAGAGCCGAGAGCCTGTTTGTCCCTCCCTGTGGATTTAAGAGATCATTTTTCTTCTTTTTGCAAGTAGCACGTGCATTGAGGAAAAAGCAAGGCTCTTAGATTTTTCTCTCAAGATGTCTTTCTTTCAGGGGAACAGTTTCACCTCTGCGCCTTTCCTGGCCAGCCTCACCCTCCCTCTCACTCCTTCCCTTCCACTTTGTTACCTCTTCCCTCGCCTCTCACCCCTATTTGCTCATGACTCTATTACTGTTTCATTGTGGCCAGCATAGGATAAGAAAAAGGAAGTCTATTGCAAAGAATTCTTTTATGATCAAGAAATTACATATTGGAATGTGGAGGCTGAAATGGGGAGAGAGGGACCCACGTGATCAAAGCCAAAGGTAAAATGTCCTTTGTAAGAGTGAGCAGAGCCCAAGCACATTGGTTGAGCAAATGATAAAGCAGAAGGATTGGGATTTGGGGCAGGGCTTGGAGCTAAGGGAAGAAGTACTTTAAAGAAGTTGAGGGTGCTTTGCTCCTCTGCCCTGGGCCGCCTCCCTTCAGACCTTTCGTGTGAGTGAAGGATGTTCGCAGGTAGAGACTAGAGGAGAGATTTGCTTGCAGGCTGTTGGAACGATTCTGATGCTGAGAGGTGGCAGGAATGTTGCATTCAGTGTGGAAATAAGTGGTTTAACTCCACACATGCTTTGAAGGGAAATATTTGCCAATTTCCTGGAAACAGTTGAAAGAAAATTAAGAAAAGAAACCCAGACCATACAAGCCACATGTAGGCCACAAGGGAAGACACCAAAACTTCCGATTGTTGAGAAGAGGGGGCAGGTGGTCGCTTGACAAGGACAGAAGCTACCAGGAAATCTTTTCTTTGGGGGTGGGGAAGGAGGTGGAAGCATCCCCTCAGTGCTCAGGGGCTTCCTCCCGACGACACTTCGGGGATCACTCCTGGCCGTACTCAAGGGACCATGTGTGGTGATGGAGGTTGAACCTGTGTCAGTTCTGTGAAAACAAGTGTCTTAATCCCTGGAACTGTCTTTTGGGCCCAAAGGGGCCTATTTTTTTTGTGCGGGGAAGGTGTTTGGGACATACCCAATGGTGTTCACAGCTTACTTCTGGTTTAGTGCTCAGGGATCACTCCTGGCAGGGTTGGGGGACCATCAAGCTTCCCAAGGATTGAACTGGGTTCTCTGCATGCAAGGCAAATGCCACACCCACTACTATATGGCTCTGGTTCTGGGACCTTTCATTTTTATTGGAATTTAGGAGAAAGGTCTATACTGCCAATGGGAATCTGATGACACTAGAGTGTCTGCAAATTAAGGGTGCTAGAAAAAGACTTGAAGTGTATATAGACTCAGGTATTTAAACCCATCTTTTATCATATTTTGATTCACAATTAGAGTCTATAAAGTGAGATTTTTTTTTTCCTCTGTGTGTTTTATTTTCCTTTACATCTGCAAAATATGACCTCTGGAATAGCATGTCTATACAGGTATGAATATATGTGTCTATCCTAATTAACTGCTTCCCTCAATTAACATATACATATATAGAATGCAGCTTCTTGTTTCATCAATGGAATAATACCATAAAATTAAGTTAACTTCACTACTCTTATAAATTGCTATATTATTATATCCTATAAAATCTTTTTGAACAAGCAAATATTTTGCCTTTCTTCTGGTTCTATCTGATTAATAGTTGATTTTAGTATTTGTATTCAGTTTAAATTTCAGACTACTATAAAATAGAGTTTAACTATATTCTTTTTATCTCCATAATTAAATTATACTCATAATTTTCCATTTAAGAAGCTATAACTGTTAAAATATATGGCATGTTTAAAGAATAAAGCACTGAATGGATAGGTGAAATTTATGTTGACTTAAAATTATTTTGTGGATGGTGATTTTTTTTTCCATATCACACAATTTAATTCTGGACACCAATGTTGACTTTTATTGTGAAAATGAATCTTTCAGCCTTACTAGGTAAGATGCTCATTAAAAGACTTCATTAGCTGCTACATACTCAGCTCTTCTGCAACAGAGACTAACTTGGGAACTGGGAATTATGGCTCTGTCACACTTTGGTGCTTCTAGACTATACTGGGGAAGGAGAGGAAGTAACAGAAAATACAGAGAGGGGGGAAAACAGTGAAAGAACGTTAGGAAAAGGGAACAAAAAGTAACTTGTAGTGAATGTCAAGATGGAGCACAAAAAGTTGCATGAGAATGCATTTAGATTCAGAAGCTTGAAGAAAGTTTTATCAGATTCCTCCAGGAGCAGAATGCAAGATTTATGTTGCACTGCTCTCTCCCTGGTACAGGGTTTCCTGTTGTATCATTATGCGCATGAGAATAGACTCTCAAGGAATCAGCTTTCTTGCATAAATGTCTAGGTCTGTCCTCACTGCCTAGAAGTCTAGGGATTACAAAAACAGGAGCCCATAGAGCTAGAGAACATGAAGGTAAGTATGGATGGGCTGGAAGCTACCATGATGGTTTGAGCAATGCTTTACTGGCAGGAGGCCTAAATTTGATTTGACATGATCACCCTGAACATCACTGGGAGTTGCACAGAGCCCGGAAAGAAGGAAGGGATGAAGGGAGGGAGGAAAGAAGGGAAGCAAAGTAGCATGAGAGGGAAGGGAGGAAGAGAGACGAGATGGCAGGAGACAAGGAGCTTCTTAAGGGAATTTGCAGAGAAGCAGACATGGAGGACCAAAAGGGGGGAGTGGATATTTAGGAACACGGTGACATGAAGGGCCAGGGTGCACTATGGGTAAGGAAAGGTGCTGCCAGCAGCAGTCAGGAGCGTGTCCCAGGGTTCGGGTTCCCGGGGATGACCAGAATGACGCTCTGAGTAAGCAGAGTTCGTGAGGGGAAAGAGGGTGGCCCCCAGGGCTCCACTCCTGGAAGCTTGCCAGGACCCAGGAGAGGGCACAAGGAGGCCAGCGTGGACACAGCAGAGAAGAGAGAGGACCATGAGCCACTGCCTGCCCCGGCTCCTGCATTGGGTGTGTGGGAAATGCTCATCCAAGCTTTCGGGGCACTGGGCTGCTCGCAGATGCCCAGCCTGCCTCAAGAGCTGCTCCCGCCTGGAGAGCTTCATTTGCTTTGGGGAAATTAGCGTGCGTGGCCGGAGGAGCCTTCTCAGTCCAGCAGTCTGGATCAAGGCCTCCCAAGTCCCTCTGGAGGGGAGGGAAGAGGCAGAAGATGGACCTGCACAGATCCGTTCTCCTCCTCTCCACTGTTGTTCGACCTTCAGCTTTCATCCGCACTCAAAATATATATCAGAAGCCCTGTAGCTCTATGTTCCATCATGAAATTAAGAACAGTTTGGTGTCTCCACAAGCACCCTGTCTCTTGGCCTTTGCAGATCCAAGCCTACTTTTCTGGGGACTTCTTGCACCAGGTTCTGAATTGTCTAAGCAACCAGGGGCCTTTTATAATTCACTGTATCACTGTCTTCCCGTTCATCATCGATTTGCTGGAGGCGGGCACCAGCAACATCTCCATATGTCCTGTCTCATGCTAGTAGAGCCCAAGAACACCTGCTTGCTCCAAGAACATAAAGACCCTCAAACTATTCCATCAGGTCATGGGAATAAGGTCTATAATTGTTACTGGTATCTGGCATATCAAATATGACATGGGTAGCTTGCCAGGCTCTGCCATGCAGGTAGCATACTCTTGTAGTCATCTAAAAATCCTCATGGAGTGGGGGGCTTCTGGCTTGTTGTGAGGCTCTGCTGGGGTGTAAATATGCATGCCTACATGCGTAAAATGATGAAAATATGCTGTAAAACATGTATTATATACCTAGATAAAGTCTATGTGTAAGCATGTTTATGCGTACATAAAATTTTACACATAACTAGATAAGAAGCAGAGCGTGAATTTGTGTGAAATCAATATACTTACCTAAAATACCTAGAAATCTGAGATACATAAAATGATAATAGTTATGTTTGGGGAAAAAAGTATGGTACCATGATGAAACCTTCATCTTTCCCCTGAAATTCTTTTATTTTTAATATGTTAGGTATTTAGAATATTTTTTTGGGGGTCACACCCAACAATGCTCAGGAGTTACTCCTGGCTCTGCACTCAGGAATTTCTCCTGGTGGTGCTTGGGGACCATATGGGATGCTGGGGATCCATCCCAGGTGGGCTGCTTGCAAGGCAAAAGCCCTACCCGCTGTGCTATGGCTCTAGCCTCTCCCCTAAAATTCTTTAGCAGAAAGAAAAGAGGTGAATGCTTTCTAGGTATTGATTGTTCTGATTGGATGCTACTGTTTCAGGATAGCAAATGGAAGTATAGGAATTGTAATAATTTAGCTGACAAGTGCAAAGAAAATATCCTATAAATGCTGCAAAATATCATGGAAAATGTTTCTGGGTTTAGAGGCAAAGACATAGTGTGTATTGCACCCATCATGGTCTCTCTCTTCCTTTCTGGTCTGTGTTCTGCTGATTTCTGTTTAAGAAAGAACCTTCTTATCGGAAAGTGCCCTGGATTTCTCCTAGGATCAGTCAGAGATATCTGTATGCCATGGAATCTCTCTTCCATAACATGTTTGTCAAGTTGAGATGATGCTTGTAAATGCCAGTAATTCTTTAATTGATCATCAATTTTACATTTTTTTACAAATTAAAAAAAGAACCCACAAGGAGTAAAAAGGTGATTAACTACTATAATGAAAATTTTGGAGCTAAATACCCCTCTCCTTTTCTGACAGCAAAATTCACTAAATGAGTAGTAGCATTAATTAAAGGTATTCACAGTTCTCTGATCCTAGGGTGCTTTATTTCCCCTATTTTCAGGTATCATGGGTGTATTATAGGTGGTATTTATTGAGTGTACACTGACAAATACAATTTCAAGCACCTTATATGAGTGATAACCATCATACTCACCCCTTAGAATCATCATGATAATTATTCTATTTTCCTCATGAGAAAGTTGAAGCCTGCCAAGAGCCCCCAGCTAGTAAATTGCAGAGTTAGGATTTATATTCAGATTATCCTGAATATAAATAGTCATACCTCTCCCTTGGTACTGTCTGACTCACGTTCATCATTGAGTAATATGTACTAAATCAGTGCAATTATGAAAGCATAGTGGGGGTCAGTTGTCAATCATTGGCATTATGAAATCATAGTGGGGCAATAAATGATAGGATTTGTTGTATCTAGTTTTATATGAATATTTTAATTATTATCTGTCCAATAGAAAGTCACATTTGGAGTTATTTTTATTGTTTGCCATCTGCTATGAAGGGCTGCAAGTTAACTTGCCTTTATCATTGTTGTTGCAGTACTAGCTTTCAGTTTATTTACTATTCACCGGAAAACACAGCCAAAGCAAAAGAAGTTCTCAGCAACATCAATCAACTACAACCTCTGATAGCATCCCATGCAGACCTGCTTCTTAATTCTGCAAGCCAGCACTCTCCAGACAGCCTGAAGAATTCTTTAAAGATGCTTTCAGAAAAAGTAAGATCCAAATCTTCACTGCAGTGAGGAAAGTGAAATACCCCAATCCCCATTGGTGCTGCTTTCTGCATGCATTGCCTTCGTAGCAATGTAAAATAGACTCGGTTAAAAACCAGGCTTCAAAGTATTGCCACAGGATCATACTGAGTTGGACTCATCCTGTTTTAAAATCGGAGTGAGCTTTTATTTTGTTTTTACCCTAGTAGGAAATGAAACCTGTAACTGGGTGAGGATTATTTTCTCTTTTTCTTGATATCTTTTTTTTCCTCTGGTTCGTAGTCTTATAAGATGAATAAATATGAATACATTAGGTTTTGAAAATTGTTTTCTCCTGATGGCCACCTAATATTTATGCCTTGGAAGGTTTGTATTAGTACGTGATTGTCCCTCATTTGAACGTAGTACTGTGGTTGTACTCTTCCCAGCAGCACAGGTGAAAACCTGTGCTGAATACCTTTGCCTCGGTTTACTTTTCACTTGGAGAAGGCTCATGAATTAGTATTTGAGATGTAGAGGGCTTAGCCTGTGTATGTTCTGACAGAAAAGGTGATGTGATAATGGGTAGATACTAATGGACTAATTTCCTAGGACTTGATTTCCCTAATCTCATCTGGCTGCAAGATCAACATACCTTATGTTAAAATTAATGACAGTCTTCATATTTCTCAGGCTGATTTAATTTGACTGTAAAATATCAGGTCTAAATTGGCCTCCATTTACTAAGTACAGTGGACAGGAGAATCGAGACTTTTCCAGGTTAGGTTGACGGCAGGGAAGATCTTGTGTACAGCGAACATCGGAATGGTTTGCTGTCCACAGGCTCTCCTTGGTTCAGATGCTTCTAAGAAGTCCAGTGTATATTTTTGTGTGAACTAAGAGATAAAATTTACTAATTTATAATATTTTAGCTTAAATGTTATGTGCATTGTAGCCAGCTACTCCCTAAAAAATCTGAGTTGTAGAACTTCAAGAATGTATTATATTATCTCCTGGATCTTTGTTGATAAATCAACTCAAGTGAGATACGAAGAGATGAAGTGGAATTTCTGTGTATTCATGTGAGGGGAAGAAAATGGCGGCACTTATAAGAACCATATAAGAATTCAGTGGATATAAACCGATATTCAAGCAACACAGTAATTATATGTTATGAAGACTGGAAATGTAGTTCCAGCAATTCAAAGAAGACAAGCTATTTTGCTCTAAAAATAAATCTAAAGAATTTACTGAAACCATCACCAGAAAAATAGTTTAGTTAAGCAGAATGGAAGTAAATTCACATTTTTAATATTTAAATTCACGTTCATAGATCTATATGCTAGATGGAAAATAATGCAAATAGCAAGTTTGTCCATTTTTGTATAGCTACTGACTTATCGGAGAACTAGCTAGCCTTCTTTTACATCAGTTTTTTATAACTTACATTTTATAATACATTGTGAATATCATATAATACTTTTTAATTATTTACCATCAAAATTGCCTTTTCATCTTTGTTTCTTTTTTTTTAAATTTTTTATTATACCACAGTGAAACATACAATTACAAAGGTGATCATAATTGGTTCTTGGTAATACAGTATACCAGCACCCATCCCTCCACCAGTGCCCCATTTCCACCACCAATGTACCCCCCCCCCCCCCTCCTGCCCACCCCCATGCTGCCTTAATAGCAGGTACCCCAGTTTCCTCTCTTTCTCTCTCTGTCTCTCTCTCTGTCTCTGCATCTCTCTGCCTCTTCTTTTACACATTGTGGTTAGCCCTGCAGATATTTAGAGTTTATCACTTAAGTCTCTTTGTATATATTCAATGGTGAGTCTTAATCTGCCATTACCATTTCCCACATTTAGTAAAACACTGGTATCTATTTATGTCGTATTTATGAATGCAGTCATTCTATATCTGTCCTTTTCCTTCTGACTAATTTCACTCAGCATGATAGTCTCCATGTCCCTCCATTTGCAGGTAAATTTCATAATGTCATCTTTTCTGACAGCCGCATAGTATTCCATAGTGTAGATGAACCACAGTTTCTTTAGCCAGTCCTCTGTTCTCGGGCATTTAGGTTGTTTCCAGATTCTAGCTATAGTGAATAGCGCAGAGATGAATAAAGAAGTACAGATAGTGTTTCTGCTATGTGTTTTTCGGTCTCTCGGGTATATTCCCAGGAGTGCTATTGCTGGATCAAATGGGAGCTCAATATCTAGTTTTCGGAGGAATGCCCATATTGTTTTCCAAAAGGGCTGGACCAGTCGGCACTCCCACCAACAGTGGATCAGAGTCCCTTTTTCCCCACATCCACGCCAGCACTGGTTGTTCTTGCTGTTTTGTATGTGTGCCAGTCTCTGTGGTGTGAGATGGTACCTCATTGTTGTTTTGATTTGCATCTCCCTGATGATTAAAGATGAAGAACACTTTTTCATATGCCTTTTGGCCATTCGAATTTCTTCTTTTTTGGAAGGTTCTGTTCATTTCTTCTCCCCATTTTTTTGATGGGGTTGGCTGTTTTTTTCTTGTGGAGTGCTACCAGTGCCTGATATATCCTGGATATTAACCCCTTGTCAGATGGGTATTGGGTGAATATCCTTTCCCACTCTGTGGATTGTCTTTGTATCTTGGTCACTGTTTCTTTTGAGGTGCAGAAGCTTTTTTTTTTTTTTATTTTTATTTTTTTTTTTTTATTATACCACAATGAAACACACAATTACAAAGGTGATCATAATTGGTTCTTGGTAATACAGTATACCAGCACCCATCCCTCCACCAGTGCCCTATTTCCACCACCAATGTACCCCACCCCCTCCTGCCCACCCCCATGCTGCCTTAATAGCAGGTACCCCAGTTTCCTCTCTTTCTCTCTCTGTCTCTCTCTCTGTCTCTGCATCTCTCTGCCTCTTCTTTTACACATTGTGGCTAGCCCTGCAGATATTTAGAGTTCATCACTTAAGTCTCTTTGTGTATATTCAATGGTGAGTCTTAATCTGCCATTACCATTTCCCACATTTAGTAAAACACTGGTATCTATTTATGTCGGATTAATGAATGCAGTCATTCTATATCTGTCCTTTTCCTTCTGACTAATTTCACTCAGCATGATAGTCTCCATGTCCCTCCATTTGCAGGTAAATTTCATAATGTCATCTTTTCTGACAGCCGCATAGTATTTCATAGTGTAGATGAACCACAGTTTCTTTAGCCAGTCCTCTGTTCTCGGGCATTTAGGTTGTTTCCAGATTCTAGCTATAGTGAATAGCGCAGAGATGAATAAAGAAGTACAGATAGTGTTTCTGCTATGTGTTTTTCGGTCTCTCGGGTATATTCCCAGGAGTGCTATTGCTGGATCAAATGGAAGCTCAATGTCTAGTTTTCGGAGGAATGCCCATATTGTTTTCCCAAAAGGGCTGGACCAGTCGGCACTCCCACCAACAGTGGATCAGAGTCCCTTTTTCCCCACATCCACGCCAGCACCGGTTGTTCTTGCTGTTTTGGATGTGTGCCAGTCTCTGTGGTGTGAGATGGTACCTCATTGTTGTTTTGATTTGCATCTCCCTGATGATTAAAGATGAAGAACACTTTTTCATATGCCTTTTGGCCATTCGAATTTCTTCTTTTTGGAAGCTTCTGTTCATTTCTTCTCCCCCATTTTTTGATGGGGTTGGCCGTTTTTTTCTTGTGGAGTGCTACCAGTGCCTGATATATCCTGGATATTAACCCCTTGTCAGATGGGTATTGGGTGAATATCCTTTCCCACTCTGTGGATTGTCTTTGTATCTTGGTCACCGTTTCTTTTTGAGGTGCAGAAGCTTTTTAGTTTTATATAATCCCATTTGTTTATCTTTGCTTCCATTTGCTTGGTCAGTGGTGTGTCATCTTTAAAGATACTTTTCGTTTCGATGTCGTAGAGCGTTTCTCCTATGTTTTCTTCGATGTACCTTATAGATTCATGTCTGATGTTGAGATCTAGAATCCATTTTGATCTGACTTTTGTGCATGGCGTTAGAAGGAGGTCTAAGTTCATTTTTTACATGTAGCTGCCCAGTTTTCCCAGCACCATTTGTTGAAGAGGCTTTCTTTGCTCCACGTAATATTTTTTGCTCCTTTATCGAAGATTAAGTGGTTGTATATTTGTGAATGTGTTTCAGGATACTCAGTTCTATTCCATAGGTCTACAGGTCTGTCTCTATACCAATACCACACTGTCTTAATTACAACTGCTCTGTAGTAGAGCTTGAGGTTGGGGAAAGAAGACCTCCCATCTTCTTTTCCCAAGGATTGCTTTAGCTATTCGTGGAGTTTTATTATTCCATACAAATTTCAGGAGTGTTTGTTCAATTTCTTTGAAGAACATCATGGGTATCTTTATAGGGACCGCATTGAATCTGTATAAAGCTCTAGGGAGTATTACCATTTTGATAATGTTGATCCTTCCGATCCATGAGCAGGGAATATGTCTCCATTTCCTCAGGTCTTCTTTTATTTCCTGAAGTAACGTTTTGTAGTTTTCTTTGTAGAGATCCTTTACATTCTTTGTCAAACTGATTCCTAGGTATTTGATTTTCTGCGGCGCAATTGTGAATGGGATAGTTTCTTTAATGTCCCTTTCTTCTCTTTCGCTGTTTGCATATAGGAAGGCCATTGACTTTTGGGTATTGATTTTGTACCCTGCTACTCTGCTATAGGAATGTATTATTTCTAGGAGCCTCTTGGTAGAGAGTTTCGGGTTTTCCAGGTATAATATCATGTCATCTGCAAATAGTGATAACTTGGCTTCTTCCCTTCCTATCTGGATGCCCTTAATGTCTTTTTTCTTCCCTGATTGCTATAGCAAGTACTTCCAGTACTATATTGAATAGAAGTGGTGAGAGTGGGCAGCCTTGTCTTGTCCCTGATCTTAAGGGGAAGGCTTTCAGTTTTTCCCCCATTGAGAATGATGCTCGCTGTGGGCTTGTAGTAGATGGCCTGGATTATCTTGAGGAAGGTTCCTTCAATCCCCATTTTACGGAGAGCTTTCATCATGAACGGGTGTTGGATCTTGTCAAATGCCTTCTCTGCATCTATTGATATGATCATATGGTTTTTATTTTTCTTTTTGTTGATATGATGTATTATGTTGATTGACTTGCGAATGTTGAACCATCCTTGCATTCCCGGGATGAATCCCACTTGGTCATGGTGTATAATCTTTTTGATGACTCTTTGGGTTCTATTTGCTAGTATTTTGTTGAAGATCTTAGCATCTGTATTCATCAGGGAGATTGGTCTGTAGTTTTCCTTTTTGGTGGCATCTTTGTCTCTTTGTTTCTTAACCAAAATATATCTCAACCTTTTATTCCTTTGTTCCGCCATATTTCTATCAACTCATCTTCAATGCAGCTTCAATATAACCAAAGGATACAAAGCGTAATTAGAACATTCAGTGAAGTTTAGCAATTAAGAGAGTTACATTGGGGATTGTGCCTATGATTACAAGAACTGAAAAGTGTTCAAAATACTCAGGGAACAGTCTTAGAGTAGATGATGGGATGTCTGCATGCCAACACAGAAACATCTAGAATGAGGGTAGTTGGGTGGTGCTTGGTAGGAAGTAAGGGGAAAACTATGCAATTACTTCCAGAAACTTGAGATCTATCCGCCATGTTGTCAGTAATCAACATTCCCTAGCATGGGCCATCACTTATTTCTCATCTCCTAATCTAGTTAATGAAGAGGCCCACTAAACATCACCTCCCAAGTGCTAGAATTTCATTATCACAGACTATGATGGGACTACATACATATGGTCTCATTTTGCTCATAGTTTAACTGGGTTTTCCTTAACTGCTGAGAATATAAACAGGGATATTGAAAACAATTCAGTAATCAGTGGTTAAGGCAGGACACTTTTTGACTGTGCCAGTGAATAGCTACCTTGAGTTACAGCAATAGTGAGCTAGCATTATGTCCAAGAGTTTCTCATTACGTGGTGCTGATGTCAACTGTTATTCCACATAATAGTCACACTCAAGGGACTCTTCTTAACAGATTATGAAGTATTAATAAGTTACAATGTGGGTCAGTTCTTGATGTTGCTTCTGCACTCTTTGAACAGATTGCTAGGCCATGTGCATGTTAAGCGTACTATAACACAGAAAAGCAATTACTGCACCCGTCAATAAATTATAGGGGAAGCTATTAAACATTTCATCAGGAAATGGCAAAGTAGAGCTGTAAAGTTCTTTATTGTTAAGAAGCTGTCATTACCGGGGTACTTAGTAGGTATTTACCACCAGCTTGTAAAATCGGCACATTTCACAGCAACCTCGTTAACACTGAGCATTACTGAAACCATTTGGTGGAGGAGACAGTTTAGGGAATGATAATCAGGAATAAATTCCAAAAGCTTTCATGGAAACACTGTTTTATCTCTACTGTTGAAATCTGACCATTAGGCCAAAAAGAAAAATAATGGCCCCTTGCCTCTTTTTGTCAAAATATGTTTCTTTCAGTGGCCTTTATATTGGTTTAAAAGATAATTTCACTTGGTCTGATCATATCTTCACTCCAAGGTGTATTTGGAATGACTTCAAAGACAAAGGAAGTCATTGTTCAAATGATTACCCCCAGCAAAATTGACCTCTAAAAGCTGGATTTGGATCCAAAGAGGGGGCCCAGGAAACAGCTCGGTAGCCCACCCAGAACCTCAGCATGAACTTTGAAGACAGGAAGATTCAAGGTCTTGGCCATGCCCCAAACTGAACAATTCCCCCATTGATTGCTGTAAATCTCTCTCTGTCATCTGAACTTTTCTCACCATCCAGACCTCTGAAGTGCCCACAGATCTTCAGTTGACCTGTTGATGGCCCCCTCCGGACGTGACAGTGTTTCTAATCTTCCTGCCTCTCTTTCTAGACAGAGCTTTTTGTACACACCTTCAAGGATCAGCTGGTCAGAAGTGCTCTTTTAGCACTGTACACTGCCAGGCCGGGCGGGGTCCCAAAGAAACCCCCTTCTCCTAAGGACTTGACTGTTGAGAGTGACCCCCGGAGCTCCCCCGCACCGTGAAAAGGCAGGACTCTATCCCGCACCACTCGGACTCGACGAGGAAGAGTGGGTAAGTCTCATCCACGCCACTTTCCTCCCTCCGCCTCACCCTGACGTTTAGTCCTGAGAAATGAAGAGCCTTGAGAAAGCTTTTCTTTACATCAAGGCAAGTAGGAACGCAGTCATTAGACCCAGTGTGACCATATAGGTCACTGTTTTCCCTGGGGACAACTTAGAAGTGGAAGTTTTATTCCAGAGCACATTTCTTTTTTGGGTAGAATAATGTGTTTGCTATCAAAGATATGATTATAGGTAGGTCTAGCTAAGGCAAAGATACCCTCATGCAAAAACTCAGACATCTTATTCTTCATGTTAATATAAGCGATTTTAAACGTTTCTTTAAAAAAAAGCGAAAAATCTTAAAATTATGCATAATGGTACTGCTTGAATGTAGCAAGTATTTTTATTTAAAGTAGGCCCAGTGGTTTAATCTGGTTGCAAGGTCATATGCAAAGGTCTTTGCATTTCTGCAAAGAGGGCTTTATTACTTTTGTTTTTATTTTGCGTGGGAGTTGGGGGACACAGGAACCAGAAGTCAGGATTTCGCCATGAAGGGTTCACCCCTGGCAATACTTGGGAGCTGCTGAGCCCTCTGCAGCCAGTCCCAGGATCCAACCAGTTAGCAAAGCTGACACTTTATCGGCTGTACTCTGGACCTTCCTTTAAGAGGTAGTAGACATAAAGATTCCTTAAATTCCTCTTGTTCACTGCGCTGTTATTTAAAAGTGCTCTAGAACTATCAGATGGATGCCAATCAAAGCACTGAAGAAAGAACTAGTAAAGAAAACCAAAAGTCAGTTGGTGATAAGATCTCAAGTTGGGCAGAATGAGAGAGGAGAAACACCATAGAGCTGAGGGAGAAAGCAAGTGGCAGCCGTTCCTATATCAGCATATATCAGTTAGCTAAGATTCCCCCCCAAAACTCCTCAGTTCACATCACACACACACACACACACACACGCACGCACACACACGCACACACGCACACACACATGCTCTAGAGAAGTCTACTATGTCCCTTGCTTAACTGAGGAAAGGATATTAGTTATTAAGTAGTTAATAATTACTTTCTCTGCCACCTGGAATTTCAAAGTATTCTGAGCATGAGTTATTGGAAAGACCTAGGCCTCTGAAGAGCTGCTGTCAGAAAACCTGTGAAGGCCGCATCCTTTCCTTTGGATGAAATATTTGGCACAGGAAAGACAGTGCTGGGTTCCAAGAGGCAAATCCTGAAAAAAGTATGTGTTGTTACCAATTAAGTTTGCATTTCTCCCACTGAGGCAGTTTCAAAAGAACATAATCTAATGTTTCTTCCTTTTTGCCTTCACTTCTTCTTTGGTTTATTCACAGCTCTGCAGTGTCCTTGCCTCTTAACCCCTCTGAAGTTCAGTTTCCTCAACTGTTAAGTGAAAATAACAGTACCAGTTTGCTTTGTACTTACGGTGATGGGGGGGTGGGGGTGGAATTATTTACCTGCATGATAATGTCTCATTACCTGGAAAGGAATAGGCAAATGGGCTCTATTACTTTTAGCACTATTGTTATGTGTGTTTGAAGGTTGGCAAATTTCATAATCCTATTATGAGGACCATCACTATCCCTTGAGATATAACATAAAATGTGGAGTGGGAACTTGAGTTTGAGGAGAAAGAGCAAAGAACGTTCATTTCCCTGAACTGTAGACTGTAGTGTTAAGCTTTTGACAAATAATACCCAGTTGATTTTAAAGGAGAGTTCTGGAACTGGAACTTTTTGTTTGGTTTTCCAAATTCATCTCATGGCATTAGGCAATTTATCCCACCCACACCCTCCTCTTTCTGGTCAAATGTGTCTCTCTTCTTTCTACACTCCTTATTTCCTTTTCTTAAAGTAATCTATGGGATCTTCTAAATGTTAGGTGTGTCAAATGGGAAAGTAAGTGACCAGGATTCTATGGTTGGGCAGAATGAGAGAGGAGAAACACCACAGAGCTGAGGGAGAAAGAGCAAGTGGCAGTCATTCTATGGTCAGAGTCTGGGTAATAGAAAACGTACTGGCATTGAGCTGTGCAGAGACAGGAGGGCAATATAGGTGTCGCTGGCATGACTTAAGCTCAAAGTATTGGAAGTTTCCCCCCATTTTATTGAAGGACAGTGAGTGAACTGAGTCAGAAGATGACTAGACATAGAATGATTGAACTCATTTGTAGGATATATAAAAAAGAATATAATATGATACCAAGACCTAGCCAAACAGGGTGTTCAAACCCAATACATCAAGATCCTTCATGAGCTGTATTACAGATTCACCACCAGGATCTCACCATTCTACAAGGAAGTGATCATTGATGTCAAAAGAGGGGTTCGGCAGGGTGATACTATTTCCCCAAAACTCTTCAGCGCCACCCTTGAGAACATCATGCGAAAATTAGAATGGGAAGGAATAGGAGTGAAGATAGATGGTCGGCAACTACATCACCTCTGCTTCGCTGATGACATCGTTCTAACAACACCAAACATTAGCCAAGCGGCACAAATGCTGGCTGACTTTGACCGAGAATGTGGAAAGGTAGGTCTACAGCTGAATCTGAAGAAAACTATATTCATGAAAAATGAACTAGTTCCAGTGGCCCCATTCACTCTCAATGGAACAGACATCTCTGAATGCAGCAGTTATGTGTACCTAGGTCGAGAAGTCAACATGATGAACGACCTAAAACCTGAGCTGTGCAGGAGGAAGAGAGCAGCATGGAATGCCTTCAAAGGCAGTGAAGAAATAGCTAAAAGGACAAAGAACCTCCGGCTCTGGGCACATCTCTTTGACTCCACCGTTCTCCCTGCATATTCATATGCCTCAGAGACCTGGGCCCTACGAAAGCAGGATGAGAATGCTATTCGGTCTTCCAGAGACGAATTGAAAGAGCTATGCTTGGAATATCACACCTCACTCAAGTGAGAGAAGGAATCCAGAGTTTCGATCTCCATCACTATTCCAGAATTCGGGATGCTGTCTCATTTGCCAAGGAATCGAAAATCAGATGGGCTGGACATGTAATGCGATTTGGAGACGCACCGCTGCACTAGAGCTGTTACCAACTAGATCCCACGGGATGTCAAAAGACCACATGGCCACCCACCTACAAGATGGTCAGACTTCTTGGTCAAGACCCTGAAGGAACGGTTTGAGGCTCTTCATCTTCCTGAATCAACCAGATGCCATTGGGCTACATTGGCACGTGATAGGGTCCAATGGAAATGTTACTGGTGCCCACTCGAGCAGATTGATGAATAATGGGATTCAAGTGATCAAGCAATCAAGTGACCAAGACCCAAGGACAGTAGAAACAAGGGCCTGGAGGGCTGGTCCATAATTGGAAGCCCTCCTCAAGTGCTGGGGAGAGGGAAGTCCAGGTAGGGAAGGGACCACTATGACAGAATAGCTGGAAATGACCACTCTGGATCGGAACTGAGAGCTGAAAATAGGTAAAGGAACAAACATGTAACCTGTCAGTATCTGTACTGCAAACCATAATGCCCAAAAGGGGGTGGGAATGGAGTGGAAAGGGAGAAAGAGAGAGAGAGAGAGAGAGAGAGAGAGAGAAAGAAAGAGAGAGAAAGAGAGAGAGGAGGAGAGAGAGCCTGCCATAGAGACAGCCTGGGGGGCAGAATTGGGAGGGAAACTGGGAACATTGGTGTTGGGTTATGTGCACTGGTGAAGGGATGGATGTTAGAACACTGTATTCCTGACACTCTGTCATGAACAGCTGTGTAACTGTGTATCTCACGGCAATTCAATTTAAAAACAAGTTAAATTATTGATTTTCATGCATCCAACACCACATGGGAGTGCCTGCTTCCTTCTGCCAAAGTCCCAAAGAGCCCCTCTCATCCACCCCCACCTGCACCATCCCCAGGTAACGTCTACTCTGTAGATCAGTTTGCAGAAGTCTTTGGCCATTCTTTGTTCCCTTACTCGAGTGATATCCCACAATCCAAGCTTTCAGTAGTCTGGAATCTGGAATATCTTGGTAACGTTGAGGCTTGGGAAATAGGATATTTCCTATTCCAATGGAGCTTGGTCTCCTTAGTGTTTCTGCTGTTTGTTTCCCTCAGTGGCACAAAGGTAGGGTAAGAATGATCACTCTCCTCATCTCTTTTCATGGGAATTCTAAATTTTCTCCAGAGTCCACTGCTTCTAGAAAGTTTATAAATGCAGTCTAGATTTATCACAGTTGCAGGAAACTTGTCCCACCATTAATACTTTCTTCTAAACTCTCTCCTCCTATTATAATTCTATTGTATTTGCAAATAGTTGCCAAATTTGAAATTATATGTTATTCTTAATGTTTAATTTAGCAATCACCTACTTATAAAACTAACCCAAGAGGTAAAAATACCTTATTAAAGAAAAATAACTTTAACCAAAGTCTAAATGCTTTAAAATTACTTTCAGAGCTTTCTGAAACTTTAAAAACTTGAATAAATCTAAAGAAAATTAGCTAATTGAAAAATGCCTATAGAGACTACTACGAAATGAATTGGAAACATAACTTTGTGTACCACTTTTCTTAGTTAATTAGGCATTGGGAAGGTTCCAGCACTGATTACATTCTAAACTACTTCCTGAAATCATTCCGGTGTTTCAATGAACTGAATTAACTTTCTGTGTGAGTACACAAAAATATTGTCTGATAAGTTGGGTTAGTTTAGGTTTGCAGAGAAGATGACAGCTACTGCATTGTTAAAAATCAATTTGATCCACTTAATTTTTTTCAATTGTGATCCTAGTAGTGACAATTACCTAATTGGAACAACCGCATTTGGCTTCGTATAATAAAACAGTAGGAAAGTAAGCACATGCTAATTTTTTTTTTTATTTCCATGCTTCAAATAAATATAAAACCCTTCCCTTTTAAGGTCAAGGGAGAGACTCCTGCTAATTCCTCATTAGTGGGAAGATTTTTTCTTTTTCAACTTTGTTGCCAAAATATGGGAATTTGGACAATAATGATAGCAGTATAAAAGGAGAATGAAACTAAAATGTATGACCACTAATCAAGAAGAAAATTCTGTTATCTGTTCAATTTTGCTTTTATGAATGATTGCATTTTTAAAGAGTTATTTCCCTGAAGTGTGTAAACAATTAAGCCTCCAAGGAATACTGGCATTTTATGACAATCTGCGCACGTAGACTCTGAGCTGGTAAAGATGACACATGCCCACCACCGGCCCCTTACATCTCTGTACAGACGCTTCCAGCAGCTGGGATTCCAAGATTAGTTTGTCCAAAATATGAATGCATGTCATCCAACCAAAGTATTAAGCTGACCCAATTTTTTGTGGTTTCCAGTAATTAAACTATTCTTCTAGAACAGTCATTTAACTTCAGCATTACAGCATTGGAGACTTTGGGATTAAATCTGCCTCCCTTTAAAATGTTTTCTAAAAGAGACAAATTTCTTTGTGTGTCTTGTGTGTGTAGGGGAAGGTGGAAGCTTGGGCCAGGCCTAACTGTGCCCAGGACTTACTCCTGACTCTGTGCTCAGAGATCGCTCCTGGCTGGACCAGGGTCCTGGATACTGAACCCAGATTAAATGTGTGGAAGGCAAACGCCTTATCCATAGTAGTATTTCCCCAGCATAAGGGACAATCTTTTGATCATTGATATCAAGATTGATCATTTATCAATCTTTTGATCCATTCCAACAAAGTACTGAACTAGTTCAAAACTCACTGTTTAGTTAAACTACTTTACCATCACTTGTCTTCCCATTGATCATTGATTTGCTTGAGTGGGTGCCAGTAACGTCTCCATTCATTGGGACTGAGGTCCACTATTGTTACTGTTTTGGGCATATCGAATACACCACGGGAAGCTTGCCAGGCTCTGCCGTGGCTCTGAATTCATCCCAGGGGGCCCAGTCTTTTTCTATGTCAGACCATCGACCAACCAACCAGGACCCATGGGGCAGAGTCCTGGGTGTAGACAAGCCTGTCTCCTACCTGCCACCTGTTGATGCAGCCGGGCACTGCAGCCACACTTGTAACACCTCGAGGGGCAGAACTTTACCATAAATCAGGCAATATTTTAGTACTCAAATTGCCCCGTTTATTCCTTTCCTTATGTAAATCCACTTTCAAAGTTCAGTTTCTGTCTTTAGGAGACTATTGTCTCTACCTTATTGTATTAAGGTGCATTTATGTTACATTAGAACAATAGTTGATCTATATTAACAATAATTTTAATGTTTCTATATTTTTAGCATCAACTGCATAGTAATTGTTACATTAGGCATTCTGTTAATAAAGTCAGCATATAACGTGAATAAAACTGACTCTATATTTTTCTGTGACTCAGTATTTCCAGAAATTGCATTTCAGAATAAGGTTTACATGAACTGAGTATTCTAACATGCTATTTACCAAACATTTCCCTTTCCTTTTTGTGCAACCTCTTTCTCTAATGATGTCTAGAACCATTATGGATGTTTATTCCTGGCAGGAGAGTTTGCAGTTTTTATAATGTCAAAATGCAAGGTAGTGAGAACAGATAGTTGCAAAATACTACTCAGTGTTGAGCACAAAACTTATTTAGTCAAGTATCTCCACAGGCAATCTGTAGGAAATCTGTACTCTCAACTTCTCGTGACAATTCTGCTTACCTCTAGGGAGTAAAAATTGAGGTTACAGATAAATTAGAAATATCTTTGCTGATTGATATTCAAAAAGATTCCGTTAGCTTTTTGGCTAGAATGACTATGTGAAATCACTGACTTGAGGAAGGAAATAAATAATTCTCATTTGGAGGTAATAAATTCTCATAGACTACTAGACACCAAACTATGATTTAACTCTTCTAAACAACACTTTGTAGTTTAGTTGTCTAATTAATATATTCATAAAAATAGGACCCTTTATTTACATTTGTTAAAGATACGTTACAGATAGCTTGAGCCATATACACATACAGTGAACTCTAAAACATTTTGTACAGTAAGGCTTTATTTTTGCATTTTGAAAACAGCCTCACATGACTAGAATTGTAGTCAGTCACTTATATGTCTGTTTGGTCTACATTTCCACAAACTTGATAAACTCTTGAAGGACAAAGGAAGCATCATGTTCACTGGTGTGTCCCAAGTTACTAGAGCACCAACATAGGAAGAAAAACTACACGATTCTTGTTTGTAGAATGAAGTGATGACTTTGAAATGTAACCTCACAGAATCGGTTTTCTTTGCTAATATGGAAGATTAAATTTAGGATAACCTAGGACACTGTTCAGTATGAGCTCCCTTGCTTTGAAACAGGAAAGACAAATTTTGGCAGAGCCTGGCAAGCTACCTTTGTTGTATTTGATATGCCAAATACCAGTAACAATTATAGACCTCATTCCCATGACCTGAAGGAATGGTTTGAGGCTCTTTATGTTCCTGGAGTGAGAAGATGCCCATGGGCTACACTAGCATGCAATAGGATGTATGGAGATGTTACTGGTGCCCGCTCGAGAGCAAATTGATGATCAATGGGAAGACAAGTGATACAAGTGAAGTGAAGACTTAAATTTAGCATAACTTGGCACTGGCCAGTTTTCACTCCCTCTGTCCCGTAGAATTCGCGAGACTTTGATTCTCTCTTCTAGTCCAAAGTCTCCCCGTCCCCCAATATTTCTTTTCTTCAGAGCCTGGCAAGCTACCCATGTAGTATTTTGATATGCCAAAAACAAGTAACAATTACAGACATCATTCCCATGACCTGAGGAATTGTCTTAGGCTCTTCGCATTCCTGGAGTGAGCAGATGCCCTCGGACTACAGTAGCACATGACAGGACTATGGAGATGTTACTAGTGTCCACGTGAGCAAATCGATGAACAACGGGAAGACAAGTGATACTTCCTGTTTCCCTCCAGGCAGTAGGAAACTGATTCCTTAATCAGTTCAAGGAGTTTTCAAAATGTCTCCAGATATTTTGATTGATAAGCGGTACATAACATCAGAGATGAACAAAGATAAAGCCTGGGGAGTCAGAATTCCAGGACCTAGAACCCTAATGGTGCTAATTTCAACTTTATTTGGGCATGTATGTATTACACAGTCCCTACCTACATAAAATTTTCAGTGTTTCCCTGCACATGTGAATCTAAAGCAACTTTTTCCTCCTCTGCCCAAACATTTTCTTTTTTCATCCTTAAATCACACATACAGGTGTGTCTGGCTTTTCTAATCATTTTTATTGAATTTTAACTAATATATAACATTAATCTCAGGTCTATAATATAATGACTCAATATCTTTCATGTGTTGCAGAAAGCTCAATAATATTATTTTAGTTCACTTTGGTTACTGGGCAGAGATTCACATTCAAGACATTTCTTTCCTGTGATGAAAACTTTAAATATCTACTTTCTTGTTAGCATTCAATCATGTACCACAATGCTTTTATTTTTTGCTTTTTCTTGGGGGTGGGGAATCTCATACTTGACAATGTGCAGGGGTTACTCCTGGCTCTGCACTCAGGACTTACTGCTGGGGGTGCTCAGGGGACTATATGGGATACTGTGGATCAAACTCAGGTCAGCCACATGCAAGGCAAACACCTTACCACCCTATTGCTCCACCCCCCCAATGCTTTTTGAATGATAGCTTTCATGCTGTCCATTATGTTCCCATGATTTCATTTTTATTTTGATAATGGAAAATTTGTGCCTTTTGATCCTGTTCATCCATGTTATTCACCATCCATTTACCCTTTGCCTCTGGTAACCAGCAGTCAGTTCCCTGTAACTTTACAGCTTGTTTTCGAGACTCCTCAGATAAATGAGATTGTACTTTGCATTTGTCTTTGACTTACTTAATTTAGCAAATGCCCTAAAGGACCATCCAGTTTGTCACAGATTACAATATTGTATAGCTTATGACTGAGTAATATCTCGTTGTATGTACATCACATCGCATTCTTCTTACCCATTCATCCATCGCTGGGCATTTGGAGGTCACCGTGACTTGGCTTTCTCAGCAATGCCAGAATGAGCAAGAAGATACATAGGTTCATGTTAGTGTTTTTTCACTGAAAATAAATTAAATACAAGTAGAATTTCTGGACCAAATGGTAGTTCTATATTTAGTATTTTGATGAGTGTCCCCGCTATTTTCCATAGCGGAACCAATATATATTCTTACCAACAGCAAACAATTTCCTTTTCCACATTCTTGCCCACATCTATTATTTTCTTGTCCTTTGATGTTAGCTGTTCTCACAGGTGTAAGAGCTTCCATGTGGTTTTGGTTTGCATTTTCCTGGTTAGTAATGATAGCAAGTACCTTTTCATTTAACCATTTCTGTTAACACTTGTGTGGCTTCAAATTTTGCATTCAGATCCTGTGCCCAAATTTAATCTAAATGCATTTTTTGCTTTTGAGTTTTTTGGTCTTCTAATAATTTTTAGATACTAATCACTTATAAAAGATCTGATTTATGAATATTTTCACCACTTAGTAGGTTTTTTATTTGCAGAGTGTTTTATTTGCAGTATTTGCAGATTGTTTCTGTTGTTATGTAGAAGCTATTTTACCTTACTGTATATCTACATAATTATTTTGGTTGTTTCCTCTTTTTTGGTGTCAGATTGAAAAAAAATTTTTTTCACTAAGATGAATGTTAAAGATTTACTACGTATGTCTTCTAGTAGTTTTGTGCCTTCAGTTCTTATATTTAACTACTTAATACATTTGGGGTCACTTCATGTGTATAGTATAAGATAGTGTTATGGCTTTGTTTTCTCACATGTCTGTCTATTTTCCCAGTCTTCTTGTTGAAGTGTGGATGTGCTCCTCCTTTGTTTGGTTTTGCTAATCTTATAAAGATAAATGGACATTAAAGCATTCACTTTCCCAGTCGGAAAGAGCAAAAGATGGGTTAGAATAAGGCCAGTTATTCCCTTGCTGCCAACCTAATGCATCATATTATCTGTTTTCTTTATGAACGGAAACATTCCTGAACTTCTCCATCTCTTTCACTTAGGAGGAATGTGCTGTGAACCCTTCTCCAGGGGGAAGTCCACCAAAGGTGATTAAGCAAAGTTCATGACTGTCCATTGAAATGCACAAATACTCTATAAAGGAAAAGAAACCTCAGATGAGAGCATTCTGTGCATGCATATTCATGAAATCCTGCCAATTTTCAGATTTCCCAAGTAGTTAATAACTTTCGCCTCGAGTCCCTTGTTTTATAGCACCGAACAGTACTTTATACATAGGAGGTCAATGAATTTTTCAGAATAAGTGAATGATGGATTTGCTGAATCAGCAGTTCATCTGCCAGTTCGAATCCGCTTTTTGAATAAGATTTAAAAAATTTATATTATGGCATGATAACATTTTGGTTTCGGATTCAATACCATCATCTGCCTTGGATATCTTCATGACTCTTACAATGCCTTACTTAGTGCAAGAAATTTTGATATGTCTGAAGATAATCAATATAAAAACTTCATCAATCACACACTTTAGAAATTTGTGACTGCTTTCAAATTAAGTCTCTTAAATCTTGATTTAGAGAATATTGTGCATCATTCCAACATAGGAATTTCTGAATTTCCCAGCAACCTAATTGGTATAGCTGAGCTGTATATCTTAGTATGCTAGTGTACATTCAGTAAAGGAAAAATCCAATTCCAGAAATTTACTATATATAGCACATTGAAAGGATCATATAATTTAATCAGCTATATCGCTACCAAGTGGTACACAGAAAACATTCAATTACTAATTTTAAAATGTTAAAGCTGGAGGTCAGAGAGATGTTACAGTAGGTAAAGAGCTTGCCTTGAACACAGCTAGTCTCCATTCGACCGTTGGCATCCTATATGGTGCCCTGGGTTCATACCTGGGTGTCAGGTATAATCCCTGAGTGTAGAGCCAGGAGTAAGCCCTGATCATCACTGGGCGTGGCAAAAAAATGAATTAATTAATTTAAAAACTTTACCAAATTGGTGGGATTTATTCACTTTTTCCTTACTAATTTAGCAGGCATGGCATTTCCCTTTTAACCATAAACCATAAATGTGAGCTTAAATCTAACTTTAATTTGAGGATACATATGCTAATGATTTCTTAGGGGTGCATTTTTTTCTTTTTTTTCACTCCTAAATAGCAGGTTATTAAGTCAATCAACAGATGTTAATAAAGCATCCACAGTTTGCAGCTACATTAAGGGTACTGGGGGCAAACAAAAGTATGTATAAAATAATGTAACTGTACCTCAGTATCTTTGTCATCCCATTCAAATAAATGGCCAGCACTCATTAAAGCAGAAATGTAGAAATATCATCCCAGAATAGAAGTGAAGGAGTCAAAATGCATTAACAAAGGGAAGGTCTAAAAGATTTAGAGAAAAGTTTTATGAAGGTTGAAGAAGACTGAGAAAAAATTTTATTAGTATGAATAAAGTATATTTATTTCTTCTTTTAATTATTATTTGATGAGTTTTATGACCTGAGTATAAAAGAGTTAATAAATGAAAGTCATTTCTACCACAGAGCTCATTACTGAAAAAAATTATTGAGAAGTAGCATGAACAAGTCTTGGAGATGGTAATAGTTGAACAGGTGAAATTTCCAGTCAGTGAAAGATCAAGGGAAACCATTATAACCCTAAAATTCTGTGTGTGTCAAGACCAGAATAAGAGTTACTCTGAGGATTTCCTTTCTATCTTTTTTTAAAAAATACATTTATTTTTATTTTACTCTGCAATTTACAAAGGTGTCAATAATAGTCTCAAGTTCACAGTGCCCCGAAACTCATCCTACCACCAATGTTGGCTCCCTCCACCAGCGTTCTCAGGTTCACCAGCCTGCCTCTTTAAAAAGGCACACTTTCACCTTTGATTATTCTATTATTATTATTACCTTTGATTATTGTAATTTAGCTTCCATGCATAGAGTATTGTTGACCCTCTGGTTTAGACATAACATATACCACAGCTCTACATCACAGAGGTGTCCAAGGACCCTGACCTCTGTCCCCTTTTACTTCCTATCTGCTACTTCTGTCCTCTATTTCTCTCCTTCCATGGCCTTTTCATTACTATCCCTATTGCTATCTTTGATGTTACTTCTGGGCAGGCATATAGCAAAGGCCCAGAAAATAGATGTTGAGTTAGTAACAGGATGTTTCTTGGAGAGCAAGAAGATTGCTCTCAGACCAAACTTTTCAATTTGAAGGTAAAAGGGAAATGAGAATTATTTAGATCCACCTAGCTATAGAGGGACCTGCAGGGGGAGAGAGAGAGAGAGAGAGAGAGAGAGAGAGAGAGAGAGAGAGAGAGAGAGAGAGAGAGAGAGAGATTGGCTGTGGTTAGAAGCTTTTTTGATTGAGGATGGAATTCTTGAGTCCAGTGATCAGTCATGATAAATGTGGCACAGCTATGTAGACCAGCTCACACAATGGCTAATAATAGAGGTCTGAGAAAGAGCCAACCTCAGGGAACACGAAGGGTTCATTACTGGATCTGCTGAATCCATTCCACCGTGCTGACCAGAGAGAGAATCTTAGAATGAGGCCAGAGTGTGGTTATCGGAAACAAGGTCATGCACTTCCCAGTGAGTAGGTGAAGTGAAGTAGGTAGACAGTAGGAAGATTGGTACACATTAAAGACTGGGCATCTCGGGCCGTCGCCTCTGAGGGGTCCCGGAAGCAGCCGGATGAGACTCGCCCACCACACTAGCCACCATTTTTGCTGTCCGACGCTGCAAAATGGCCTCAGCCTGTTTGAGCCCAGGTAGGCGGCTCCAAGAGGGGCGGGCATCACTGGGAAGTCGTCAGATGGAGGCGTGGTCGTCCCTCCCCCTCCATCTTGTTGAGCCTGGTGGTCCTGCCCGCGAGCTGCACACGGGCCAGCACAGGGCCTCACGGACGGCTGGGGAGGCTGGCGCTCGGCTCGCGCCGGGCCTAGCTGACCATGGAACCCCGAGGAGGGCAGATGGGTTTTGGGAGTGGGCCCGTTGCCTCTGAGGGGTCCCGGAAGCAGCCGGATGAGACTCGCCCACCACACTGGCCACCATTTTTGCTGTCCAGACGCTGCAAAACGGCCTCGGACCAGATCAACAGAGCAAAGCCAGTTTGAGCCCAGGGCGAGCGCCGCTTGCGCCGCGATCCACTAAAATAGTGAAACAGTGGTGCCTTTTAATGCACTGCAGTCAACGAAGAGCAGGAAGGTTTGTTGGGAAGGAGATATAAAGAGGAAAGAAATGACATACAGAACCCGCCAAGTGGTTGAGGTGCGGGAGGGGAGGGAGGTGGGGACATTGGTGATGGGGAGATGGGTTTGGGCGGAGGGTGCGTGTTGGAACACTATGGAGCCAAGGCTCTACATGAGCATCTTTCAATTAAAAAAAAAGGTAGAATCTACCACGGACATGTGGGAATCAGAGGTTAGGTAAGACAGAGAAGGGAACAGTGTGCTAATATTTGTCAACAATGATAATACCAGTCTAGAACTGAGCATTGAATGTAGGAAAAAGATATGCATGATGATCTCTGAATGTGTGTATTGCAATCCACAATGTGTGGGAGAAGAGAAAAAGAGAGAGAGAGGGAGATAAAGAATTTGCCATGGAGGCGGGCTGGGGAAGGTGGGAGGGAAGTGGGGACATTGGTGTTGGGAAGAGGGCACTGGTGGAGGGATGGGTGCTGGAACACTGTGTGATGGAGACCCAGACATGAGCATCTTTGTGGTTGTATATCGCATGGCGGTGTGATAAAATATTGAAAAAAAAAAAAGACTGGGCATCTCACATGAATGGTATCCATCTACCATTTTGGTGGGCATGAGGGGTGTGTAGGTGTGTGAACTATGCAGCTCGGACCTACATAAACCCAGCTTGTGCCCTAGCTTACTTTGAGTGCAGATCCTTCACTCAGCAGGTAAAGATGGGGTCAGGGAGAAGAGCTTTCAAATAAACGAAAGAGCAAAGGCTTAGAGTGTTGAGGAACTGGATCGATCTAGTACAAATTGTTCTCAGTCAACTCAGAGGTTCACAAAACTTCTCTTTTCATTTCCTCCTTCTCTCTCCTGGGTGTTATTACTGCCTTCACCTGGGATTACCTGCTTGGTCACGGGGATCACATACTCGGTTGTGGTGAATGCAGGAGGCCACATTTTGGTTGCAGACATCTCACACATGGGGCCGTGGCACCTGGTGACTTGACTGCACAGCCTTCTTGCCAGGAGGTGGCACACTTTTGTTGTTGTGCTCACATTGTCTCGGCTACCTTGCCCCTGAGTTTGAACACTTCCGTAATGACAAGAAAGATCACAAATGGCTGATGCTAGAATCACACAGCTAGTGGGAGTGTGCGTGGATGCCACATACATGTGTGCGTGGTACATGTTTACTACTCAGCTAGTGGGAGTGTGTGTGGATGCCACATACATGTGTGCGTGGTGCATGTTTACCGCTCAGCCATCACTGAGCCCTTGTACCTTGGATTCAAAAATATGATTGTCGTCAATCCAGCCACTGTGTCTCATCTCTATCCTCAGAAATCAGTCAATGCTACCAGGAAATTTTGCAGACAGATATTGATCTGACAGGGCCACTTTTTGTGGACACCTGTACTGCTGGTTTAGTCTTCACAGTCCTGCAGGTCAGGGAGTTGCCCAAGGAAAGTTAATCTACTAAACATGACTGGGATTTTTTAGATTTTTCAAGTTAACTGATGTGTCAAAGCTGTTCAGAGTTTCCTTGGTGCTACCAAGCATATCGCCGTGTGGTAGACCGAGCGCCTCGCATGCAGCCCTCATGGCTCGCTCTGCCTGGCAGAGTCTCCCTGTGAACAGTCTGTTTGGTCCATCAGCTGTGTCCAGTCTCTGCTAGTGGGTTTGGCTTCCATGTTAGCGTCGACTCTAAGTCAGACATAAATCAAGCTCTCAGACAGCATCTGACTCAGACAGGAATCAATAGTACTCCAGCACCCTTGTTGCCAAGAAAAAGCTTGTCACCACTTACTTCACCTCCAGAAGTTGAGTCGTCTGAAGATACCATTAAAGCCTGGGACACTGGTTAGGTTCCATGACATCACGGTTCGATTTGAACCACCAATTTGCCGCTCCTTCCTGGGGGAACGCGGGAGAGACGGAGCTGGTGATGGTGATCCTCATCCACTAGTGATCACTTTAGACCTCATGATCGATTTAAGTGTTTTATTGTTTTAATTTCTAGCCTCTCGTGGGTAAGTTGAGCCCCAGACGTTGTACTATTTGTTGTGATTGCATGAGAAACCATGAGTCTCATGGTTCTTTTTGCCATGAGACTCAAGGCAAAAAGAACTTCAGACACACTGAGGCTACCATCACCCACTTCCGCTTTAAGACACCGTCCTTTCTCTCTCTCTCTCCAGCAGCCATCCAGGACTTCTGTGGGTTTAGTAGTGATGCTAGTAGAGCAGGACCGAGTCAATCGAGGCCTCTGAGCAGAAAGAATTTTCCACATTGTCTGTCTTTTGAGTAAACGCCCTCACAGTCAGAGTGTCTTTAGCTGCCTGTGCATGTTTTTAGAGATTTTTCTTTAGCGTTGACCTACTAAACATGACTGGGATTATCTTTTCCTTCTGTGCATGTTTTTACTCATAAAGACTTGTTAGGGCAGAAATCAGATATTCAAGGTTCCCTTCAAGAATCTTGCCTACCCAGTTTTAGCATTTTGGCTCCAAAATAATTGTCTTTCACCTGAATCTCTGAGGTAACATTGATTTATCCTTGTTCCCACTGTAGCCTATTTCCTGTGTTGTATCAGATCATGTGGTTGGATTTGAGTCCTACATACTTACACTGTCCTCTGTTGATATTAGCCGTTATGCACTCTGGCCCACACGAATCGATTCTTTAGCCAAGAGACTGCTCCATCCCTAATTATGTGACACTCTTGATTTCACACATTGACCAGTTTTCTTTTTGTAGAATCATCTTGTAGTTCAAGCTTTTCGATGGGGCTTATTTTCAAGTCTCAGGTAGCTGAACTTCATCCCGTTCCTCTGAGCTGGAAAAACATTATATGTCATCCTTTCTCTATGTAGGCAGGGTCCTGGGGTTCTGGTAATTTCAGGAAGAGGAAGTGAAGTAGACTTGCTAGTCGGCATGCCATCTTAATTGGAATGTCATTCAGGGCCTCGTCAGAAGATTTCTAATCTCTTAAAACTGAGCCAAACACATTAATTTATCTGGTTGTTTGTAAATTAACTGACTTGATTTATTCATGAGTTGGTGAAGAAATAAATATATATTTATTCATGTAACTAGCAGTACTCATTCTGACTCGGGCTTAGCACACTCTCTCTTCTTCCGCTCTTCCCCCTCCCACACTCCGCTTTATTTCCAGGCCATGTGGAATATAGTGAGAGCACAGCTCTCAAATATCTCATATTCCAGTATAACAGACAGAAATGCAAGTCAACAAGTATACCTTCCTTTGTAGATGCCACCAGAGATGGGAGCTTTCACCACCCAAATTCAGCGTTCTTACCACCCCAGCTACATGCTAGGAGCTCCTTCTCAAAAGATGAAGAATAGAAGAAATAAGCTGAATTTCTGCTTCTTTGTGTGCCTTCAGTAACCTATTTGGTCGTACATGAATTGTGTGTGTAGCATGGCATAAAAATGACTCAGTTTCTCACCTCCAACAAATATCCTTCTGATTCCTGTGTCTTCTAAGCATTGAAAGACTAATGTATTTTCTGTTCTTTGCTATGTAGCATTTTATTATTGATCTTGGATTTTTTTCAGTATATAAACTGCTCTTCATACTAATAAAGATTTCTCTATGAGTTGTAAAGGTTAATTTTTCTACCAGTAGATATCTAGGAAGCAGGATATTTAGATTTCTAGAAGAATAGCTGATCAGCCCCTTAATTCCCATATATTATAGAGCAGTATGAAATAATACTTGATCAAACTTAATCACTTGTCACTTGTCTTCCTGTTGTTCATCGATTTGCTTGAGCGGACACCAGTAACATCTCCATTCATTGGGAATGAGGTCCATTATTGTTACCGTTGTTGGCATGTCGATTACACCACGGGTAGCTTGCCAGGCTCTGCCATGGCTCTGGGTTCATCCTAAGGGGGTTCACTCTTTTTCTCTGTCAAACTTAATCATTTTATTAAAAATATACAGTACCTCTGTAAGGACAACAGGAAGACTGTTGAAACTTAACACATCTGGAAACTTTTCCCTCAGTCACAGAGTTTGTTCCCAACATTATCTGGAGAGTTGCTTTTTTTTCTTGCTTGATAGAGTTGCTTTTTTTTTTCTTGCTTGATAGTCTTAAGTAAGTAATTCCTAGTGGTGATTCGGCATTTTCAGAATGGAGCTTATTGAACATGTCTTCTCTGGTCTGGCACATAAGCTCCTCACCAATTTCCAAAGTGAAAAACATCAGAACGTCACCTTTCCACCCCCCAGTATTTCTCCCTGGAAGCCGTGAGCTTCCTTAGAGCTTCTTCTTACAAGTAGTCTCCATCTCTGATAATGTCATCGATGGATATGAGTGTGTCTTAATTGCCCTTAGAGGGAAAGAACTGTTTATAATTCTCTGGGGTGATATGGAAAAATAATGATTATTTATTATTAGTGTTTGTGTCACGTTTACGATTACAGGGTGAGGAAAAGCAGGCTTGGTTTGTTTGGGAGAGTCAGGAAGGATGAGTTAGGATTTTTCCAGTGGTGGTAATTTACCAAGTCCTTCCACAAGAACCATGTAATTTGACTTTCACTGCCACATGGTAAAGAATGCAGGGGAAAAGTTATCATTCTAAATGGCAAATGTATCAACTGTGGTTGCCCAGAATTGAGGTGTACTATTTGTATGGAGGTTAATGGGATATTTGTTTGGAGGTAAAGACATTCATATGGAGGTTACATGCTGGTATGAAGTGTTATTAAAGGTCATATGAAAGGTCAGCTAAGCATGGTTCAGTTGAGAGAGAGACACTGGAGGTGGAGAATTTGGCATTATGGGAGTTCTGGGTCAAGCTCAGGGCTCTGTAGCTGGTATAAAGACAGACAAGGTGCTGGTACAAGTTGTGTGGTCATAAGATTCTATTTGTGCTCTGCTGGGAATTTTGGTTATTGGCAGAAGCATAGTAGTTATGTAGACCATCTATAGGAGCATCTATCAATTTAGATGCTAATATCTAACCATCATATTAAGTATGAACAAGAGGTGGTGTAGATCAGCTATAGCAACTAATATTGAGTAGGAGTTCTCAGACTTAGTATGGTCAGAAGTACCTAGGATGCTTTTGAACATTTTCATTTAGAATGTCTCTTCCCTTCTGAACAACAAGCAGGATCCAAGGGTCGGCATTTTTATTCTCAAGGACTTCCAGTCCATTTGATAGTCCAGTTCATGGAGAAAGGACTATGGCTGCTAAGGTTAGAATGAGAGAATGGAGTATTTCATTTGGAGGAGAACATATACTTAATGCCATCATAGGCTTAAGACCGTTAAAATGGTAAACTTTATGGGAGTTTTTTTGTTATCGTAAAGTCAGATTTTCTAATGAAAAAGGTGGCCATTGTTTTTTTAAAAATTATATTGATGTGTCTGTGTGTTTTTTCCTAAGTGTTGATGGGGAAAATAGGTATTTCTAGTCTAAAATGTCCTATTATGTGCTCAATAATGAATTGATATTGTTTGGTACTCCATCATCTCTACATGAAAAAGCAAAAACACAAGACTAATTAAAAATATTTATAGCAGGTAAATTTTGTTTAATAAATATGGAATTGACTTCTTATATATCCTTAGTCTGGCCAAATTCGGGAGTATTGGCGCTAGACACTCATTTCACTTCCTGATAATTGCCCTTCAACCCACTGCCTTAAATTAGATGGACCAGGTTTTCCCTTGCCTTGTTTTTTGCTTTTAATGATACTCATGCTTTTTTCAGGACAGGGTGTGGGCCAATGTGGGAAAGAGCCTGAACTGCATTATTGCTATGGTGGACAAGCTCATTGAAAAAGATGGTGGCCATGAAAGTAGCGGCAGCCCAGATGGAGAAAAGGATCCTTCCTCTGTGGATGCCACCGCGACTCATCCAAAGGGTAAGGAGCCATCTTTCCCTAGTCACTGACAGAGGCAACCGACTGACAATGTCAGGATAACAATGAAAGAAAAAGGGGAGTCAGTCGTGCCTTTGATGAAAATGCTGAGAGCTTGCTTTTTACTGGCTCGGATGATGGAAGGCTATTTATCAAATTGCATCACAGTTGTGTTTTTAGAACTGCTTGCAATGCTTGTTTTTCCCCCCTTTTTGCTACATACAAACTTTCTTAAAAGAAGAACAGTGTTTGCCTTGAAAGAGTCTGACATGGCTTCATCTACATTTAGACATGCCTCCAAAATTTTTATTAGGAAAGAAAACAAACATCTCTTAAAACTCAGAAAATTTGAGGGATAGCTGGACACAATAATGGTTCTTAAAAGACTGCATTATGATAAAATACACTGCCTTAGTCTGTCGAATATTTTTGTGAATTCTCAAAAGAAAATAAGTTTTATAATATATGACAGAAATGTTTGCATATGATTCTACAAACACTAGGAAGACAGAGTTTTATTGATTCATGTATGTTCAAATTTACTCATTCATATCTATCCATATATGGATACATATATGAGTATGTATATAGATATAGATAAACAGATACATAGATGCTTTGAATCATTTGGCTTATAGAGATTGGCCAGTAAATAGGATCACTGAAATTGTAACTCTGTTGTGTCTCTATAAGAGACTTTTTGTTATAATATTATTATTGATCTGATTAATATTGACAAAAAATAAGCCCTAATAAATACTTGCATGAGTTTGAGATGAAAAGAATTACCTTTAGAATGGTCCCAGATGTTTTGCCAGGTTCTGTAAAAGTTTCGATAAAAATAAAGTGTCACTCTACCCTCTTCTGAAATTGATTTTTCGCTTTACTTTAAGAAAATGAGCCATAAGAAAATATGGGCGATTATAAAATTAAATTTATGTTTTCCCAATTTGTTTTCCCGATTTTTCATTACTCACATTTTCCTCGGAATTTAATTATGTGAAGTATAAATCTTTCATCATCTGATTAACAGTGGAACCATTTCTAAATCATATCTGTAGAGTCATAGTTTTTTGAAGTTTTTCTATTGTAGATGGTCCCTCATTCTCTAAAATATATTCAGGTAGGTGAAAAAATTCACACTAATGTTCTTCATGTTCACAACTACTTGGTCTAACTGCATATAGGGTATTTTCTTCTTTAATAATATCAGTTTTATTAGTTAATGAATCAAGTCCAGTTCCATAACTTTACATGAATCAAAATGAAAGCTTGTCATAACTTATGTCATAAAGAAATAGTATAGTTCAATTTTCTTTAATTGCACATTTATTGACTATCAATTATGAACCAGACACTATGCTATGCTCTGGAAAATGAGGTAAGGAGGCAGATCCATTTTCATGACTTACTCTGTCTGTTGATGGACTTTCAAAGCATGATTCTTTTTTAGAAAAAATTGGTAGAAAGTCATTATTTTTCCTTTTACCTTCAAGGAAACCTCAATGTAGATAACAGAGTTGCAAAATTTTGAAATAATAAATTATACACATCTCCTATTTTATCAGAAGAGTATACCTGGATGCTCAACATATTGTCACTGTCACTGTCACTGTCTTCCCGCTCATCATCGATTTGCTCGAGCGGGCCCCAGTAACATCTCCATATGTCCTGTCTCATGCTAGTAGAGCCCAAGGCATCTGCTTGCTCCAGGAACATAAAGAGCCTCAATCCATTCCGAATGAGGTCTATAATTGTTACTGGTATTTGGCATATATATCAAATACAGGGCCGGAGCGATAGCCCAGCAGGTAGGGCGCTTGCCTTGCACGCGCCGGCCTGTGCCGGCCTGGGTTCGATTCCCTGGCATCCCATATGGTCCCCCGAACACCGCCAGGAGTAATTCCTGAGTGCAGAGCCAGGAGAAACCCCTGAGCATTGCCGGGTGTGACCCAAAAAAGCAAAATAAATAAATAAATAAATAAATAAAATAAACAAATACAACACGGGTAGCTTGCCAGGCTCTGCCGCACAGGTAGCATACTCGGGTGAATGCTCGGGAATTTCAGGGATCAAACCTGGGTTTGCTGTGTGTAAGGAAAGCGCTTTACCTATGGTACTATCTCCCCAAATCCTACTTCTGTCTTCTTATGGGTTCTAATCCCTCTTAACTTCTTCCTGGGATTCTCTTAATGTTCCACTGGGGGTGTCCCCTCCACAGTCTTCGCCAGAGGGAATGTCTGACTTGCTATATGTCTCTCAGTTTAGTTTTTTGTTTGTTGAGGCACACGCAGCATTGCTCAGGGCTTACTCCTGGCTCTGCGCTCAATGATAACTCCTGGCAGGTTCGGGGACCAGATGGGATGTCAGGGATGGATCCTGGGTTGGCTGCGTTCAAGACTAGGATCCTATCCTCTGTATTATGGCTCTAACCCTAAAGGTTTTGTTTAGTTTTTGAGCCGCACTCAGCAGAGCTCAGGATTACTCCTGGCTGTTCTTAGGCATCACAACTGGAGGGTTTGGGGACCATACCTGGGGATGTTAGGGATCAAATCTGGGTTGGCTGTGTGCAAGGCAAGAGCCCCCACCTTTTAATTCTGGTGGGTGGGCAGTGATCCCAACTTCCTAAACACATGGCACCCAACCTACTTTTCCTTTCCTTTCCTGCTTTGTTTTGTTGGGCCACATTTGTGGCCATAACAGCTCAGGGGCTATTCCTGGTTCTGTGCTTGGGAGTGACATGCGGCAGTGCTTGGAATGCAGGGATAGAACTTGGGTCAGCTGTGTGCAAGGCAAGCACCTTGTTCCTGCACTATCTCCCAGCCCCCCAACCCACTTCTTCCCCATTTTTTTGAGGTGGGGGGACACACCTGGCTGTGCTCAGGGCTTACCCCAGCTCTGTACTCAGAGATCACTCTTGGCAGTACTCAAGGGACCGCTTGGAGTGCTGGAAGTGCTGAACCCGGTAGGTTGGCGTGCAAGGCAAGAGACTTAACCCTTTTTCTATCTCTCTCTCTCGGCATTTTGAGTCTCATCTGGTGATGCTCAAGGGTTACTCCTGGCGGTGCTTGGGGGACCATATGGGATGCCAGGGACCAAATCTGGGTCAGCATCATGCAAGGCAAACACCCTACCTGCTGGACTATTGCCCTGGCACCCTGTACTAGCTCTCAGGCGCCCAACCCACTTATTTTTTATGTTTTGGCTTTTTGGGTCACACCTGGCAATGCTCCTGGGCACTCAAGAATTATACCTGTTGGTGCTTGGAGATCGAACCTGGGTCGGCTGTGTGTGAGATAAGAGCCCTACCCACTGTGCTACCACTCTGGCCCCACCCAACTCACTTATTGAGCACCCCAAGTCCAGTTGGGCCACTTTCCTCCAGCTTGGCTTTGTCCTTTTCTTTGACTTGACTCAGAGCCCTGGAGGGCCCAGAAATCTCTGGCCAAGCCTGCCCAGCTGTCTTTTCAGCAACACCAGGTCCCCCAGCTCCTGGCCTCATGCTGACTGATCACCCACCCACTCCCTAGCATCCTCGCTCCTCCTCCGGCCAGCCCATCCCTCGCCTCCCAGCACCCAGGCCTCTGGCATTGGCCTGTGGATCTATGGAGTAGCAGCAAGCTGTTGACTGCGTGCCTTGTTTGAGCCTAATCTCTCAACTTCTTTTACTCCTCAGAAAATCCTCAGGGCTTCCCATGACCTGATAAACGAGAGAGGTGAAGAACCATGCCAAGGTTACCCGCTCGCTGACTGCTGCGGATGGGGATCTGGGCTCAGCCAGTGTGGCCCAGTGTCGCCCGGACAGCAGCGAGCTTCGCTGCAGGTATGGCGTGCTCCAGCAGCACAGGCTCCCAGGTGTCTGCCCCTCAGAAGGTCTCTCCCCCGCCACACCCAGCATTTAATGGGGCTACTACTATTGATTCTTCAGGCCTGCAAGGACATTTTGCATTTCTAATCTTTCTTGCTCTTATCGTTTCCAGTTCTTTGTACCTTTGTTAGTCGGTTCCTCAAAGACTTTTTTTCTCTTCCTCTTATTTTTTAACTTTGTAACAAATACCTACTTTGTTCTTTGCTCTTTAATTTAATGAGACACCAGGGAGTCGGCTGGAAGGCCTATACTTCTCGGTCTTGGGAACAGTGAATTGACAAGGAGAGGCACAACATGGCCTTCTGAAAGAATCCCGGCCCCGGGCCAGGGAATCTGGGCTCAGGGCCTGACTCCGCTGTACAGACTCAGCCCAGTGACCTCCTTGCTGCCTCAGTTTCCCGGGTCTCATAAACTGGTCACATTCACAGTCAGGCCATCTTGGATTCCAGCCCAGGTTCTGGGGCTTACCAGCTGGGTGACCTTGGGCAACTTGCTCAACCTCTCTGAATCTACATATCCTCACCTATTAAAACTCCCCATGCAGTTGTGAGGACTAAATTAAGCACGTGAAGTGATTAGTCCAGTAACTGGCACCTAGCAGGAACTTAGAAGTGTCCCATCATTGTTATCGTGGGATAGGTCAGGATTAAGAAAGACGTCTCTTGGGGCCGGAGCGATAGCCCAGCGGGTAGGGCATTTGCCTTGCACGCGGCCAGCCTGTGCCGGCCAGGGTTCGATACCCGTCATCCCATATGGTCCCCCGAGCACTGCCAGGAGTCATTACTGAGTGCAGAGCCAGGAGTAACCCCCTGAGCATCGTAAAGATTTTTTACTTTTTACAACATATTGTAAAAAGTAAAAAAATATTGGTGGGTAAATCTTCTGTAAGATTTATTTATTTATTTATTTTGTTTTTTGGTTCACATCCTGCAATACTCAGGAGTTACTCCCGCTCTGCACGCAGGTATTACTCCTGGCAGTGCTCGGGGACCATAAGGGATGCCAGGGATCAAACCCAGGTCATCTGTAAGATTTAGGCCAGGGGGGTAATATAGAAGATAAAGTGAGGCACGGGCTTTGCATATACCTGCATGGATTGCAACCCTGGTTGGAATCTTGGCACCAGAGATTGCCCTGAGCACAGTACCAGGAGTAGACCCTAGAAAAGGGAGACTTGATGGATCTTCCTTTGTTTGTGCCAATGGAAAACAGTATGGAAGTTGTTGCTGTGATATTTATGACTAGTTAAGAGTCATTCATCTTTTTTTTCACTTTTTGGGTCATACCTGGCAATGCTCAGGAGTTACTCCTGGCTCTATGCTCAAGAATTATTCCTGGCAGTGTCAGGGGACCATATGGGATCACTTGTCACTTGTCTTCCCATTGTTCATTGATTTGCTCGAGTGGGCACCAGTAGTATCCCCATTCGCTGGGAATGAGGTCCATTATTGTTACTGTTTTGGGCATATCGAATACACCATGGGTAGATTTCCAGGCCCTTTCATGGCTCTGGGTTCATCCTAGAGAACCCAGTATTTTTCTGTGACAGACCATCAACCATCCAGGGTCCATGAGGCAGAGTCCTGGATATAGACAAGCCTATGACCTGTCTGCCACCTGCTGATGCAGCCGGGCACCACAGCCACACCTGTAATACCTCAAGGGGCAGGACCATATGGGATACCAGGGATCAAATCCTGGTCGGCCGTGTGCAAGGAAAATGTCCTATCCACTATGCTATTGCTCCAACCCTCAAGAGTCATTAGTCTTAACCATATTTCAGTTAAGGATAAAAAAATCCCTATAGATCCTAGTAGTTTCATTTTATTATCCATGTATGTTTCATTGATTCCATTTCATGTTACACATACTTTAAGGATTTGATTCACTCCTGAATTTATAAAATAAAATAGATATTTTGATCAGAAAATTAGTGTAATATGTCAAATAACTTTAAGTTAAAGCATGGCTTTACATTTAAGTGTTAATTGTATATAGAGTGCATGTTTCAGAGATGTTTATTGATACATAAAATAGGGTACTTAACATGTGGAGATATATTTTCCAATGAGTGTGTGCTCAATATGTTTCAAATAAGGACAGGATGAACATCAGGAAAGCTGGGGCACATGTTTTCTATGCAGTAGGTCTGATGTACCCTCAGCCCCACAGACTGGGCTCTGCCAAAAATTACCCCCTAAGCACTGCTTTAAGATAGCACCTGAGCCCCAAAGTGTTAGGGTCCAAACAAGACAACTGTACATATATACAAAATGCATAGATATCGGAAATAAACTATGAATGTTCCTGAGTAGTAGGAGTATGATTGATAAATAAAATCAATTATGTAATAAAAGTTTTCTTTTTTACGATTTTATTGTTTAATACATATTTATGTAAGATGGATACATTCAAAATGATCAATACCAAAAACATTCATTCAAGGATATGTGCACACCTATGCTCATTGCTGCACTTAGTACAGTAGCCAAGATTTGGCAATGACTCTCAAACACTCAAGTATGAGATGAGTGGATTCAGGAAGTTGTGGTGTATATACGCAATGGACTATTGTACAGCTCTAAGGAAGAACATGAAATTTGGAGCAGTATGGTGGAACTAGAGGATAGCATGCTGAGTGAAGTCAGAGCAGAAAGCACAGACACAGAATGAACTCACTTATATGTGGTGCCTGAAAGTATGCAGTGAGGTATCAGCAAAGATCTGGAAGGAATAATGGGGAAATGACCCACACAGTTGTGTTGGGGCAGAGGGTGCTGAGAGGGAGGGGTTGGATTCCATGGAGAAGGAACGAGTACGCTGGTGGTGTGTGTGGTGTTGGAATTATGTCCATGAACAACTAGTATTAATAGTATTGTAAACCAAATTAAAAAATTTAAGTGGTTAACACAGTGCCGTTAAGTTATTATACTTTTTGTGTGTGTGTGATTAAATTTGTATTGTATGACTATGTGTTTGAGTGCAAGTACCTGAGGGAATGTGCTTGTTTATGTATTTATTTTATTTTTTTTTTTTTGGTTTTTTGGGGCCCACCTGGCAATGCTCAGGGGTTTCTCCTGGCTCTGCACTCAGGAATTATTCCTGGCGGTGCTTGGGGGATCATATGGGATGCCAGGGATCGAACCCGGGCTGGCATGGGCCAGCCGCATGCAAGGTAAATACCCTACCCGCTGGGCTATCGCCTCTGGTCCCAATTCTAAATATTTTTATCCCTATTATTTTTTTTCAGAATTAAGATAAAAACACGTTGAGTTTCTATCCTGACTATTGTCACATAAAAAAGTGCAGTGGAGAAGAGACTAGCACCTTTGGAAATGATCAAAATGAATAATCTACATTTATGGATTACCTATTCAATTGCCAAACTATTTCAGATATACATATTATATATATACAAAGATAAATGAGCTATATATTTATTTATTATATATATATGAAAATATATCACTTGTATCAGTTGTATCACTTGTCTTCCCACTGTTCAGTGATTTGCTTAAGCTATGCCAAAAAGATATATGAGCTCATATATATTTGTTTATATATGTATATATACATATATGTTTATATATAACTCATATATCTTTATATATGTAGTATATATATGTATATTCTCTGATGACATGTGGCCCAAGTTACCTATTTAAAAATTAATTTAAAATGAATTGAGATAGGGTTCACTGTATCACATGGGTAGCTTGCCAAGCTCTGCCCTGTGGATAGCATACTCTTGTATAGTCATCTCTAAATCCAGCATCTATTGAAGAACCGCGCAGCCGTGCAAGCCAGGCTGTGATAGGCTGGTCTGCTGGGTGGAGTTCTGACAAGGGGAAGTCCGGATGTGGAAAATGGAGGCCCTCTTGGAGTGGGGGTCATCTGGCTTGTTGCAAGGCTCTGCTGGGGTGGCGGACCAGGGCTATAACCTGCCATCCCTCCTGGGTGCCTCGTGAGCAGCTGGGCACAGGAAGAGCCAGTAACAGCTCTGCCCCATGTCTGTGAGTCTCTGGATCAGCATACCTGGGCAGAATTTAAAAAAGACTGCTGCAGGGTGGGTGTCGCTGATCCGGGCTGTGATAGGCTGGTCTGCTGGGTGGAGTTCTGACGAGAGGGAACCCGGATGTGGAAAATGGAGGCCCTCGTGGAGTGGGGGTCATCTGGCTTGTTGCAAGGCTCTGCTGGGGTGGCGGGCCAGGGCTAAAGCCTACCATCCCTCTTGGGCGCCTTGTGAGTGGCTGGGCACAGGAAGAGCCAGTAACAGCTCTGCCCCATGTCTGTGAGATAAGGTTATTTATATAAAAAAAAATCTTTCCTAACAATAAGACAAAATCTTTTAGAATATTTCCTAGTTTATTTGTGCATGCACATTTGCTTTTGTCTTTTGTGGGGTGGAGAATACGACACCTGGTGGTGTTCAGGGTAAACCTCCAGCTCTGTGCTTGGGAGACTACACAGGTCTGCGGGATCAAACCTGGATCGGCTGCTGCAGGGCCAGCATCCAGCCTTCTGTACTCTCTCTCTCCAACCCTGTGCACCCACATTCATACAGTTAACAAATAGAACTACACATCATAGGGTTGTTTCATTTAATCCTTCATATTTTATTAAAATATTTCCTGATAAAGAGCCTCTGTGGGATTGTAATAACCATCGACTAGTTCATCAAAAGGAGAAAGATAATTTTAGATATTTTTATGATAATGATGTTGCAGTCAACACATACTTTATGTGCTGTAAAGACACAATGGAATACCGTGCAGTAGTTTTGATATTTTCCCTGGTCTAGGTTCAGTTTCTCAAGGAATCCTGACTTCTATTCATGATAATAGCAGTGAGAAATCAACATTTTGGTGGGAAGGGACATTTTGATGACCTGTTATAAAATAGGGGTCTTAGCAACACTGCCTGTAGCACCCTGACAGTATAATTGTTCCACTTAAAGAGTTTTACATACAAGTTTTTGATTTCATGCAAATTCAGGTGAAAACTATTGCATCAGAACATCTGATCCTTTGTGGAACTTGTCGTTTCCTGAATTAATGCCATATTCTAAATATGTTTGATGATAAGTTCTGTTTCCTTCATAGTCCTGGCTTTCTCCTTAGCCACTATATAATTTGGAAACACCATCCCATTCTTTTCACAACTGCATAGTGAACTGAGTTGTGTGGAGTTGTCTGGAATTTACTGCAATGTCTAATGTGATGAATACTGATGGCAGTTGTGTCTGCTCACTTCATCAGGGTGTTTTTACATATTAGTCCCACAATATTATCAATCACATTCTGAACTTTTAAATCTTTATTGTGCTTTATTGTTGAGGGTATCTTTTTGAGAATTTGTCATTGGGTAGAACTTACCCAATGACAAATTCTACCCAATGACAAATTCTCTATCTTAATTATTTTTTATTTTCACAGTTAAGTTGTATTTGTTTTGCTAATATATAGTCTATGTAATGATTAAATAGGTAATCTTCTAAATCATGTGTACCTTTGTCTTTTTATATTTTATGTTCCTCTATGACCTACAGACATTTATTTCTTCCTTTAAGTGATAGATTTTCCTTTTTATAGCATAAAATTCAGAATTTTATAATATATCATACCTAATAAATTTATTTTCAGGGTTTATGCAAATAGGACCAAGAAAAGCATGACTTTCTTTGCTATTCTAAAAACAAATGATAGCATAGCTTCCAAATTCCTGTGGCATATTGTATTTGCATGTTTTTCTAAGCTTATAGATTTACCTTTTTTTGTTTTTATTTTTTTGCTTTTTTGGGCAATGTTTGGGTTACTCCTGGCTCTGCACTCAGGGAGTTACTCCTGGCGATGCTCAGGGGACCATATGGGATGCGGGGATCGAACCCGGTCAGCTGCATGCAAATCAAACGCCCTACCCGCTGTGCTATCGCTTTGGCCCCAGATTTCCCTTTTTTTTTAACGTAAACTAGCATGTACATGTAAACAGCATCTTGTGTGTGTTTCCACATGCCTTCAGTTTCATAATAAATTCAGGATCTAGGAGAAAATCAGTGAAATCAGAATCTTAGATGTTGAATGTGCCCTTCTTAGATAATATAATTAAACCTTCTCTCATATTAAGAAGAGTAGCTGCAGTTATCTATGCCATTTTTGCCTAACCTGTGTCACACAGAACTGTTACAGGATCATTTTTATTTTCCAGAGTGGCCTATTCCAGATGTTCCTTCAAATATGTTTCATTTAATTTTACCCACTGTTGCCCATCTTTCCTCTGCAACAGACAGGCCAAATGTCTTTTTTGTTTTTTTTCACATTACAGCCAAACATATCTGAACACAGCCATCATTTCTTTTTGAATGATCACTTTGGGGGCTATTTTTATACAGAGATAATATATCAGAGTGTTGAATAACACCAAAGGATACCCTATTCTTTTCAGACTTTATTCATAAAAGAATGGATACTGTTCTTTCATGAATAAAATCTGAGTTCACATTAGCTGTTTGGATGGCCACATTTTACTACTACCTCTATTGATACCCATAAATCTTGCTAGGTTTGACCTAACCTTCAGACTACTCCCGATTGAATAATATTTAAGCACCATTATATGCTAAGACGTGGTGAAATATTAGGGGAACAAGGAAATTAAGACATGTCTATCTCAATTCCACTAAGGAGATTGATGTCTTAAGCCCATGACTGCTGTATAATATACTTTTGAGTAAACTCATCATAAATACCTGATTCTTTCATCCATCACACCTACTGTCCTACTCAGGTTTATCTTACAGTTTATCCACAATCTCTGCTCACTCATAGATGTACTAGGACCTAAAAGATGAGGAAACAGACAAAGACAGAGCCTGAGATGGTGTATGCACTGAAGTCATGAAATCTGGGGTCCACATTCTTTAGTTAACGTCTTAGGCAGTTCTCCGTCCACCTCTTGGTTGTGTTCTGTGCTGTGTGTTTCTCCGTCCTTCACAAAGGGGATCGCAAAAGACTCTGTGCAAAGCAGGATTCCCTCTGCCATTGCGTATCTTTCCCTAATTTACCAGCTAGAAACATTGTCAGACAGAAAGAGAATGAAAGGGTCAGTAGTACAGTGGGTAGGGCATTTGCCTTGCTCGTGGCCAACCTGGGCTCTATTCCCGGCATCTCATATAGTCTTCTATTACCAGTAGCAGCAATTCCTGAGTGCTAAGCCAGGAGTAACCCTGAGTATTGTTGGGGTGACCCCCAAAAGAGAGAGAGAGAGAGAGAGAATGAAGTTCTGGAGACATTATTTTTCTTAATGAGCCCAGAAGAGATTTCAAGTTTCACTGGTTTTTATGGAAAGGCAGCAAACAGCCATGAGATACCAGGTTGAGTTCACTGAGCACAGAGACTCTAGAGTGTTTCTCTCCATGGTAATCCATGTCCTTCTACAGTTTATGATTCTATTTTAATAAATTCAGTCAATTAGAGATTGAGCCCAGGGTCCCAAACGTGTCACCTACATAGTCACTCTATGACTACCAACATTCCCAGCATGTATTCTTTGAATCTGTAAGGCCCAGTCCGTGTTTCCTTGTGGGGTCCCAGAGTTCATCTTTTTCAAAAACTCCATATGTTGCTTGATCTTTAGTTCTATCCAAATAGCTGGTAACTATCAAGGATTTGCCATTAACTTATTTGTTATCAGGGTTGTATGAGGGCCAAAGATTAGTCAGCCCAAAAAAAGTCACTTCAAAACACCAAATAAAAACTCCAGATAAAATCCAAGATTTTAGCAAATCAGTTTTCTCTATTTTGTACTTTTGGATAACATTGCTATCTACCAAATAAACCTGAAAAATTAAGGACTGAAACAATTCATTAGCCTGGTTCTATATAAAGGTGGTCATGGTTATGCCTTATGGAAGATACTCTAAAGTGGTGTTGGTTGGAAGGCAGGAAGGATAAAAATCCTTTCATTTATTTCATTATTTAGTAGAGACTTTTTAGCATCTGCCCTGAGCAAGGCACTGCATTCAGTCCTGTGACAGTTCTTGCAAACTGGTGGGTGAACATGTCGTATCTGAAATGAGATATGCAGTTTGAGATTTTGAGACACTGTATAAAAGATAAACAACTCAGAAGAGAAAGTATGCATTAGGGAGTCATCAGCAGATAGATAGATGAAACTGGATAATATGTAAAAGATGAACAAAATTGATAACATAGAGCTCTGAGGCTTGGAGATTACCTTTAGTGGAGGAGTCGGAAGCATCAAGGGATGAAAATCAAGTACAATTTGAATACCAAACAAGGAGATAAAAAGAGACACAGTAATCATATCAACAGTTACAACTCACTGCACTGACATTTTCCTGACAATCGCTTTGTTAAATTGTGTTATATTGTGGAAATTAAGCCATTTGTCTAAGATCCAGAGCTGGTTTGGGGACAGATTCAAATCCAGGCAGGGTGACATCCGGCTGAAGTGATCTCAAAAAAAGTGGAGTCCTCAAAAAACTAGTAAAAATAATTCTTAAAATTGAACACGTATGGATTTAATTGCCTTTATGCTCACCCTTAATATCTTCATGAGCTGTTTCTCCTTTAATATCTTCATGAGCCGTTTGCCATAGACCCTACTGCGGGATCTTTACTGTCTTGTGTCCCAATCACAAATCTTCCTTTCATGGAGTTTGGTCATCTTTTACCTCCCTTGGCTTTGCTTTTCATGGTTTAGTTTGACTGGATTCTTCTGAAAACTCAGCTTGTGTTTCTCAGTCCTGGGTGAGATCTGTCCTTCTCCACCTTCAGTGACTCCAAATTTCACATACCCTGAGGCTCCCCCAGACAGAACAAGCTTCAGAGCAGGGGAGCACCGGGCTGCCAGGCTCCCCTGCATCTACCATCTTCACATTCGAAATGAGTCTGTCTGTTCTGAAGGAAGTCAAGCGGGCCAAAGAAGGTTTGGCTGAGACTGATTCACCTACTTTCTTGCCTCCCACGTCTTCTTACACTTCCCTGGTTCTTTGTCCAGCTTCCCTTTCTTATCCTAACCCAATTCCCCACCTCTATACTTTTCTACTGATGGGACAGGCAGGAAAGTCAAGTTCAGACTAGATCCACAGAGCTGCACCTGTGTGCTTTTCCATGTCCAGTGGGATGACGTAAGAGCAAATAGAAAATTGTGTGATGCACTGAGAGAGATCCCTAAGGATCAGAAAGCTGCTTCTTAAAGAGGGTCTGACATTTTTATTTCTTAGTTATGGAAATTATTTAATCATGCATTTCACATAGGTTGCAGGTACAAGGTCTAGAGAGCACTGCAGTTACATGAAATAATTAAGTGAAATGGAGAGTGACTTGGGCAAGCCAGAAAGAATTGTTTGCTCCACTGAGGTCACCTCTTCAGCTGAGATAGTCATTTCCGTGGTGGGTTTGGGACCTGAAGTTACCTGCATTGGTGATATGTCTAGTGAATTGGAATTTTCAGATGAAGTCCCCGATTATAATTTTAGTTCAGTAATAGATATGCAAACCTTCCTAACGGGCAAGAGACATCAAATAAAATACACTTAAGAGTCACAAGTGTCAAGTGAAGCTGAATCCTGGGCCACTGTTCTTGAAATCTGAATCCTGAACTTTGTTGTAAATTCTGGTTTAATGTTATCACTTCAATTGTGATGTGGCTCTGTGAAAACAGAGACCATGTTTTTGTGATTTTCTTTGAAATTTTCTTGGCCTGATATCATTCTTGGCAATTCCAGAGGCCAGTTATGTGTGGCAATGATATGGTGACTTCTCTCTGGAACTACTGCCACACAGAAAGGCCTTGACTTTTTCTTGATAGGATGGAATAAATACTTTCACCATTTGTGGTACATGCATAGAGATCATTATATTCTCAATTGTAATCATTTCAGTGGTTTTTATAATGGATAAAGGAACTTCCATTTCATAAAACTGCAAACATAAAATAAAGAATAACATTTTCATGAAGCATTAATATTCTTTAATGCTACCAATTTCTACACATAAATGTTTAGAATTTCCCTGGAAGAGAAAAACCAATGAATCAGGGTTTTCAGAACTCAAAATTTTGCAGGTGAAATCACTTTTAAAATATACATCTAGGGGCCGGAGCAATAGCCCAGCGGGTAGAGCGCTTGCCTTGCACGCAGCCGGCCCATGCCGCCCAGGTTCGATCCCCTGACATCCCATATGGTCCCCCGAGCACCGCCAGGAGTGAGTCCTGAGTGCAGAGCCAGGAGAAACCCCTGAGCATTGCCGGGTGTGACCCAAAAAGCAAAAAAAAAAAATGTTTAAATATACATCTATCGTCAGGATAGATTCCTAAGCTCAGAGAATCGCCCAGAAGCACTGCTAGGTGTGTTCAAAGAGTTAAGCCCCTCCAAAAAATATATACTTTGAGGGCCAGAGCGATAGTCCAGTGGGTAGGGTGTTTGCCTTGCATGTGGCCAACACGGGTTAGATCCCCGGCATCCCATATGGTCCCCGGAGCACTGCCAGGAGTAATTTCTGAGTTTAGAGCCAGGAGTAACCTCTGAGCATCGCTGGGTGTGACTCAAAAAGAAAAAAATGGTCACTGGGAACCGTGTCAAGATACATGTTAAGATTCTTATAGTCAACATGTAGCTGACTATAAGAATTTATGCATTTCTCCTAAAACTCAAGAGAAAGGTTTAGGCTAAGCGTATTAGAAACTAGCTGTTAACATATGGGTAGTAAAGTATTGAGTGCTCAGAGGAAAGGTAAATAGATTACAACAGGGCCATTCCAGTGTCCACAGGCTACAAAGAAGTGGAGGAATCAGCCACATGTTTGCAGACAGAATTGCCAGTGAGGTTAAGAAATTTTAAAAATAACTAACTTTGAAAGCCTGAATGCCTGGGTTAGATTAGATCCAGGAGTGCTACAGAGAGGCACGTGACATGAGGAGTAGCTTTGGATTCACTGTTGGATTGAGCCAGGTGGAATTTATCATGTGCATTAAGTTCAGACCAGCACAGTTCTTCCAATTCTTATGCAGAGCATAAAAATTCAGTGGAATTTGCCTTATGCACAAATTAGTAATGACTGTATATTTACAATGATACCTGAAAGTAGAGATATATAGAAAAAGACATCTATGTATCCATACATGTATAGGTATACACACGTGTGTGTGTGTGTGTGTGTGTGTGTGTGTGTGTGTGTGTGTGTGTGTGTAGTCTTCACACCCAACAAAAAACACTTAGGTTAACAGCAGAAGGAAGAATAATGATTTTGGTCATTGTGAGTGGAATAACCTGAAAAATGGTATTATTTGCATTATGCTTGGCTACCTGATGTTTACTAAACACTTAATATAATTATATTAATAGGAGGTACTGTTGAAATTATATAAAAAAGAATTAAAAAATTGGGCTGTGCCTCCCAAAGTGCACGGAGTCCACTCCTGGTGATACTCAGCAAACTGGGTTGGACAGTTCCATGTAAGGACTGAGCATGTAAAGCCACTTGAGCTCTGTGATGCCAGGAACCATCGGGGTCCTACCTATGTTGCTTGGTATCCTCCAGGGCTGCACCTGGCTGTGTTCGGGTCATGTGGTGCCAGGAATAGAATCCAGGAATAGAAATAGAACCAGGAATCCAGGAATAGCTGTAGGGCCAGCTGCGTGCTATTAATCCCTGTACCCTGGAGATATCTTTTAACTTGTGTGCTGTATTCCATTGGCCTTAGCCTTGACGAGAAAACCACGACACTCATCGTATTCTCTTCAGAATAGACTTCTGTCTCCTTTCTCCGCCTTTGAGTGCTGATACTCTTGATCACCTTCAGTCAACTCAATAGTCACTAGATCTCTCCCTCGTTTTTCAGTGCTAGGAAAGCTTTAGAATATGAGCTCTTCGAAACAGCCCTGCTAATGGACGCTGCGTTGCTCAGCATCCCTGACTCATGCTGCTGCTTCTTTAATTCTTGCCATATTTGTGAGTCAAAATGCCGGCTTTACATTTGGTTTGGGTTTTGCTTGTTTCGATGACAAAAGGCAAAAAGAAGTCCAAGAAACGTAAATGTGTGTCCTCACTGCCTAGCAAGACCTCTGATTCAAAACTTTCATGCTACCATAAATACAGAGCTTGTTTGATGAATGGATTTAGTTCCTGGAAACTGTCGGAGCAGAATTTACTTAAGGCTTTCAACTTGGTGCTACTGAAATGAGAAGTTTAACCAGGATATCAGTTGATGCATTTCCTTTGCTATTTTTTCTGAGCCCAAGACTGGAAGTTTTATGACACTGAGATCTCAGGCTGGCAGGATTTAAACAAGGTTCCCTTGACATGAGAAAAGGTTGCCTTTGTTCTTCCCACAGCAGTGAGTCTCAGCTCGTGCCCTACACTCATTTCTCATGCATCTGGAAGGACCCAAGAGCAGGCACTCACCTACATCATAGTTCAGCAAACCCTCTGATGATGTCACTAAGAAATGTGCTTGTCCTTTGTGTGGAAACCCTTGGAACCTGTACGGCTGCTCAGAGATAGAGCAGAGTAAAAACAGCAGCTTCCCTTGGGACCTCCCTCCAGGGCTACCATAAATCTTGCTTCCATTCCACACCCATTATTTCTAGATCTAGGTCCCACTGCTTAGCTGCTGGCTCTCTGCTCACACATTCCCTGTGCCTTCCTGGATGTCTCTCCCACCCTTGCTTTTTCCCTTTCCTGGGTTTTTCCCATGGCTTCAAACTCAACTTGTACTTTATTAACTTCTTGCCTTTTGCAGGAATATCATCACAGCCCCTTCCCTTCTTTCTGCTCAGTCACCCATTGGGGCCTTTGTAAGTGAACCAAAGTCAGTTAATTGATTTTAATGGAGATCTGTCCAACTGTCTTGGCATTAGTAAATCAAGACGCATCCCAGACTTCTGCAGAGGCTAAGGATGGTCCCTACCAAAAAACCTTTCAGCCTGTCCTGATCTGGAAGTGATGCTCCATGAATGAGTATAATCTTCTAACTGAAAATCATCCCTCTCCCACATGTTTGGGCATCTTCTCAGCTTGTACGGCACATAGTTCCACCACCCTACTTTTATATTGGAGTTATGAGCTTATTCCATTTATGTCTCCTTCTGTAGTTTCATATTCTAACATATCGACCTTGAAGATAAATGTTAGTTTCACCCTTAGGACCTCAGAAATAAGAGGTTCTATTTGTTTAATGACTGAGTTTATTTCTCCAGAGAGCAGAAAAATGGAGGGGGATGGCGGAGGGAGAGTGATTATGTAAGAAAGACAGGTTGGCATTTGTTACAGTAAGAGAAAATTCAGATTAAAATTTTTATTTTTGCACCAAGGCCAAGAAATGGCTTCTACAGGTGGTGGTGGCTGACAAACGTTTGGAGGAATTTCTAAGTGGGTGGGGAGGACATTTAAAGTGTGTGCAGTTTAAGTGTATTTTCCAGCCTCTTGGTTAGTCATATCTAATCGGATTACCCTGGGAGTCCGTGTCCCATTTCCTTAGAATACATCAGGTATTTGGAGACTCCCTCTGATAAGCGTCTAAGCTCTGCTACCACAGCTGTCTCTCGGTCATACTCACTAGATTTTAGCTCTGTGCTATTGGAGAAGAAGCCCTACCGTTAATTAAAGCCTCCAAGTTATGAAGTTCACATTGTACAATGGTACCTAAAAGGCGGGGCCTTCACAGAGAGGGAGCCATAGCCAGACCACTGTAGAACACAAGCCATTAAAGGCCACAAGGGTGTCTGAGCAGGGCCATCACTGGCTCACACTCCCAGGTATACCTGCACCCTAACTCACCGCCATTTCAGTGCTACCTGTGGCTTTGATATAGTGTACAAGCCTTGTTAGATTGGCTTTGGTCTTTGTTTTCCTTACAACCTTGAGGATTTTTGTCACCCTCCTTAAAGTCTTCTAATTGCTTGCCTTCACGGTTCATCGTCTTCTTGACTTAGGTGAGTCTTAAGTGTGGGACTCACTTCTCCTTTCATCTCTTTGCCCATAAAACTTAATGGGCAGGGAAACTTTTGGTTTTTCTTCTTTTTTCCTACGTCTGAAGAGTTGTGATAACAGAAATTACAATGGCTGCAAGCTCTTCTGCAGTTAATTATTTCCAATGAGCTAAGACAACTAAGCACCTGAGAAGAAAATGGCTCTGAAATTGGGCAGAAAGCTTTATGCTCTGCCACAGTTGGTTGGTGTTTGGCTTTTTATTTTTCTCCTGAGTCACATAAGAGGCATTGAACTCAGAGGATGTGAACATCCTGTCCGGGAAATAGACGGTGTGGAGGAGGTGAAGGGGGACCCAGCAGTGCTCCTTTGAATCCTCTGGCGCTCTCCACTCGATTCCACTAGAGAAACTAGCAAGAAGCTGGAACACAGACTCTGCCTGGAGTGCTTCCAGCACCCTTCTCAAAGCACAGGAAAAGCCCGGCTAAGCCACAAGCATTTTATGTTTTCCTGAGGAAAAGATTCTGCTGTTTGGTCTCAGGGTTAAGGAGTTTCAGCAAGTTTTTATAGAGACACTAAGCCATTCTTTTCAGTCGCCTCCATTGTGGGAAGGGGCCCACAGGATAGAAATGACAGCCGTATGGGGCCCTTCAGTTCCTGCCGAGACCAGCTGGCTCCTGTGAGAGGTGATGGTGTGGAGCTCCTCAGCTACACCCCTCAGGGAACCCTCAGCTACACCCTCACTGGGTGAATTCTAATTGTGCGTGGTCCAGGTGTTGTCTTGGTGATGGTGGTAGTGAGTGTGGCCTTCTGCGCATATCTGAGCCTAAGTGAAAGAATGCATTCAGGGTATCTTTCTTTGATTTCTTTTTCTCTTTTCCTTTCGAGGACACACCCACAGGGCTCAGGGCTTACTCCTGGTGCTGTGCTCAGGGATCACTCCTGACAGGACTTGTGGGTTCATGGGCTGTGGCTGGGAATTGCCTGTGTGCCAGGCAAGACCTTACCCACGTTCTGTCTCTCTGGTCCCTGTCTCTGCTTGAATGAATAATGCAGCCTGACCAGCATCTTCATGGGGATGAAACACATGGGAGTTAGTGAAGTAGGGACATGAGGGCAAGGATTGGGTCAGCAGGCTCAAGACATCAAGAGATGAAGGGCTTTTCATGTTTCAGAACAATTTTAAAGGAAAACTAAAGCTCTTGCTGCTGCTTTGTGAAAATGATTTGAAATGCTCATTGGCGCAAAAGGCCATTTAGGCAGAGACTTCAGCCTCTCTGTGGCCTGTCACCCTGTTGTGTTTATTGCAGAACCTGCGATTTGCTGTAAGTCAGTGTTAACAGGGAACAAAACCCTGTTGGCCAGTTCAATTCTGCATTTGCCCGCACAGTTCTCCTTACGGGCCAAATTTAAGTTTAAAACAATTTAAATCATTTTGGGGGGAAAAATGCCTCTTTATGCTTAACTGAAAAAATACCCCTTTATGCTAAAAAATGACTTTCTACCATAATCAGCAAACTTATAATTTTCTCATACATAATAATCTTCTCATCTCTGATCATTTTCCTCAAGTTTTACTATATATATAGTAAAATATATATAGTATATATTTTATATATATAGTATATATATATAATATATATATATATATAGTAAAATTTGAGGAAAAAAATCTATATATAATTTGGGGGCACACCAGCTTTGCTCAGGGATTGTTTTGGCTCTGTACTCAGGGACCACTCCTGGTAAGCTCAGGGGATTCATATAATCCATATGATCTTACGGAATAACAGGGATTGAACCCAGGCTGGCCAGGTGCAAGGCAAATACCTAGCTTCTGTACTATTGTCCCCTATCTAGATTTTTCTTAAATTTTAGCTTTATAAGCGTGTATTTTATAGTCAGTGGACAAACTGAACTATTGGTAGCATTAGGTAGGTAGCTAACTATGCGCCGGTGTCCATAATATTAGGTATTTCTTTTTTATATTGTCCCCATGCTTCTACTTTTATTTTTGTTGGACTAGAAAACACATTCCTCTTTTAAGGACATTCAGGAAAAACCAAAAGCTGGATTTAATTTGAACTGCATCCTGGTTATCATTCAAGGGGGCAAGTGGATGCCTAAGGTCATTTTCCATCTTCCAACTAGAAAGAGCGTATACCACCCATAACCAAGTTATTGGCCACTGGACGCAGCATATTCTGTTGCGAGGTGTCTAGACAATGCCTACATGACCACGGGAACTATGCAAATGCATAAAAAGTAGAAATCCGTTTTTTGACACAGCGTGCCAAAGAGCGCTGGTTCAGCCTGAGAGAGCAGCGCCACCTACTGCACACACATTTTATTTATGTTTCAGAGCCTCCTGCGCGGTTTCCCTTCAGACCAAACATAATACATTTACAACCTGTTATCTCTCAAGATTTGCATCTGTGTAGGTTTATTAAAATATTTATCTTATTATGTGTGCATCCGTTTAGAAATCACACTGAGGGGTGAGAGAGAGGTGATAGAGAAGAGAGAGAATTAGGAAATATAGGCAAAGAATCTATGAAAACAGTAAGGAGGATTCCTTCCTTGTGGGTATTTCTGTATATGATCTTTCCTTTTGTATATAAATCTTTCATCTGAAAATAAGTCTCAGGTACCTCCAGTTTTAACTTGAATGCATTAATGACGTAAAAATCAAGATCTGATTGGAGAGATTGCTTAGGGAGGAGTGTTAGCTTGGCCAACAGCTGAGCCCGCATCTATCCTTAGCGCTCCACTAGGTCCCCTGAGCACCTCCAAAAGTGATCCTGCTCAAAGAGCTAGCGGTAATCCTTGAGCACCACCTGATGTGGCCCCCAACACAAATAAGCCAAAAAACCAGTAAAACTCCAGAGTAAACCTGGGCTGGGTTAACTGAGCCATCGCTCATGTTCCTGGTCAGGCTCTCACATATTGCTTGGTAAAAGATCACAGAGTCAAGAGTTCATCCCTCTCCAGTATTTTTTATTCTTATCATAACTCCTAATTCTAAACTAGGTGCAAATCATAACTTAGTGCCAATCCTGTATGTAATATATTTGCATTCAAATATCCCATAACCACTTACATAGAGTCTTATCATGAGCACTTTTTTTTTCATTTTTGGGTCACACCCAGGAATGCTCAGGCATTACTCCTGGCTCTACACTCAGGAATTATTTCTGGTGCTGCTTTCGGGGAACCATAGGGGATGCTGGAGAATCAAACCCAGGTCGGCTGCATGCAAGGCAAACGCCCTACCCGCTGTGCATCACTCCAGCCCCAAGAGCACATTTTTTGTAATTAAGCTTTGTTCATTAATTTTCCTTTCAGCCATTTTAGTTCAACTCACAGAGTCTATTGCAACACAAATAGATAAATATGTGATGGGCGACATGGTACCGTAGCGATTAAGACTCTCTCTCTCATTCCTGATAGCTTTTCCAAGGTCACAACTGATTATTGACTGTTCACAGCACTTGCAATAAAGCAAACACTTTGGTTCTGGGAAGAGCATACCATTGACGATCCTAACCCATAATTAATTTCCAGCATGTACTTCTATTAAATTGTATTTGTCATGCTGTTATATACTTATTTATTAATGGATTGACACAGAGTCCAGAACTTAACTATCTTTGAGATTTGACAGAGTTTCAGTTTCCAAATAAATCGAGATATGAAAGGGCTTATTTTTATATCAGATGCCACAGTGATAACGTTGAAACACGTTAGAAATGCAACCCCGCGTATAGCACAGATGGTTTCAGTTCCGTGGGCTGATTTGAAGAAAAGCTATTCAATTCCAAATATTGTCAATTTGTTTTCCCATATTAGTCTATATCTTTTAAAACAGCTTTTCTGGTGTGTTGTGTTTATTGTAACTTGACTATTTGATGAAAACCTAGTGGGATTTTCCTCTGGGTTTCAGTATTAAGCTTAGTCCTGGGGAGTCAGTGTTAAAACATAAATCCTTTCCCCTTAGGGAGTTTCCAAAATTCAGAGAAAAGAGTGACTAGTAAGGGAAAAGTAAAATGAAGAAGAAAGGAGGAACCCACCCCAATGCAGTGAATAGGAGCAGTGAGGGAAGCGGAGCGAAAGAAAACTTCCAGGTAGAGAAAAAATCTGAGCGGATCCCTCAGAGGAGATGGAGTGTGCTGAAATATAAGCACTGGCTCCAGGATCACAACTGGGATTTGAGAAGACAGGGAGGTGCGGGTGGCTGGCTTTGGGTAAAATACAAGCTCAGTTGATGGGGCCAAGACTGCGAGGGAGAATTGCTGCGAGCTGAGCCTGCAGCCCTAGGCAGAGAGCAGAAGGTGGAGGGACCCTCCTGCATTCTAGGGCATTCCTAATGTTTTCGTGGTCTTCAGTGCTTTCATGTTGAGGACGTTAGAAGAGTTAGTGCGGGGCTGGGTGCATCTGATTGAAAGCACTACACTGCTGTGAAAGGATTTGAGCCCGGGTTTGACTGGAGGGAGGAAGATGAATTAGGGAGGGAGAGAAGCTGTGATCTAAGAAAAGCAACTGTAAAGGGAGACATGGAGGAGCAGTTGAATGTGAACTAACACAGCAGTAGGACTAATGGCAGGTTGTTTCCATCGTGAGAAGAGTTGGTGGCACCCTGTGTGAAGACTTCGGCAGTGCACAGGAGGCGGCAGTGGAGAGTGGGTGTCCTCTTCACATGCGCTCTGGCGTGTCCGTGTGCAGGGTCCAGGGCTGGCAGTGCAGAAACAGCTAGAGAACAGCAGGATGCGTGGGGGACCCTGGAGCAGTGGTGGAAGGGAAGCAGGTGGTCGGGGTGGGCGTGGTGCTGGAAGAGTTCGTGCATGAAATCCTACCGCAGACAGTATTGTACATCACCGGGCCTCAAATCAGATTTTAAATGAAAAACTGTTTGTGTCAAGTCTTCCTGTGCCTCTCCTTGTACTTTGAGGCCTATCCGAACTTTGGGAGACCATTTAACCATGGAAGTCTTCCTAATCTATTTTTTGACAGTAAGACATGAATGTTAAGTCGAGAAATATCTAAAACTGTGGTGTCATGAGGAAAACTAAGGAGAAGAAAGATTTCAATCAGAGATTTTCAAATCTAATTATGGTGAATTATTTAGATCTAGAGATACATTGACGTAATTGAGCTTAGTAACAATGGAATTGGTTCTCTCCCCAAGACCTCTCTCCTCAGCCCCGCGGTTCTGACTGCCCTTCTCTTCCTTCCAGAGGACTGGTACGAGCAGCTGTACCCGCTCATCCTGGCCCTGAAGGACAGCATGGGGGAGGTAGTGACCAGAGCCAAGCAGTCGCTGACGTTTGTGCTCCTGCAGGAGCTCCGCCTGCAGCCTGCCTCAGTGCCTAATGCTGACCCTGCGGAGAGACATCGTCTTCAGCCAGGCGGTGGGTGCCGTATTGCCGCCACCCTAGAGTGGGCGGGGTTCTTCCTTTGGCTGGTTTACCCCTGAAGGTGGTGTTTCCTTTCTCCTGGCATCCACTCTTCTCCCATGCATGACAAAGAAGGGCCAGATGTTTCATGAAAACTGTTTCCATGAGACCTTAGATGTGCGTTTCTACAAAGAGACGGCCAGCTCTCTGAGCATGCGTTCTGCTGCTCAGGACAGAGAATCCTGTGATGTCCTGGGCCCCCAGCACAAGGAAGGGGTGGACACTTAGGCAATGTTTGTGCAAGCTGGTCAGGCATGTGGGGTGTTTGCATGCCTTCTTTATACAACTCATTCATGAACCCCAGATCAAGTCCTCAGAACAATTTCGTGCCCTTGTTTTGTTTAGACGAACAAGTTCTTGAGGCAGAAAGCTGACCGAAAAAATTGAGCAGATCCCTCTCCTAGACCTATACCCAAGACTGAATGCCTTCATAGCAACTGGGTGGGGTGGGGAAGCTCCCTTCTCCCCTCCTATCTCCACCCCAGGCACATGAAGCGGAAGAAAGCCCTCCCTTTGCAAATCTTTACAATGGAAGGAATATTTGCTCACATTGTTCGCAGCCCCAAATGATCTCAGGGATCAAAGTTGCCAATGGCACATGAGCAGATGGAACCAGGTCAAGCAAAGCATCATGCTGTGCTGGTCAACGTTTCTTCAGGTGTCCTTTCACGGAAATGAGGACTATTTCTCCTCTTGCCACACATAAATTAATAATGAGGGCCGGAGAGAAGCGCCGCAGTGCTTTTCCTACACTCAGCTAAGCTGTGTTTGAACCCCAGCAACCATAAGATCCCTGAGCACACCAGGAGTGACCCCTGAGTCTACAACCAGCCCTGGGTACAGCAGAGCATGACCCCAAAACACAAAAAATTGAATAAATAATAAAAGGAGTTTAAAGTGCTGAAACACTGTGGTCTGACTGTTAGAAAGAGCAGAGCGGAGAGGGTCCAGCTACTGGCCCGCTGATCCCACACCCTGCTCCGCCTTCCCTTTCACATATTCCCCAGATTAGGGGCTTTCAGCTCATTTTTTAAAAAAAGACTATAAAAGTTAGCTTTTTGTCACACTTAACTTGAGAATGTTTAATTAAATCTTTAAAGCCTTGGGGCCATAACGATAGTCCAGCAGGTAAGGTATTTGCCTTCCATGTGTCTGACCCGGGATTGAGCCCCAGCATCCCATATGGTCTCCCCACGCACCGCCAGGAGTAAATCCTAAGTGTAGAGTCAGGAGTACCCCTGAGCATCGCTGGGTGTACCCCAAGAAAGCAAAAAAATAAAATCTTTGACACCTCAAACTTCTTAAGATATTTCTTAAATTAAACCAGCAAATGCTGATTCTTGTGACTTTTTTTTTCAGCTTGCTGGATTGGTTTGTGGTTTTATCATCAAATTACACACAAGTTTGCACGACCCTGGCTTCCTCCAGCAGCTTTACACAGTGGGGCTGATTGTGCAGTATGAAGGTCTGCTAAGCACATACAGTGAGTACTCACTTCTTCAGCACGTGTTCCTACCATATTCCGATCAATGCGGATAGTTGGCCCATAGACTCTTCAGTAGAATATAAATGCAAAGTCCATCTGTATTGCATCCACATTGCAGAATTCATGTCATTCTTAATTCTTTGCATTCACTCACCTTGGAACTGTACTTCTAACCCATTATGTTCTGAAAATAGAATTATAGATTACTTCATAGTGAAGTCCTGAGCAAGCCATATGGCTTCTTGTTTAATATAAAGGCTTGTTGCCAACCTAATTGTAATGGCTGGAATTTTTCAGTCCCAGTACTCTGGTATCTACAGCCTGATTGTGCTGTTCACAGCCTGAATGATTATTGTGTACTCGAAATGTGTCTAGTCCGAATTAATATATACAGTGCATGCACAACAAATTTCAATGACTGGTATCAAAATTTTACTATTAATAATCTATAAAATGATCTTTTATATATATTGGGTTAAAGAAGAATATCTTATGAAAAGTTTTGCCTATAAAATTTTACTCTTAAAAATATGCTTGCCATGGGACTAGAGATATTGTAGAGCTCTGAGCATGGACTGTGCTATGGGCTGAAGACCTCCCAAGTCATTCCTCATCCCCAGCTAACTCCATTCTGAATGCTTCTTAGCACTGCCTGGAGCAACCACTGTGTACTAAGCCAACAGCAGTTCCTAATGTATGGCCCATCCCCCACCCATATCCCTCAATGAAAAAACAGTCCAAAGGAAATTTTAGAGTATATGTGAGTCACAGGCCTGTTTCATCAATAAATGCTGGATTTAGAGATGAGTATGCTACCCGCACGGCAGAGCCTGGCAAGCTACCCGTGTTGTATTTGATATGCCAAATACCAGTAACAATTATAGACCTAATTCCCATGACCTAATGGAATGGTTTGAGGCTCTTTATGTTTCTGGAGCAAACAGGTGCCCTTGGGCTCTACTTGCATGAGACAGGACATATGGAGATGTTACTGGTGCCCGCTCGAGCAAATCGGTGATGAACGGGAGGACAGTGATACAGTGATGTGAGTCACACTATATGTCTTGGATGTGGCTGATCTAGTTACTTCATTACTTCCTCACACTCCTGCAGGTAGGCTTTATGTGTCAGTGACTTTAGAAAGGAAGTTACCAGGAGCTTGGCTCAGGGCCATCAATGGAACCATCTTTTCTATTCCTAGAAGTCCAAGTCAGGTCTTCCAATGGATGGAGATCTGCATGGGATTTCTCCAAAGGGACTAAAATGGTCCTCTGCCTCCTAGCCAATGCAGACACACCTATTTTACCCTCCAAAGGGACAGGAACTGCTCATATCCATTGCTCTGGCCTACTTTCAATGAGGAAGAAAACCATCTACCACCAAGAACCCGATAAAAGAGATTCACTGCCTCAGAAACTCATTCACCGAAAACACTTGAGCACATTCTAGCAGAAAGGTGTCTTACTGAGTGACATTTTCTTCAAATAGTCTAGGTGTAATGAGGCTCCTTCTCCCATTTAGGTGATGAAATTGGAATGCTAGAGGACATGGCTGTCGGCGTTTCCGATTTGAAGAAAGTCACATTTAAAATAATTGAAGCCCAGTCCAATGATGTCCTGCCCATGATCACTGGAAGGCGGTGAGTAGAGTTCCCAACGAGAGCATTTGGTTCTTTGACAAAGAGTCAGGAAGAATGAAGGTGTTGATTTAGAATATTTTTTTCTTCTTTTTTTTCTTCTTTTCCTTTTTGATGAGAAATTAATGCCTTTGACGAGGAAGAAGAAGATCTTGAAAGGCTCCTAGAATTCTTGATGTTTGTAAAGTATAATGCTGTAGTTGACTGTGCCCAGGATCCCTCTGACTGCATGAAATGTGGGGATTCAAAATGAGGAATTCAAAATAATTGTGGGCATGAGAATATTTCTCTCTTTACTACTCTTTCACTAAAGCTCTATATGTTTTCTTTTTTGCCATAATCATTTGGTTAATAGCGCCATAATTCTTGGGATGACTTTATTTTAAAATCTGTTCAAAGCAGCTTTTGAGAAAAGATATATTCCTAAGGCAATGGGCATAGAACAGCATATTTTTTTCTTAATTATTTTTGACAACTTATTCTCAGACTAAGATTTCCAAGAATGGCTCTAAATATATAGCTTCAAGGTCAGTATATAATGGGACAGTATCAAAGTCATTGAGAAAAAGATGGTGTGCAGAATAGACCTCCACTTGAAAAATTATATCCTGTGCTAAATTATTTTCATCCAAAGTCCAGCAAATTGGAATCAATCATTATTGCTACTCTAAGAATGCTGCATGGGATAATTGGAATTTGTATTCTGTGCAGATCACAATGAAGAAAGTGTTTGAATCTATCTTTTCATGCTAGAGAGAGCTTCAGAAGAGATTAAGTGTAGAAGTTCTGACCAAATTTGTTTTCCTAATTGCAGTAAACATAAGAGGATTGTTTCCAATCTTGTATGAAGGATACCCAGAGAGACGGTTGAGAGCAAGGAGACTGGTCCGGATACATGAAGCAAAATCACATCCTCACAAAACTAAATACTTAATCTGCAAACTCGTGCCTTTTAGTCATTTGTTAGAAGAAAAAGGAATAGAATTGCTCAGACACACAGCTAGAAATTAATACCTCTCTGGGACAAGGGCAGAAAGCTTCCCTCCTACCCCCAGGAGTTTCAAGGCTGTATCCAAATGCAGGCGTTATTATCCAGATAACAGTAGGACATTGACAGTGAGGAAGGGAGCAGTCTGGCAAATCTTTTTTCTAAAAAGGCAACATTTAGGGCCGGAGCACTAGTAAAGGGGTAGAGCTTTTGCCTTGCATGCACCAGCCCAGGTTTGATCCCCCAACATCCCATATGTTCCTCTGAGTACTGCCAGGAGTAATTCCTGAGTGCAGAACCAGGAGTAACCCCTGAACATTTCCCAGTGTGACCCAAAAAATAAATGTATGAATGAATGGATAAATAGATAAAAAGTAAATAAATAAATGAGTGAATGTACAAATTAATTAATTAATTAATTAAAAGTCAGCATTTGAATCAGGTAGAATTGTCTTGAAGGACCATACCAGGACTAAAGGAATAAAATTAGGTGCACGTGAAAGTTTAGGAATACTCGTGGAAAACTAGCAGACAAGTGGATAAATACTGAGCCTATGCCATGTCTGCCCGTGGTGGCTCTGTTCAGCCCTTGTTCCCTTGGTGCAGTTTTATAGGGGAAGGCTGTGAACACCACTGGTTTCACTAGCATACAGGGCTGACTCGATTTGGAATGAGTAGCAGGAAAGGAAATTGCGTTTTTGGAAAGTTGTCAAAAACCGGCAATTTAGATAGCAGGTCTGCTCAGAATAGCATACAAATGGATGATTACATCTAAGTTTAATGGACTAAATTTAACACTAATCTTAACTCAAATTAGTGTATACAGAACACACAAAATATTGCTTACGAGGAACTAATAATATACAAACAATGGAAAAATAGTGGAACGTGTCTCTGTATTACGTTCCTGTAGCAAAATGGTCCAAGCCCCCTGAAGATTATGCTTTAACGTAAGGAGACCAGGTCAGTTCCATCAAAACCCTTATCATCAACCCCATCTTAAACAGGTTTCATCAGCAATAAGAATCAGACTGTGCTTTGAAAATGTTGTAAACAGGGCTGGAGTGATAGCACAGCCAGACAGTCACTTGTTTTGCCCATAGCTAACCCAGGTCCGATTCCTGGCAGGTACATGTTCCCTGAGCATCACCAGGAGAAATTCCTCAGTGCATAGCTCAGAGTAACCCCAGGTATCACTTGGTGTGTCCAAGCTCCGAAAGTGCTGTCATTGATTTGGTTTATATATTTTCCTACATTGAAAAATGGGTCACCAAATTACCTTTCTTATTGTTATCACTAATTAGCTTTTGGAAATTAAATCAGCAGCACAAATAATAAGGCTGAATGTGTCAAGAGTTCTAAGCTACAAAAATGGAAGAAACATTGTTCGTTTCTGAAGAATCTCACAGTAACAGTGAGACATCATCAAACAGGGAGACAAGAACGTTGACAGCAAAATGAATGAAGTAATTGAGTGAAATCAGTGACAGAACGTAAGCACAGAGCAGTCAAGAACCTTATTCCATACTATAGTCCTCCTGCTTCATTGTTTCTTTCCAATGAATCAATAATAACATAAAAAATCATGAAATCACCACATTCTTCTCTTTATCCTCCTCTCTTGTTTCCAGCGAACATTATGTGGTGGAAGTGAAGCTTCCCGCCGGACTGTTTGAGTCTCTGCCTTCCCAGATTAAAGAGGGGCAACTGCTGCACGTGCACCCGGTACTGTTTAACGTCGGGATCAATGAACAGCAGACTCTGGCTGAGAGGTAAGTGCTGAGAGATGACCGCACCTCGTCCTTCATGGTTGTCATGGGGACGCTGAGTAATTCCATACATTCCCACATGGAGAACTGAGGTAGATTCATGGGCAGCTTTTTCCTTTGCATCACTACTTAATTCTTTGTTATGGCAAGGAAAGATACACATATGAAAGGAACCCCAGCCCAAGTCTGAATTAAATATGACCAAAAAAACCAGAAGCATTGTTACTCTAGCAACTGTCACACAGATTAACATTGGTCTTTCCAAATACCCATGTGTATATACAAAATTTAAAAATGTTTTTGTTTTATATATTGCAACATATTCTTGGTGACTATAGATGCCGTATTCTTTGGCACATCTTGTTAAGTATGCTTTAGGCTTTTATTCCTATTTTTTCACTCAACTAAAAATGATGCTACATGTATAGTCCTCTTGGATTTCAATGACGGTCAAGGTGCCTACTTCCATCTATTTTTCCCAACTATTTCTCCTTCTCTCCCTCAGACCCCAATTTATTTCCTGAACAGCATGACTTTTCATAATTCTCACTTGCCTGTTACAAAATTAGATGACAGCTTTTATTGCAAGGTTAATTTCAAACTGTGTGGAAGCTATTAATCTCTTTCTTACAGTATGCATAAATCAGAATATAATTTTATTCTTGTGTTGCACAAGTTTTCTTCAATAATTAAGCACTTTTGCAAATCATATGTAAGATCAGATTATATTTCAATTATCTATATATTTGCCTCACAGCAAGTCCAATGATTGAGGTGAATAATATTTATGAACATAAATTTGGTGGCGGGGAGGGCACACACTCTAAATTCTCTTTTCTTTGGTACATTATAACAGTGTTTTTCAAGGGAAATCAGAGGGCATATGGCCAGAATGTTCCGGGGTGTTGGGGGAGACAAATGAAAAATACATACATTGGGGACTGCACAACGAGAATAGGGAATCAAGTCTTGTGACAGTGGGGCACAGGATGAAAACAGGTCAGCAGGTCACAGTTGACGGAAGGTTGAGATTCACGGTTTGGGTTGGAGGAAGTTGAGGCCTGAATGCATGCTGTGGAGAGATGTGAGGCTCATTCCTAGAGAGGAAGCCTCCAGGGCTCCTTAGCACCATCACGTACTGTAGATGAATATGCACCAGACATATACTGTACCCATTTTAGTTTGCAGACAATTTATTTTTCAAGTGCCCCTTCCCTTCTGTCTCTTTTCACTTGCATATTAGGAAAAAGCTTTTCCTGCCTGGAAGTTCTAGACTACTGCTTGGTCTTATAAAGGAATCCATAAGGACCCAGCAGAGAATAGCCCTGTAATCTCACTCTGACCTCTGCCCTGGTGATGGGCGCTATCTCTCTCTTCTTTCAGCTTTGTTTCCTGGTTCTCTGAGTTTTAATCTTGACCAGACAACATGTCTTTGTCGGTGTGTTTCTGTATCTAGGGGTGATATTGTGCCAAACATTTGCTAGGAACCAAACCAATACACTGTTTTTTTCTGACTTTAAACACAAAGAAATCCATCTGTTTGAGCAATCAAAGCAAAATATCACCAATTTTGGTATTTTGGATCAATCAACAGAAATGCATCTCTCACAGTTGTAGAGGTGGAGAAGTCAAAGGTCGAGGGTTCTGGCGGAGGCGGATGAGTTTCTGAGCAGGGCTGTCTTCAACACTCCCCGTCTGTGCGCACAGAAACTCTCCTGTGTGTGGGAAACAGAGAGGAGAATTTTCTGCCATCTACCCTTCTGCAGGCACTAATGCTATCAGAGGAGAGCCCCACCATCACACTATAATCTCACTAAATTTAATAGACAGTCCGTCTGCAAATACCACCATTCCAGAGCGATAAAGCTTCAAACAAGAATTTTGCAGAGATGCACTACCTAGTCTCTTGCACAACAGTGGCAAACATACTTTTGCAGGTGCCAATTGATTGTACTATTTCAGAACTTTTAGGTATTTCCCTGCAGATGTTCCTATGTTCTTGTCCTTGGAGTTTAATTAAGTATAGATATTGAGCAGGGACTATATTAAACTGTGCCCACAAGTTGCCTCAGTGGGTTGGGTCCTTGCCTTGTTGGAAAGACAGGTCAACAAATATTACACTACAATTTGACTCATACAATTTGAAGAGGATTTCATCAGGAGGTCTCATATGGTAGATTAGCCTTGCACAGGGCTTTGAAGGATAACAGGAATTAATCAAGCTGAAAAAGAGGATAAGGCATTCTACTTAGAAAGGAAATAACATGTGAAAAGTCAGTCCCCAAGGCATCAAAATACTGCTGGTAAAGAACAAGAATGTTATAAGGTTCACCCAAGGGACTTTGGAATCTTTTTATAGAAGTTAGATTCTAAAGAGACTAGAATTCAGGCCAGAGAGATAAAACAGTGGGTAAGGTGATTGCCTTGCACACATCCAACCCAGGTTTTATCCTGGCTCTGCATATGGTTCCCCTGAGCCGGCCTCGAGTGATCCCTGAGAGGAGAACTAGACGTAAGCCTTGAGCACAGCTGCGTGTGGCACCAAAACAAACAGATAAAGAGACCAGAATTTGCCCTTTCCAGAGAGAACTTTACTAAACCAATATAATTAAGTAGGTGTTAGATTACCTTCTCCAACATTCATTTATTGCACCTGGCATGTGATAATAAATGTTGTTAACTAGAGTGCGGTAACTGGGTGGAAAGAATAGACGGATAGGAAGGAGGTGGGGACCGTCAGCTGTGCGGGATCCATTGTAGAGTGTGATGGCACGTTAACTCATTATTATACAATGACAGTAATAAAGGGAAAGATACATTAGCAGAGATGTGAAGACTGGTGCCATGGGAAGGATGAGGAACAGAAGGGAAATCTGAAACGGAGCTTAGATGTTGAACCTGAGTTAATGGCAGAGTGTTGAAAACAGGTTTAGAAAGAGACATAAGAAAGTGACGGTGGGATGGGGGTTGAGTTGGTGCCATTTTTGCCTTAAAGTAGGGTAGAATCATTCGCAGCGAAAGTTTTGGAGGTACAGGTTAGTAGTTATTCATAGAGTCCTTTTTCTAAAGAGCCAGGTAAAGTAGATTCAAATCTGGAGAATGCTGAACACAATGCAACTCTATTAGCATCCAGGCAGAAAGTTTGTCTTGAGAATGGGAACGAGCAACATGAGCACAAAGACCGCAGCATCTTCTGAGGAAACGAAACAGTTGTTTCACAGAAGGCAGAGTTGCCTGAGGTGACTGATTGCGGAAGACTGTGGTGCGCTCCTGAGACTGTGGCGGGCTCCTGTGCCTTCAGCTGTTATGGTGAAATGGATGATAAGAAGAGGGAAGGTTCTTTTGTTCTCTACCTGCAGAGATTCAGCTCTGAAAAAGGAGGGAGGGCTGGAGCGATAGTCCAGCGGGTAGGGTGTTTTGCCTTGCACTCAGCCGGCTTGTCCCAGCCCGGTTCGATCCCCGGCATTCCATATGGTCCCCTGAGCACCACCAGGGATAATTCCTGAGTGCAGAGCCAGGAGAAACTCCTGAGCATCGCCGAGTGTGACCCAAAAAATAAGCAAAAAAAAAAAAAAAAAAAAGAAGGTGAAACTGCCATTAACATTAAGTTAATGTGCAGGGCAAGGGACCGAGACTACTGATTCGGTATTTAAGTTCACATTCGGTGACTACATGAATATTTTGGTGAGTTTTGGTGAGTCAAAGGGATGGATGGAATCAGGGTCTGAGGAGATAGGAGATTGCACTATTTAAGTCACCATTGTACTGGATTACTTGGGGAGAGAGAGAGAGAGAGAGAGAGAGAGAGAGAGAGAGAGAGAGAGAGGAGACAGGGAGAGAGGGGAGGGGGGAGATGGGAGAGAGGAGAGAAGAGAGAGATTCTTGTTAGACATCATGGTCATTGATTTTAAAACAAATGATTTGTTTTAAACCATTCCCTTTAAGTGTTATCTTATAACCAAAATTATCTTCTTGACTCTTTTTAAGGTTTGGAGATGTATCTTTGCAGGAAACTATTAACCAGGAAAATTTTGAGCTTCTGAAGAAATACTGCACAATATTTATGGAAAAGATGCCTCCTGATTGTAAGTATTTGAGGAAGGGAAAATGACAAAATAAAAGTTTCCTGATTATCAATTGCTAGGAAAAGTCAGGTCAGTGGAAGACAGAAGCGGCGGTGGCGAGCTGAGAGGTTTCAGATGAGCCGAGCCAGACGGCTGATTGCCAGGGTAGCATGGAGCACCTCCCTCTTTGCCTTGATTATTCACTGGCTGAGTCCCGCTGCTTGTGCTAGAACATTGATTTCAGTACCACTGGGAAGTGCCAACAATGAAAAATAATGACCTTATTAGAAATGTCAGTGATTCCAATAAAGAATTTACATAATTTTAACCATGTACAACTTTAATAATGGTTTAGGTTTCTGCCTTTATAAATGATACCAGTGATATACACAAGGAATGTAGAATATACATTGTGCAAGAACTATAAAATACTAGAAAATGGAGAACATTTATTTACTATACTTATTAGAATAATTACATGGAAATGCCAAAGCATTCAAGCTTCCAGAAATGTGCTTGATGTGTGTGGGATATTTTATGTTGCTGCTATTGTTTTGTTCAGTTTTGCAATTTTTTGGTCACAAATTTAAAGCTAAATTGAGCAGACCAAACCCAAAGAATAAAGAATGTATTTGGAGTTTGTGTATAAGTAATATAAAAAGTTTTGGCCTGTAGAGATAGTACAGAAAGAAGGTGCTTACCTTGCATGCAACTGACCCCCAGTTGAATCTCCAGCACTACATACAATTCCCGATCATTTCCAGGACTGATCCCTGATCACAGAAACCAAAGGAAATCCTGAGCACACGTCGGTGTGGCCAACCCCCTTTACCACAAATAGTTTCAACAAGAAATTAGGTTTTAATAAAGTAGGAAACATGTTAGTAATTCTAACTAAAAGCTCTTTTCAAATTCTATCTGACATTTAATCACAGGCAATTTGTTCCCTGATCTAGAGTTTGTACTTAGTTTAAATGGAAGGTGAGAGACTGTTTTGGTCTTCTTATACTACATTGATTACGGCACCAAAATATTATGATGGCCTCTGCATCTCCATGTGTGAAGAGTTGGAAAATGTTCCCCATGCATTTTTTTAAATATATCATCTAATTTCACATAAAGTATTAGTTTATGTCAAAATGAAATTAAGTACAAGGAGATATTTTGGCAACCAGTATGCTAGTGAAAGTTAAACTTGTTAATTTATTGGAAAATGAATGTAGTAAACAAAAAGTTTCATTAGTAGTTAATAAGAGTTTTTTTATAACTTGAAAGTTGATGGATAATTTTTGGTGACTTATAATTTGGAAATAATTTTCAGAATTTTAATAAAAAATTTAATAATTCTCAGAATTTTGATATGTAATTGCATATATATACATATCATCCTTTCAAATTATGATCAATGAACTAATAATGTCAATATAATATCCTAATAATAGCAATATTTCCTGTGTACAGTGAAATTAAATGAAAAAAAATCCATTCCAGCCTTTATAGTTCATTTCCAATTAAATATTATCTCATGTGGAACTTTTTGTGACATTAAAAGCATTTAGTTTTTCCTAAATATCCCTAATTCTGTAAAATATATAGTAGGCCAATTGATAGTCACAATTCAGCAATCTGCAAAGATAGGTCCATTAAAGTTTAATAACAGCTATCAGCTCTCCTGAGCACTCATCTTTTATGAGTTATTAATAGAAAGGGGGTATATCATTTGCTACCCATTAATAGTACCTCAGTTCCTTACAAAATGTTCCACCTAACCTGGTGATTTGCACACTAATATGTTTTAAAGCTACTTTTTAATGTGAATGAATATATGTATGTATGTATGTATGTATGTATACACACACATATGTTGCAGGACACCTAAAAGCGTAAAAGCCTCTTCATCCGCCTTGGATTGCCTCCTGCAAATCACTTAGTAGATAAGGGGTAGTTTAAATGTGGCAGTTTATCTGACCATGTTTACTGTACTGGCTGGTATAAATATTCTCTCATGCTACCACAAGCATCATGGGACTAGCTAGATCTTACCAGCATATTTGCCTGGCCACGCTGGATCTCTAAGTAATTACACCAGAGAGAAATGCTGTTTGCCTCCAAGCAAGCAAGCATGGCTCCCTGATAACTCAAAGGCAACTAAAATACAAAACTACCGTGAAGTAGAGGAGACTGTTGTAAAGGCTTGGAGAAATATTTAACTGGCATTAGTATTAGTCTTTGGTACAGAGACATGCCATCTCAGAAACCCCCTTGTCTACCCTATAAAGGCATTTCCAGGCAAATCTCAGCTCTCTCATTTTGGGCTCACTTTTTGGGCTTGCACTCTTCTTGAGAGTCTTGTCTTTGTCTCCTCTCTACAGGGCCTTAACATGTGGTGGCCGCCATCTTGGCCTACACGTGGCTGGGGTTTTAGCCGGGAATCCTAAGCACAGGTTTTTTTTTCTATTGCTTACTTGTATGCCTGAACCTATGATAAGAAAAGTCTTTTAAAACTGCATCAGATTCCTGAGTCTTCTTCCATTCCCGCCCGGCCGGAGGTAAAAGGGAACTTCGCTTTCCTGTACTGTCGGGGACCCCAGCGGCATTCCCCCAACACACACACACACACACACACACACACACACACACACACGCACACACACACACACACACACATATATACACACACATATATACTTGTATTCTATCTGACCTGGTGTATTATCCTCTAACCCATTCTTCCTTCTGTCTTCAGAAGGGCTGCTAAGTGCAAAGCATGGCAGAGAAGACTGGGATCGCCTCTCTTTCCTTCTCTGTGGGACTCACAGGGTCTATGCCTGGGACTTCCTGTTCTAGAGAAGGATGGACATCCTAAGAACGGGCTCTCTTTCCTGCAACTCTGACTCTTCATCTGAAATTGATCACTTGATCACTTGAATCCCATTATTCATTGATTTGCTCGAGCGGGCGCCAGTAACATTTCCTCATCTGAAATTGAAAAAAAAAGATTGCTCTCTGATATTGGTGTCAGATGAAGCCTTGGTGAAGGGGTGTCTAGGCTCTGTCTGGGTACCGTGTGCTGTGATCACCACCCTCCTCATAGTGTCTTTGTATTAGACAGTTCATCTTTCTGCTCTGCACAGTAGAGCACAGGACCCTCCCAAGCTTCCTGTGACTGCACTGTTTCCTTTGATCAGATGGGAAAACCCTTGTGGAACTAGGTATAAGTTAACATTCTGTTGGGGACTAGGAGCCTCCCAGGCTCAGGACCAGGAGGTTCTTGCAGCATGACTCTTGGCCAAGTGGGGATACTCAGATCAGGTGGTGAGGATTAGACGTGGGTCAGCCACATGCAAGGCATGAGCCCGAACCCATGTGCTGTCTCCCAGTTCCAAGTGTTTCTCCTCTTGCTCAGATTTTCCACTGGGTTTGATGAGCTCTGCTTAGTTTCCAGTTTGGGCTTGGGAAAGAGAGCAGAAGGAAGCGTATCTGCAAGTCGCTGTATAGGCTGTTACGTGTTTGAGACTCACCATCGTGTCTCCACGAGTAGAAGCTCCTGCCTTTGGTAGAAGGTAGACAGACAAGCCTTTCTCTCTCCTTCAAATGAGCACTGAGAAGGTGTTGATCACACTCAGTCTTCTTGCTCCCTGACTGGTAGCAATGGTAATCTCTTGCCCTGTTAACTAAAGGCAGAGGATATTGTTATAGATTATAATTATACCACCACCTATTTACTCAAGTGGTGTGCACGCTGGAGAAATATGGGGTCAGGGCACCTTTCAAGGTATTTCATCAACTGCATCACAAGAATTGTATCAAATGCCTTTTAGACAAAAGAACTTCAGTTTGTAATGAGAATAAGTACATTGCTATTGTCAAATTTAATGGTATATGGTATATTTGCTGGAAATCTTATTTTAATTTAGCAGGCCTTAGTGGAAATCATATAAAACTTTGCCAGTCATGGTGGGTAATGAAAAATGAGCAAGATAATATCGGCTGAGTCTCTTGGATCTTAAAGATTAGTATTTGAGGCTTGCTCTTGAAGCCAGCCCCCTCTCTTGAACTCAGATTTCGCTTATTTCCACTCTGGTGAAGCTTTTGTTTTTCCTTGAACACACATACTTCTTCCTCTTTCTCTTTCTCCTCACTTCTTTCTTGCTTAACACACACACACATACACACACACACATACCACACACATGCGTGTACCTGAATTCATGACTGGAGGTCACTGAAAAATAATCTTCAATATTTGTGGAACTCTTTCCAGTTGCTATTTGGGAGTGTGTCTCTGTGTAAAATAATCTTACAGATGGTTACACATCAGATTTTTTTTTTTAGAGGAGGAAACTTGCTACCACGTGTAGAATATGGCACAGAAACCAGAAAGCCCAGTTCCGCAATTGCTTGGTCACTGAATGAAAACCAAGCTACCTGGATGGGTGTTGCCTGTGGTTAGTTTGACCTCTACTGCATCTGGGAGTACTGAGGGAGGCGTAACTGGATCAGTACCAGCACAACCAGCTCTGGGTGAGGGAAAGATGTGTATAGCAAAGAGCCAGACATGCTCCGGAAAGAGTGTGTCGAGGAATCCATTTACTACATGCTTGCTTAGAGCCAGAACCCCCATGCACGCCTACTCTGTTTTCACCACAGACGCCCTCATTATTCTCACTCCAGGATTCTGGGGAGAACCCCCCCCACCCCCGCCTCCTGCTCTGCTTCCTCCCTCTGTTTTGTCCTTACCACCATTTACTCTGCTAACCTTATCTCAGAAGACAAAGTGGGATTTTTAAGTGCCTCAAACGATGATCTCTTTCCAGGCCAACTTAGCATGGGTCTCTGCACCTTTGGTGTGACTTCATGATGCTCACAGGTTAGATGCGTGTGTTTTATGGCCTGCTCTGGTCTGCTCTCCTGTCTGCAGAGTTGGGCTTCCATGTGTAGCCTTTATTCTGCACGCTGGTCTCTGGGACTCTCCTCCCTTTAGGAGACTTCCAGGGCCTATGGCTTGTCCAAGATAGGCTTCCCCCTCATTATACCGCGGAGTAAGTCTACAGAGAATGGCACAGAGTCAAAAGACAGGAACTCAGCTCACTTCGGTGAATCACTTGATGGTTGGAATTCTTCCCTTTCATTGACAGCGAAATGAAAATAATTAATTCTTCAAATTCCCTCATACCATTATCTCACCAGAGAAAGGAAGTCAGTATCGCTGAGTGTCAGTTTGTGTGATGAGATGTCACACTGCACTCTGGGTGTGAGAGAGGGGTAAAGCAATGATCACATGCACGGTGAGTTTCTCCAGAGCCTTATGTGTCTTTTGTGTACAAATACATCACCTTATCGACCCTGTCCAAATTGATTGTAAAATTCTTACTATAGTTTGAATCAACCTGCCTAATTCAAAGCTTTCTGCACCTCTATTGTGTAATCCTAGATAATAGTTAAATGGGTATTTATTTTATAAATCTTAATTTTGTTTTTTTTTTTTTTGTTTGGGGGCCACAGCTTAAGATGCTCAGGGTTTACTATTGGCTCTGCTCTGAAGGGTCCCTCCTGCAAGGCTCAGAAGACCATATGGGGTGCCGGAGATGGAAACTGGGTTGATATCATGCCAAGCAAACACCCTACACACTCTAATATTATTTCAACCCCCTATATATTTAAATTTGAATGATTTTGATAACCACTGTTTCTCTGATAATCTTTGTTTTCAGTGTGTTTTCCCTCCTTTTTGGAATTCTCTGATGGAGATAAGTTCTTAAAATCCTCTCTGTCAGGGTAACCCCTCTCCCAGCATGAGGAGTCAGGTGGAATTTTAAAATGTTAGAAGGTTCTTCTTTGTAAATAAATGCTTGAATTTGACTTGAACACAGTATGGTCACTTAGATTAGTCTTACTTTCCTTGGACCCACTTTCCACAACTATCACATTCTAAAAGCAGTTGGGACAATGAAAGGCAACTAAAAAATTTAGTTCCAACTTTTATAATAGACATCAGAGAAGAGACAACTAAACACTGACATTTACGCTTTTAAATGTGTTGTCCCAGCTCTGATTTTTCCGTGATTGAGAATATCATTCTACCAACCTCGCATTCAAGCTTCCCCCAGTCTACAAGTGCAGTTTTACCTTTTTTTGCTCTTCCTTCCCTTCAACTTTTGTGTCTTAAGACTTCTAATTCTTTATAATAAAACTCCAGACTCCTTGAAGTCAAGGAAGCAGGAGAAATTGAGACTGGAAAAGTTATCTTTATGAGGTGGGTCAGAATAAAGGAATCTGGTGCATCACAGAGGTCAATACTTCTGATGCTATCAATACACCGTGAACTATGTGAGTCCTACAGTGCCAAACAAGAGGTCACTTCAAACTATTAAAAAATAAATGGATAAAATGTGTATTTTATGAAATCTTTCATTTTGGAGCCTACAAAGCAGCTTTATTTCTGTAATTCACTTCTTCCATTTTACCTCATTTATAACTTTCTTACATGTTTTATTCCTTAGTTTGAAATATTGAAGATCTCATTTTTACTTGCCTTCGAGAGCTGAAAAGGGAAACCAGAAACTGTGGCAGTTGGGAAACGCCCAGTCTTCCAAATGTCTCTCTGTTCTTGGGCCGTTGTGGCAATTTAAGGGCAGGTTCCTTGCACCTTGCTCACTTTGTTCATTCCACACGTTCTTCCACAGGCAGAGGAGGGCCAGGGAAGCGGTGAACCCTTGTCCTTTGAAGAAGGCTCTGTAAAGCACCGGGCTCAGTGGGCCGTCGTCTTGGCTCTTCTTCACAAGGAGACTTGTTCTTGCCAGACTAAAGACGGGAGCCCTGCAAATTCCTAGAAAACTGCTTCCCTCCCTCTCTTAGACTTCAAGATATTCATTCTTGACTTGGTTTCCAGACTCGTGAGTGCCTGTGTTTTACTCTCAACAGGCCCTTTCTTGCTTTTGTCGGGATAACATGCAAAGGAATTAGAAATTCACCTGGCGGTATGTGGGGGCAGAAAGTTGGCAACTTCTTTTTTTATTAATGTTTTATTGTACCACTGTGAAATATACAATTACAAAGATGTTCAGGTCTGGGTTTCTGTCATACAGTGTTCCAGCACCCAAACCCCCATCAGTGCCCATTGTCCACCACCAATAACCCCAATTCTTGCCCCCTCTCCGAGCTGCCTCTATGGCAGGTTCTTTATCTCTTCTTTCTCTCTCTCTTTTTCTCTCTCTGGCTCTTGCTCTCTCTCTGGCTCTCTTCTCTCTCTCTCTCTCTCTCTCTCTCTCTCTCTCTCTCTTGCCCTCTTCCCTAGCCTGCCTCTATGGCAGGTTCTTTATCTCTTCTCTCTCTCTCTTTCTCTTTTTCTCTCTCTGGCTCTCGCTCTCTCTCTGGCTCTCTTCTCTCTCTCTCTTTCTCTTTTCTCTTCACTCTCTTACACATTGTGGATTGCAGTACATATATTTAGAGGTTATCATGTGTATCTTTTTGCCTATATTAAGTGTTCAGTTCTAGGCTGGTATTACCGTTTTCAATGATTATTAGCACACTTCTTTTCTCTGTCTTACCTAACCTCTGATTCCGCACATTTGTGGTCAATTCCACCTATTGACAAGACCTTCTGATTCATGTTTTGCCTGACCTTGGATATTGGTATCATACTATATGTATATATATGTATATATACATACTATATATATATATATATACACTATATATACACCAATATCCAAAAAGATATAGAATTACTGCATTTATTTGCATTATATATAGGATATTGGTATCCTATATAGTATAATACATATATATGTACATATATAGTATGCTACTACACTACACTACACTTGATTTTGCTCCTTGCTCTCCCTGTGCCCAGCTGCTCATGAGGTGCCCAGGAGGCATGGCAGGTTCTAGCCCTGGCCTGCCACCCCAGCAGTGCCTCACAACAAGCCAAATGACCACCCCCCCGACTCCATAGGGGTCGCCATCTTCCACATCCGGACTTCCCTCTCGTAACAATTCCACCCAGCAGAGCAGAATATCACAGCCCGGATCATCCACACCCACCCTGCAGCAGTTTTTTTTTTTTTCCAATCCGGCCCAGGTATGCTGAACCAGAGACTCTCAGACATGGGGCAGAGCTGCTTCTTGTTCTCCCTGTGCCCAGCTGCTCATGAGGCGCCCGGGAGGCATGGCGGGTTCTAGCCCTGGCCTGCCACCCCAGCAGTGCCTCAAAACAAGCCAGACGACCCCCGACTCCATGGGGGCCGCCATCTTCCACATCCGGACTTCCCTCTCGTAACAATTCCACCCAGCAGACCAGACTATTACACCCCGGCACGTGCGGCCGCGCGGTTCATTAATAAATGCTTTATTCAGAGGTGACTACAAGAGTATGCCGCCCACATGGCAAGCCTGGCAAGCTGCTCGTGTCATATTTGATATGCCAAATACCAGTAACATTTATATTAGGTCATTCCCATGGCCTAATATAATGGTTTGAGGCTCTTTATGTGCCTGGAGCAAGCGGATGCCTTTGAGTTCTACTAGCATGAGACAGGACATATGGAGTTATTACTGGTGCCCGCTCTAGCAAATAGATGATGAACAGGAAGATAGAGATATAGTATGATACATATATATGTATCATACTATATATATAGGATACCAATATCCTATATATATATATATATATATATATTATGCAAATAAATGCAGTAATTCTATATCTTTTTCCTTCTGGCTAATTTCACTCAATATGATCCTGGTAACTTCTTTTCTGGTTAGAATTTAGACTGTTTTGTCCAGGCAGTCTAAGCTGGCTGACCAATAGAAGATTTAGCTGGTGGTTATATTAGGCCTTTTCTCAAGATCAAATTCTCCATCATCCGCATATAAAATGATCTTGGTTAGCCTGAGGAGACCATCCTTTAGGTGCTTGGCGTCATCAGCCTAGAAATACATCTGCCAATTCCTTGACATGACTTTAGATGGTTTGTGAATTCTGAAACCAAATAGTGAATAACTTCTATGAAAGGAAAGAAAGTAGGATTTAAAAATAAATACATTGTGCTTCTAATCTCCTGCCTGCACGTCAAGCCACATGGCTCTCGGTGTACAACAGTGAATGGGAAACTCCAAAACAATCTTTAACTGTGCTTTTCATGTTTTAACAATTCCCTTCAAAGTTTGTATTTTGTTTTGCTGTGGTGTTGCAATCTTGAAATTTATTTAAGAGGAGTCAATGATAGCATATAGGTCAAAATACTATTAAACTCTGATATTTTGGAAGTTTTATATTTGATTTTTATATTACATTTAGATGCCATTGAGCTACATTGGCACGTGATAGGGTCCAATGGAAATGTTACTGGCGCCCTCGAGTAAATTGATGAATAACGGGATTCAAGTGATCAAGTGATATTACTTTTTTCATAAACTGAAGTTAATGAACAGCTTAAATAAAGGTGGTATCAGCAGAACTTTTTCATTTTTGTTTTTCAAGATTTTTCAGCATCAAAGCATATAATTTCCATGTTTAAGATATCTCAATGGACTCCACCTGGTAGCTTTTATATTCTTGCCTATACTATAGAACTGATTATACAAAAGATTTTTACACTGCCCAGTATAAAATATACACATGGTATAACTTGAAATAGTGTAACATATAGTACCGTGGCAAGTCATGAACATAGCTTTTCCTATGTTTATTTTCTCATGCTTAGAAACATAAGCCTTTTTAAGTTGTTTACATTATAGTTGCTCTTTATGCATTTATTCCTCAGTACTATTTCTTGCTGCACATTGTTAGGTTATTCATTGCCAGGTAACACTATGTCCATATTTTTCGGTTATGACCCTGGCATCGTTGTATTCATGCTTGTAGAATCTATACCTCAGGGTCTTACACTGGGCGAGCAGGGGCGGTTTGTTCCTGGGACTTCAGCATGAAAGCATGCCTGGAATCACCTGTATGATGTGACCTGGTTGTCCACAGGCGTCTGTAGTCACGTGAGCAGGAGGACCCAAAGGTGGGGTTCAGCTGACTAGTTCACAGGAACCCCTGAACAAAGCTCTCATTGTGGCTTGGGCTCCTCCCTGCGTGGTGCCTGGTTGAAGCTGCTGCTGTGACAGTGGCCGCCATGCAGCCTTACGGAAGGATCCTTCTTTTTTTTTTTTAATTAAACATTTTATTATACCACCGTGAGATATACAATTACAATGTTGTTCATGTTTGGGGGTTTCGGTCACATAGTGTTCCAGCACCCGCCCTCCACTAGTGCCCATTTCCCACCACTGATGTCCCCAATTCCCTCCCCTCCCATAGTCTGCCTAAATGGCAAATTCTTTATCTCTTTTCTCTCTCCCTCTCTCTCCCGGAAGGATCCTTCTTATCTGTCATTTTCGTCTCTAAAACAACAGTGCATGTTTGCAGTGCCCTGTCCTGGTTGAAAGTGCTTAGAATACTTTCGGTCACAAGTGACAGAAACCTTGATTCACGCTTGTGAGCACCATCAAGAAAATGAATTATCGAAAGTGAAAATCCCACCGACCCACACTTCACACGGGAGATCCAGTGGCTCAGCCAGGTTAGAAAGATCCTCGTTTCTTTTTTTTGGCTCCTCTCTCGGTTGAATCTCCTATATCCAGTCTTCTGAGGACCCAAGAGTGATCACAGAAGCGCACCCTTTGCTCCACATCATGCTCAGCTCCAAAGATAAGGATCTTTCATTTTCTTTTCCTCTTGCTGGAATCCTGAGCTTCACTCTGTTGAAGAAATACAGGATGTCACTGGCAAAACTTTTGGAACAGCTGCAAAGTTCCAAGACCAGTTCAGATTTACTTCCATCCAGATGCCCAGCCCTGACTTAGTCCTGATTTCAAGGTGGATGGGATATACCCGCTGACTCTTTGATGAAGAGTTAAAGTTCATTTCCCGAGGAGAAAATGAATCTTAAAAGCGATGGCAGATTTGGCTGTTTTGTTCCACCATTCCACCAGGGAGTGGTGGGAAAACTACACTGAGTGTGTGAAGGTTTGTGATTATGGCCATTGTGCGCGAGTGTGGGACGCGACTTCCTACTTCAGATGGACGCTTCCGGGCGCAGGCGGCAGCAACTTCCCTTTCTTCCTACATCAATGAGCACGTTCTTAGTAGCTGTTAATGTCTTTCTCTCTTTTTTTTCAGGTTGACACTGAATTTAATCATGTAGCCTTTTCTGCCAACACTTTTTATTAATTATTTTCCACTAAAGTCGATGGACCATGGCAGGGTTACTGTCCTAATTTTGTAGTTGGAAAAATAGGGACAAGGGGTTAAGGAACTTGCCTCAAACTGTGCATCCAAGGAGGGCAGAGCTGTCATTAGGAGCATTTTTCTTCCAGAATCTTTTTTTTTAATCCTTTCTTTTAAAAAATTCTGAAAGTCTCAAGCCAAAATCTATAAAATAGTAAATGCCAGATAACCCATCTCTGAGCCTCAGGAATCGGATAAGAAACACTGATTTTCAGGTGGAATAGAAGCCCCTTTATTCCTTCCCTTGTCGCATCTTTAACCTTCCCTCCTTAGAATATCAGTGCCCTGAATTGTATTTTCTTAGGCACTTTTCATACACATGGATCCATTAAGAATATGGGATGGTGTTTCCAATTGAACCTTCCATTATAACTCTTAGCTTGTATGGAAACCGTCCATATTCACATTTTTATTTTTTTTAACTTTTTCCCTTTATTTATTTAAGGGTTGTGATTTACCAAGTACGAAGTTTTTGACAATACAGTTGTTAGAAAGGTTCATTGTTCAACATCAATCCCACCACCAGGGTGCCCCCACCACCACCAGAGACCCTTGCTCCCAGAGTCAGCACTCAGTACATTGGCCATTACAGCCCGGATCTGGGAATGGTATTGATAAAGTCATGAATCTTTTCCTGGGTTGTTACGTGGGAGTCTGGCTGATGTCTGTTCTTGGATTCACTTTCTGGGTTTCTAGAACACAATGAGTTTCTACTGTCAACCCCAGACCCACCACCACTGCACCTACAGACACTTATTTCACGTTTCTCTCAACCTCTGTTTGAGCTTGTCCTAGTCAGACACTGAATAATCTATTCTATATTGCTTGTTGGAGCTAATTCTCTAAGAACTGTCAATGATTGTGTTCTTAGACAAAAGTCACCGGGATTCTTAAATCTCCCTTGTGCCATTTGAGCCTACTGTATAGGAAATTATCGATATATTCCCTCAGACCACACATTGTGCCCACACACTTTTTTTTTTGCTTTTTGGGTCACACCCAGGAATGCTTAGGGGTTACTCCTGGCTCTGCACTCAGCAATTACTCCTGGTAGTGCTTGGGGGGACCATATGGGATCCCAGGGATCGAACCTGAGTGGCCACATGCAAGGCAAATGCCCTCCCCACTGTGCTACCACTCCGGCCCCATACTTGTGACTGTATGGGGATGAGTCAGACGAGTACACGGGCTGTGCGCCCTGGGGAGAGCCGGCAGCAGCTCCGCCCTGCGCCTGTGTCCCTGGATCATATTCACATTTTTTTAAACTTAGTTCTCCATGTCTATTAATGCTGGTGCATATAGCTTATATGCTCATTTTCTACAGAATGTAAAATTACATAAAATGACTGTATACATAGAATATTTACACTATGATCATAATTGTGCTTTTAATATTAAAACATTAATGCAGTAAATACATTATTCATATAATCTATCATCTCATTACTTCAACCCCATTTGAAGAAAAACAACTCTTTGTGTTGGACTATATTGCAATTATGGTACACAATATCTCCTTTCCCCAGCCCCCATGGGACAGCCCAGGACACACACACACACACACACACACACACACACACAAACACACACACACACACCCTACCCCTCCCAGACCCGATGTCACATGCAGAGTTTTCCTGGTGAACAGGCAGGAAGATGTTGAGCACCTTGAGAGTAGGTTTCAGCTGGCCTGAGACCCCTCAGTGCTACTGGCTCCATACATTAATGCCCATCAGAGATACAGCCTTGGCAATCCCGAGCCACAGAGGAATTTTGGCCGTGTTCTGTGAATGCTGGGTTTGGTGATGTAAGAACTGATGGAAACTGGGGAGATCTCCACCTACTCCTCTTTGTTGACTGTGTTTGTCAGTGAAAGCGTAGCTAACCTTATTAACAGATGATTGGCACTGACGTATGGAAAGGAAAGCTTACATAACTAAAAGCATGGATTGTAGTAATAGTTTTCCGCAGGTAACTGTTTGACAACATTATAAAATGAGAGCTGGAGAGATAACAATGAGTCAGGAGCTTGTCAGGTTTCAGTCCCCAGCACCCTGAGCTCTGCCAGGAGTGTTTCCTGAGCACAGCTGGGTAGAGCCCCAAAACAACAACAACAATAAAAACATTGTAAACTGCTAATTTACCGCCCTTCAAAGAGAGAAAATCTTCTTTGGCTAGAGGTAAAGCGATTCAATTTTCCTGTCTAAATTTGGTGCTAACGTAATGCGGGAGTAAGTAGCAATAGCAAAACTTAGTGGCAATATCTGCAAATGGGGAAACTCATTCAGAGTTGAAAATCAATCTGTGTTCTGTGTATATCGCCATTTACAGCTGATATACCACTCAAAAATGAATCACGAGAGGCGATACTTTTTTTTTAGTGGAACAAGAGCTGGAGTTCTGTGTTCTGCAAGATGTTTGTGTGCTTGGGGTTGAGGAGAGTAGCCAAGGTGTTGAAGTGAAATGCCTTACTGGGGATAAAATTAGTTTGATCATGAAGAACTAAAAAAGTTGCACCCTGAACATTCGAGGTGATATTAAAATGACTTCTTTCAAAAACTGCGGTGGGAGAAGGTGCCAAGTCTCAATGGAGTGTGGTATCTGTGTGGAACACTTTATGGAAGGAAAATGGCAAAGATGCTCACTTGTTTGAATTAAATTTCAGAATCCTAGAGTCTGCATAAACTGACTCATTTAAGACTCTGCATACCATCAATGAATCCAGACATTCTGTAGCATCACATTGTTCCAGAGCCTCAGAGCCCTGGAAAAGTTGGTCCATTGGCCCCTTGTGTTGATACTATCCTGCTTCATCCTCCCACCAGCTCATAGTGAAGATTTCAGGCAGATCTGTGGGAGAGGACTCTGTCCCTTGTCACTTGTCACTTGTCGTCTTCCCGTTGTTCATTGATTTGCTCAAGCGAGCACCAGTAACATCTCCATACATCCTGTCACATGCTAGTGTAGCCAAAAGTCATCTGCTTGCTCCAGGAACATGAAGAGCTTCAAACCATTCCTTCAGGTCATCGCAATGAGGTCTATAATTGTTACTGGTTTTTGGCATATCAAACACGACACGGGTAACTTACCAGGCTCTGCCATGCAGGTGGGATACTCTTGTAGTAGCCTCTCATCTCATGCATGTATTGATGAACCACACGGTCTAAAGACTTCTATATGACGAATATATTTATTATGTGACTATTACGTTTTTGTCATATGACTATATTACTTTACCTACACACACACACACATACACACACACACACACACACACAGAAGAGACTATCACAGTCTAGCTCAAGCACAGCCACATGCAGCCGTGCAATTCATTAATAAATGCTGGAGATCAGAGGTGACTACAAGAGTATGCCACCACACAGCAGAGCCTGGCAAGCTACCCATGTCGTATTTGATATGCCAAATACCAGTAACAATTATATACCAAATTTCTATGACCTGATGGAATGGCTTGAGGCTCTTTATGTTCCTGGAGCAAGCAGATGCCCTTGGGCTCTACTAGCATGAGACAGGACATATGGAGATGTTTCTGGTGCCTGCTCAAGCAAATCAATGATGAACGGGAAGACAGTGATACAGTGATACTTTACCTACACATGCACAATACAGAGGTAACTGTATATTCTCTATATACTCACACACAGAAATAAACATTACAGGAAATTATTCAATCACTAATGGATCAATTGTTCCTTTTTGCCATGTCAAGAACAGTTTCTATGTCAATGAAATACCTGCATATAATGTTAAATGACTTTTTTGTAATTCTAATTTATGCATGACCTGGGCCTTATTTTGCCTCATTCATCAATGTGAAGAGCAGTGATGGTGTACCTGATTTCTTATTTCCTATTATTATAAATGTTTAACCACTATTATTATCTTTATTTGTCTTTGTGATTGCTCTGCTTTTTTTGGGTCACACCCAACAATTCTCAGGGGTTGGTCCTAGCACAGGAATTACTCCTTGTGATGCTCGAGGGATCATATGGGATGCTGGGGATCAAACCTAGGTCTGCAGCATGCAAGGCAAACACCCCACCACTGTACTATCGCTTCAGCCCCTATTTTATTTATTTGAAACTGTAGTCTTGAGCTTTGTAAAAACTCTCTTCAACCTTCAGTATATTATTTCTTTTTTGTCTCTGTTCTTGGGCTGTGTCCTGCCAAGTGATGGAATGTCTTTACTCAAACTTCTTTCTTGTAAGGAGCATCTGAGTCCTATAATCTGAATTGGACTTTGGTTCTCCTGTAGATGCTGTTATAGTGAAATCATACAGTGAAATCATACTAATGTATTTACGTGGATATGTTCCATGTTGGCTCACAAGCAGGAATATTGGAATTGTATCCACGTCTTCCCTCTAGCCTGTGGTAATGAATTGAAAGAGTCTAGATGATTTTTTAAATAGATATTTTCATTTTACCAACCCCTCACAATCCTCAGTAGACACAGATGGCTAGTATTGTGTAAATATAGAAGGCTAGTATCCTAAGGATACTTCCTCTACTCTGAACGAAAGTCAGAAACTTCTCAGATTTATTGTTTTAATAAAATGAATGTAATAAAATGTAATAAAATGGAGCAGTTTTGGAAAGTTCAAAGCCTCGTTATGATCACAGCTCTTCGGTGTCATGTTTTGTAATGATTTGGGAAGATAGCGCCTATTTGTTGATGTAACTTGGGAGTTACGGTAGTGTCCATTTGGTTCTTGTGTATTTTCTCCTGTGCCTTAGACCTCTGTGAAAGCTCTGGGGTATTCATCGTTCACTTTGTGGATTCAGCCACAGCGTATTGAGAATATTTTTTGTACTATTCAGTACTAAGCAAATAGCCCTCTTAGTCTGTCTTTATGCTCCTATCCACTGGACTATGATTTGAATCGATCTCACCAAGCCCCAGGGACACTTGTGCCACAACGTCTACTGCTTTCCTGCTAGATGGGATGAATGTCATTTATTATCCTTGCTATAGCTTTGGCATCAAGAGAGCTGAGAAATCGGTCACTTTCTGCTTCTTACCCGATTCTGGCATACCGTTTCCTCCATCCCTCACGTTGCTCCTGTTTCCAGGATTTAGTTGTGCTCAGTCACAGCTGTGCTCAACCAGGATAGATTTAACCCCAAGGAGCATTTGGCACTGCATGTTTGTAGCTGTTTTTGATGGTCAAAAGGGTGAACAGTACCTGTCGTATAGCATAGAGACTCACCTGCTACAACAAAGTGTTTTCCATTGAAGCTGCCTGCAGTGCCAAGACTGTGCTATTGGGGACCGTGCGATTGGGGAACCAGCCTTGCATGTTTCATTTGAGCTTCCTCCCATCCCTGAGATGCCTCATTTAATCTTTCCTTTAATTCAGTCTCGCTGCTTCCTAGCCAGAATTGGAAGGCTGGATCTTCACTCTCATCTCTGCCTTGTTTCAGCAAAATGAAGCAGCAGGTATCAACATCATAAAAGATTCCCCTGTTGGTAAAACAGTGTTGTTTTATGTCAGCATCACCACAGTGATACAGAATAGTGGAAGGGAAACTGAGGCCTATTTTTAAATAAAGATGAAGAAAGGAGAGATGAATAAGTGTTATCATCTTCAGAGAGTCTTTGCTGAAAATGGCATTTGTTGTTATGGAAATTACATTGGTAAACACATTGAGGTAAACTCCGCGGCAGCTTGATACTGACACTGTACCTTCTTCCCGCCTTCTTTCTTTTTCTGTTTTTCCCAGTCATTTCGCATTTTCAAGAACAAAATGATTTAAAAGGATTACTAGAAAATCTCCACCAAAATATCCAAGCCAAAAAACGAAAGAATGTAGAAATCATGTGGCTGGCGCAGCGGTAAGCACTCTCCCATCAAACCTGATTTGCTGTGACCATGATTGTGAGAGACTATTATTGGATATCTGGTGTGTAGGGTTCAAACCCTGAGCTTTGGGTTACCAGATGTCATTTTCCATTATCCGGAGAATTAGGTCTTTTCAATGCTCTTGGTAGTTCTGTCAATAGACTGGAACAAAAAAAATAGAAGATACATTCAAGAATCTCATAGTCCTTGGCTCTTCTTGGAGTCCTGGGTTTATTTGCTACCTGGGGGTTAAAGCAAAGTGTCTGTGCATTTCTTGATAATGCTGGCTGCAGTGGCAGTCACCCAGAGCAGTCAGGATTCTGTATTTGCTGCTCCAGAGACATATGGTCTCAACAGAATGTGGTTACCAGATCCCTACTCACAGCCTCAGGAAGGCTCCTGGACATATTGCTGAATTAATGAGCTTGTAAATGTGTTTGTTAATTTAGATATTGGCATAGAATTTATTACTGCTGGATTGCTCGGGGTAATGAGCTATATTTCTGATGGTTCTCTCGCATGTAACAGAGCCGGGAGGTTGGAAGATCTGCGTCATTTTCTACTGTAGGTTTCTTCCAAGAAAACTAGCTCTAAGAGCAAGGGAGAAAAAAAGGCCCATGGGCTTAGAAAGCCCTTGTCTGAGCCACCCAGGGCTGGCTCTCATGAACTTGTGAATTTTGGTAGCGTTCAAACCCAAAGATCCTTCTAATAAAAAAAAGATCTTTTCATTAGGGAAAAATACATGTTGGCAATCTGAAGGCCGAGTGACTGGTGCTGTTTGTATAACTTGGGAGTTGAGGGCACCCGATCACTGGCACTTTCCATTCATTTTTTATCAGTAGCCTTCCCTTCTACTGCTAGTGCTTAACTACAACCCACTCTTTCTTTCTGTTTCCTGGGGGAATGAATGGATAATTCACCATGAGTCTACATAAAGTTGGCTCGTAACAGGCAGGAGAAAGCTGTTTTTGCTAGCTTCCCTTCGTGCCCTTTGAGCCCCAGGAAATAGCATCAAAGGTAAAGAGATGAAACATTTTTTTCAGGCTGCTTGCCTGCTCTGCTCCCATTTCGCACCATCCTGCTTTAGACGAAGGTGGTTTTAAAATAGTTCTTGCCCCAGTGTGGATGCTTGTTCTGTCTGCAAAGAATACTATGGTTACGAATTCTCACAAAATGTTCACAAAGGCAATAAATGGTATATACTGCTTTACTAATAATGTGGTAGTATTAAGGCAGTTTGATCACTTACCTTGGCTCTCTGACCACTTAGGAGCATAGGAATGTTGTCATTTTCCTGTCCTGCAGTTGTGTGGGTAGATAAAGGGGAGGTGTGTAGGTGCCAACATAGCTGCCTGTTTTCCCTGGGCACATACAGCTCTTCGCCTTTGTACAGGTGGAAAATAAGGGCCTTGCACTTTTTCCGTAAGTGCCACACACTTCTGAAATCTCTTTTCTAAAATCTGTAGTCCTACAAATAGGACTTGCTCACAACTTAACACTGAATGGATGATTTTCTGCCCAGAAGAATACACAGCACCCAGATTGAGTGTACAAATGTGGCTTTCTGCCACAATATTGCCTTTATTATTATAGCAATTTCTGCGAGCTTAAAATGGGATCCCTATAACAAACCAAGGATATCAGTATTTTTAAAATGAAGAACCAGAACAAATTCTCTGAATTTTTCTAGGTAGCTCTTTTCCCCATTTCCTATCTTCTGGGACTCTATTAGAGATATGCTGCTTTTGTTGACATTTTGCATCCCTATTGAAAAATTAAAAGTGTGTCTTGGATTAGATTACAAAAATTAAAGTGAGAATTTCTATCACTATCGCTATCTTCCTGTTCATCATCTATTTGCACGAGCGGGTACCAGTAATATCTCCATATGTCCTGTCTCATGCTAGTAGAGCCCAAGGGCATCTGCTTGCTCCAGGAATATAAAGAGCCTCAGACAATTATATTAGGTCATGGGAATGACCTAATATAATTGTTACTGGTATTTGGAATATCAAATATGACATGGGCAGCTTGCTAGGCTTGCCGTGTGGGTGTCATATATATTTGCTTGGGGACCACACCTGGAGGTGTTCTGTGCTACTCCTGGCTCCGTGCTCTAGCAATGGCTCCTGGCAGTGCTCAGCAAAGCAAACCGTGTGGTGCTCAGAGAGACCAGTGAGAATTTAAGTGAGAATTAAAGTGAGAATTTAAGATGCCAAATATCAGCCACATGTATTAAATTAAGCGAATATGCTTCAACAGAATTTAGAAAAATGAGAAATCCAAACCCTGTCTGCCTCCTCCTGATTCTAGGGTCCTGCAGGTTGTGGTGGGGGATAGGGCACTTCCGTAGCAGCATTGTAGTCCTGCACCTAAACACAGGTCATGAAACAACCTTATCTCAATTTAAAAAAAAATAACTAAATATATTTAGAACACTTAAATATCACTACTTAGGATAGTTGTGTTAAATAAGTTACCTCTTACTACTGGGGAGATAGTTCAGAATTAAGGCATTTACCTTGCATGCCTCTGGCCGGGTTTAATCCCTAGCACTGTGTATAAGTGTCCTGAGCACCACCAGGAGTGATCCCTAAGAACAGAGCTAGGACTAAGCCCTAAGACCACTGGCGTGACCCATCCACCCCCAAACGTTACACTTTAAAGTATTATTGATTAAAAAAGCCCTAACAGTATGTATTGAGATCCATATTTTATTTCCGTAAGTATAGAGAACTCTGTTGTTTCATATACAAATTTGAAACTTTAAACATATTTGAATATTTAAATGGCTAAATCTTAACCATAAAAGATGCAAACTTTTATGTGGCCAAATCAGCATGTGTCCGGATACATACTGGAAAGTTTTCAAGCACACCACAAGTCTCACAAGGACTTGTAAAGGCTAGTTTAGTTCTCAGAATCGAAACAACAGCATGGTCACGTTCAATGCCAGACTCCATTGTGATAACCTCAAAGCCAGCAACTGCCTGGGCCTTGCAACGGCAGATAGCAAAGTGACTCTGATTCCTCTTTTGGTTGATTTTTAAGTGCTTGTTGATGAAGGTTTTTGATGTTACAATTGTTCCTGGTATCTCATACCAGAACCCATTCATGGGATAGGAAAGAGAAAAATATAGTCATTTTCAATAAAACAATGGCACAAGAGATTATTGCTGCTTCAGTCTTTTAACTAACATCAGAATAACAAAAGGAAGGAATTCGAGAAGAAAACTGCAGAGAATAGAAGTGGAGACTCAAGGGACAATGTCCCTCTTGGCAACCTTACTTGCTTCCTGGCTCATCTATGTTGTGTCAGGTTTAACCTGTCTAAATCTCAGCTGCCTCATCTATAAAATGAGAGTAATCTCACGGGTACCCTGGCAAGCTACCCGTGTTGTATTTGACATGTCAAAAACCAGTAACAATTATAGACCTCATTCCCATGACCTGAAGGAATGGTCTGGGACTTTTCGTGTTCCTAGAGAGAGCAGATGCCCTTGGGCTACACTAGCACATGACAGGAAATATGGAGATGTTACTGGTGCCACTCATTGAACTACGGGAAGACAAGTGATATAAGTGATACAAATGAATCTCAACTTTATCCACCAGGATTATTACAAATGAAATGAAAGGACAAATCTATGTGACGCTTACTGGCATGCTAGATACACTGTCGATGTGTAGTTCCTTTCAGGGATCTGCGGGTTCAACTGGCTGCTCCATGGCTCCGTTCTCTCCTGTTCTAGTGCAATGAACAGTGAAATCTCATAACATAAAAAGGAGAACTGGCCACAGTTGCTTAAATATGAAGTAAAATAGGGGCCACTTAAGATTTGAATCAAGGGGCTGGAGCGGTAGTACAGTGGGTAAGGCATTTGCCTCGAACATAGCCGACCCGGGTTTGATCCCCGGCATCCTATATGGTCCCCCGAGCATTGCCAGGAGTAATTCCTGAGTGAAAAGCCAGGAGTAACCCCCTGAGCATCACTGGGTGTGACTCAAAAAAAAAAAAATATTTGAATCAAATGTCTGATACAGGAAACTTTTTTTCCACCTCAGTGTCATAATTGAAGTGTCATTTCTGAGCTGTGATTATTAAGAATTTTGCTATCTCTGCTGGTTATTTGTCAGCTCAAGTGGTCTTAGTACCCTCTTCCATCTCACCTACAAAGAGCAAAATAAATTCAATTTATTCTACTGTCATTGGCAATGGAAAAGGAATGTGTGTGTGTGTGTGTGTGTGTGTGTGTTTGTGTTCCATGGGGCAGACTGAACCAGTTAACTGTCATAAATTAGCATAAATTTTAGATCTGGACAAGAGGCGCTGAGAGGAGTCTGGTGCTTAAAGCTTACTCAGGAACAATAAACCGTGTCTCTGTGTGCATTACAGATTTGTCGCAAGCTGAATGGTATCCGTTTCACCTCTTGTAAAAGTGCCAAAGACAGGACCTCCATGTCGGTGACGCTGGAACAGTGTTCCATCTTAAGAGACGAGCACCAGTTACACAAGGATTTCTTTGTCCGAGCGCTGGATTGTATGAGAAGGTAGTCCTCGTGACTTCAGTGTTCTTTCTTTCCAGTCATTTGAAGGTTGCGTGTTTGTTCCCTATAAGTATTTTGCTGGAGGCTTCCACCTTTAGTAGCTTTGCTGCATTGCATGGCTTATAGCTCATGCCAAGAAAGATGATTTTAAATATTCCTTCTTTTTCCTTATTTTTGTCTATGAAAGAAAATGTGGCCAATCTGAATGGAGCAAGGCTGTATTTCCTTAGCTTGTTCAGATCCAAGTTAAAGATTGAGCACTCCGTGTGGAACCCTGGAAAAGTACTTTTCCTCGACATAGGGATGTCTGTGTTCAAAGTTAAATGAAGGTGCTGACCCAAGTCCTTCCTGGTTGCCAGTAGCAGTTCGTCTACCTTTGAGCTGTGGGGTCTCCACATTTGTCACCCCCTTCCTCAAATTATTTTCACAGCTCCCATCCTAAGGATGCAATGACTCCGGTGCTGTAAGGCAGAGACTGAATGTCTTTATTCTGCCGACATTTGAAATGCTTTGCCCGAAGTCATCTTTCTTGATTCATTTCCACAGTAATTAAATCTCAAGCCTCAGCCATAATGGAGAAGGGAAAAGTGCCTCATCCACAGGGTCTGTCAGCAAGGACACATGTTAATTAAAAAGTTTCGCAAAATTGTCTCATCACTGCAAAGACTGACTCAAAAGTACGCCAGGAAGTTGGGGGCCAGCCCTGTGTTCCCAGAAAGAGTGTCACGTGCTGCTGTGCAGGGCAGTTTCTCGGCTTCAGGGTTCAGTGGGGAGAAGGTAGCCCTTGCCTGTGCCTCTGACTGTGTCTGTGTTTTCCCCAGGAACTCGAGGCTTCAGTGTCCTTTATTTTGCCCCATTTCATCCCTCTTGGCATCTTTGTTGTTCAGTTGTATTCTAGCATTGTTTGTTGGAGAAATGTGTGAGACCTGACCTGAACATCTCAGCCTTATAAAAACACTTTGTTGATATAAAAGCCTTCGGAAAATGGCCCTTGCATACTCCCGGGAAACTAGGGAAACTCAAATCTAAGTAGAATTCAGATGTCACCAGGAATGGAACAAGTGCTAAAGGAAAAAAGGGAAAGTACTTGAGATTCTAAGACCAGGGATGCCAGGGGACCAAAACACTTGAAAACACATGATCTGGCAGGTGAAATTGTAACTCTTGAAGACAGGGAGGACATTTAAATGAGATTAAATTAAATTAAAATTAGAAAGGTAGTCTCTCAAATTCCTATATAAAGGGTCCGTGCCATAGGTATGTTAAACTACAAAACTGCACATATCAGCACTGTGGAAAAAAGTTGGGCAGAATCAACATTAAACATGTAAGCATATTAAATATGTTTCTTATGACATACCATTTACAGGACTTCGGTTTGGAAAGATGCTAGAACAATCTAAACATCCAAGGCCTTTACTGCCATTCCCTTCCACTTGGTGATGCTCCCCAACCCCTTAACTGCAAATCTGCAAACTTACACTGTGGTTGTGTGTCTGTGTGGGAGCTCTGTGAGCTTGCGTGAGCTTGTCTCTATGTAAGCAGGTATTTATATGTACATGCATGTGTTGAAGGGAAATCAGTTGCATTCTTTGCTTTAATAACTGCCGTCACTTTCCTCCTTGGCTAGTCCTCCTCCTAACTAGTCTGCTCGATTACACAGAGGGTGAAATGAGAGCGCTAGGCGCAGTTCAAGAGGTGAAAGCTTGGGGCAAGGCGCCTGCTGGGGTCAGGCTGTCAGTCACTTCCTTTCTGGTCTTTCGAGCCTGCTTCAGATGAAGCTACTGGTTCTTCGTGCTTTACAAAGTCCATCCACCTCTTTTGGTACCTCAGATTCTTGCCTGTCAATCAGATGCAATATAAGTCAGTAGTAGCCTATCTTAGAAGGTTCTCAAGGATCAAAGAATTAATATGTGTAAGGTGATTAAATAATTTTGGCACAGAGATCACTGTTTATCATGCTTGTTAAATAATTAAAATCTAGCATATTAAATATTAATATATTAAATATTAAAGTGTTATCAATGATTAATGCCATGCTAAAAGCACTATATATTATGGAATAATATACCATTATTTATGTACTATTACTAATAATATATAAAATATTTAATGATGTGCATTAACTACTTTGATCTTCCAAGTATCATACCGTCTAGCTAATCTGACTCCTGGAATCTTTGACTGTAGTGGGTTTTAAGGTTGGGCTCCAGTACCAAGCTAGAATAAAATCAGCTGCCACCTTTTGTAAGCAAGATTTCACATACATTGCTTGAACCTATTTTAGAAAATAAGCTCTTTAAATACCACCTTTTAATATGTGCATATGTTTACACATGCTGTGCTAATTATTATCCATGGAGTGCAGTCATTAGAATAAGACTAGGTAGGTTCTTTTTATTAATATATTTTACTGTTAATGTGATTATTGTAGAATTTGAGATCAGGGAACCTAGGGAAACTAGGGAAACTCAAATCTAAACTCATCTAAACTCAAATTTCACTGCAGAAATTGTCAAATGTGCTACACCTTCCAAATACAGACTCTGAACTCTAGGGAATATTTGGGTCAAGAATACTCAGAAAATTTTAGAATCAGCACCAGAACTTAGAGGCCTTGATGTTATTTTATTGCTATCAAATTAAAGTAATATATCTTACAATTAATTAACAATATATTTAACTTCTTAAATCAGTCTAATTAGTAGATATGGCACATGTACTTTTAGAAAATCAAGACTGTGAAAAAAGATCCGCCTTACTGCCCAAATTCTGCAATCTTGATGAGCAAATTCTTTCTAAACTCTTTCATTCAAACCTTCAAATATCAGAATTCCAGGCATGGAACATCTTGGCAGCCCAGAGTAAAATAAAGGTCGATTAGTAGTGACTGACAGGACAGCCTAAGCAAGTATTATTTCTATTGTCTTCAGTTTTTCAAAACCACTTAACAACTTTTTGTCTTTAGAAAAGAATGATTCTTGCAGTTCTAGTGTGAGAGACTCCTGCGGATTTCTTTTTCACCTTGAATCCAAGGCCTGCCCTGGCGTCTGTAGTATAGCAGCCAGTCAGTGGTGAGCTAGAGGTTCTGTTCCAACAGCGCCATCCAGTAGAAATCCCACCTCCACTGCTGTATCTGTCGTGGAATGGGAAGCATTTGAAGCTGAGTATTATTTTAAGCCACCCCTGTCTTTGATTTCCACTACTCTTCAGTCTTACTGCTGAGCCTGGGTTCTTTAGAAGTTTCTCTCACCCCCTGGGTCTCTCACTTCTCTGTGCTGGCTCAGTTGCTGCCCAGTCCACTCGTCTGGGAGTGACATGAGGTGACAACATAGGCTAACTATACCGTCAGCTCCCTTTGCCTCCAAGAATGCTGATGTGTCTGGCCATGTCAGGGGGCTGAGATTTTCCTTACTCCACTGCCCCGTCCTCTGGCTCTTTGACAGGGAAGTCTCTGTGGCCCAGCTTGCGTGACTGGAAGCTGAGAGGGCCAGGAGAGAGATGCACAGGAAGAGAAATGGGGTCCTCAGCCCCCACCTTTCTTCTCAGCCACAGGCCCGAAGCCTGCCCTTCTCCATGAAGAAACTTGGCTTGGTGCTTGACTTTGACCACAGGCCAGAGTCTTGACTGTTTTTTCTCATGTCCTGTTTATTTCTGGAGGAAAGGGATGCACAAGGCACATCTTACCCTCCAGGCAGTAGCTTGAAAACTCATGCCCAGGGCCAGCGATGTGGCTTAGTAAGCAAGCGTGTGTATTGTGTGCGGGTAACCTGGTTTTGATCCCTGGCCCTGCAAAAAGCAAAATATAAAACGACAGCAAAAACACAGTCCTTTGGGCCTGGGGAGGCAACTGAAGGGCTGAACTGTGTGTTTTTGCCTAGGTCTGAGCCCTCGGCTCCACAGCAACCCTCGGCACCCCTGGGAGAAGCCCCTGCATAGTTGTCCCCCAAAATAAAACAAATATAAAGGCAAAAAATGCACATCAAAGTGCTTCAGGGAATTTAACACTGCAAAAGAAGCACGTTTGGCCCCACATGGGTTGACTTAGACTCAGGATCTGAGAAGAACCGAGGAATTGAAATTATTTAATAACCTCAGAGTCCAAAGCTCACTCTAGATAGGAAAAAAAATGCTTTAAAGTTTGTTATTTCGGACTTTTCCCTTTGGTTTTGTTTTGTTTTATCTCGTTAGCAACCCTGTGTAGTTTTTTTTTTATCTTTTCAGTTACTATAGTTACCTTTAAGGTTATTTTTTTGGAGTTTTTATTTTTGTTTTTGGTGCTCAGGTCAGGCCTTACTGTGCTCACTTATTCCTGACTCTCTGCAGTACTTGGGATGCATGTAGGGTGCCAGGGATCAAACCCTGCTTAGGTTTAGTGCAAACCAGCAAGATCTCTACTCACTATAGCATCTCTCCATCCCACTCGCTAGATTTCATTTTACACTTTTTCCAGTTGTGCTACTGCGATTTACAATACTGATAGATTCCCATGTACATAATTCATAATTCCAATACTGCACTCATTCCCATCCACTTCCCTCCTCCAAGGTCCCCAGAGCCCTGGATTTCATGATCCCCTCCCAGATGCATCTGTTCTCTTATTGTTTCCCTTTGGCCCTCTGTTTGCCCCTTTGTTCTGTATCTTTAACTCCACATATTAGAGCGATTCTTCTGCTTTCTCTTTCCTTCTGCCCGACTTCACTCTGCGTGGTATCCTCTAAGTCCCTTCGTGTTGCAGCGAATTTTGGTATTTTTTCCTTCGTAGAGAGCAGCTTAGTATCCATCCTGTATATACCCAACCACCTCTTGCTCCATTCATCCACAGTTAGGCATTTGGTTTGTTTTCAGACTTGAACTGAGTGCTGTGATGAACACAGTTGTACATATATACTTTTAAATGAATGGATTTGTCTTCTGGGCATAGAAGCCAAGAAGGGTTATTATTGAGTTGTATGGAAATTCTATCTCTAATTTAGAGACATTACCATATTACTATTTCTCTGGATTTTTAAAAGTTCATGGAGGTTATAATATCACTGGGTTTTTGTCAGTTTTATATTTGTCCTTATCTATATTAAATTTATCTATTGTACTTTGCTTCTCTTGGTAATGAATTAGTTATGGATGGGTGAAACGTTATAGATAAGAAATAAAGCTTCATCTAGATGTTTGCTCAGAAACTTGCTCACCAGAATCAGTGCCCCCAGATCAGTGTTTTGTTTCTTTTGTTCACTACTAGATTCTTTGAGCTTAGACTACCCTGTAATTACATAATTCTTTCTATGTATCCGGTGAATGAATCAGCTACTGAATATCACAAGCCTTAAAGTGTTTTTCCATATATATTTATCAGGGACTCTGCTGCACACTTAGGCTTTTGGAATGAAGCATATCCACTGGCACTCTTCTTCCCTCAGGTATAAAGCAAAGTTCAAGAAGATGAAAGTGAGTGTTGAAGTCATAGAGGTTATGAGTGCAAGCCAAATGAGTGGCAGACAGCCTACCTAGAATCCCATTTGAAATCCACTCTCCATGTCTTGGCTGTTCTGTTTCTGAAGAAATCCTGCCTGGTTTCCTTTGTGGGGATCAACAGTGGTCAAGGGAGAATAATACACATCGACTTCAAAAATAAAATGGCTAGCGCTGGCAAGCTTCTGGTTTATCACGACATTGAGATCAATTCCTGAAGGGCATCTGGCTTTGTGTCATTTTCAAACATTTGGACTCCCTCTCTTCCCCTCACATTCCATGGAATTTGCAGGGGACGCCGCCAGCAGGTGCTCTGGTCTCAACCTGCTTGGCAGAATTGCGTTGGATGAGAAAGTTAACAAGATGCATGGGCTACCATGCTCTGGCTGCAAGAGTTGCTCTACCTGACTCTAGGGAGATGGTTCCCAAGGATTCTCTCTGTGACCATCCTTGGGGCCGAGCCAGGGCCAGAGACTCGTAACTAAAGTCTGCCTGATTGAAACCAGCTGCTCTTCAGGAATTGACCTCAATGTCATGATAAGGCCAGAAGCCTGCTAGCTCTAGCCATTTTATTTTTTGAACTTTGAAGTCGATGTGTATTTCCAGATTCTCCTTTGATCACCGTTGATCCCCAAAGAGACAAGCAGATCGCATTTCTTCAGAATCAAAAGAGCCCAAGACATGGAGAGTGTCGGCGACGCCATGTGCATTTTCACCTTCACTCGAGCCCGTCAGGTCTTTGCCCTTAGTCCCCCACCCTTGTTTCTTCAGGAACAGAAGAGTTGAGAGTGCAGGTGTTGTGGTCGGTGCCTATGAGTAACTGTCGCATCTTCCAATCTCCTTTGAACGGGTTGTGAATAGAAATGTTGACACTCTCTGTGACAGGTATTTACAAAATGCTGGCTAAATAATTAGCAGTGTTTTCTCTTTTAAAATAAAGAAATAATGTTGGGAAAGCACTCAATTTTCAATTATGAAATCTCCCTAGATTGCTAAGGGTCATCTTGCCACACATATCTGCAGAAAACATTATTAGTGGGGATTATTACATTTAAATTTTAATCACAGATGATAATGTGTGGACTTTAAAAAAAATCAGTAAAGGTGATTGGATTATAAAATGTCATGTTTTATCAAAAATATAGTGGTATTGGGAAATTTAATTGCCACTGATAAAAGCAAATGAAAATGCAAATGTCATTGTACTCTCTCTTCATAGGAACTCTGGTCTTGTGTGTATGCAGAGTGACAGCATGATGCCATATTGCTTAGCTGTCGTCTGGAACTTTCATGTGTCTTATGCTACGTTTGTTTACAACCCATCCTTTTCTGATGCCTCCTTAAAATTTGGGTAGTTAATCAAGGTATATTTAAGTGACATCCTTTTTATCACCCCTGAGATCAGGGCTTTAATTCTCTTTTAGTAAATATTTAATTCATTCCAAAGAGGCAGAGTGTCCCATCTGTCTTACTAGGTTTTATTATCTGGCTGAATGTCATATTCACAACATGTTGACCTGGAATCTATATCCTGGGCACATAACTTATGAAATATTCTGCTTTATCAGTGTGACCCCCTCACCAGTTGGTGTCACTAAAGGTCTCATTTCTCATAACATCCTTTTCTGGGTTTCATTTTTGAGTCAGTTGTTTGGCAGTTGGAAATAGAAATTCAAAAGTCTTCATTTTTCTTTCATATTTCCACTTGGACTTACTGTTCCTTGCTTTTGTGCAATGATCCTAGCACAGAGGGCCTTCTATGTCTTCATTATCTCTCATTTTAAATACTCAAGCAGATTGTGAGTATTGAAGGCTTAGCTAATTGAAGTTCTCAGATATTTCTTGACTGCTTGAGAGGAATGTATGTGTTAGTGGAGTTCAGCATCACTGGAAACCGCCCTTTTTGCTAAGAGTCTCCTTCCTGGAGAACAGCAGTGATCAGTGATGGGTTTACTGCATCCATCCACATCTGTGTCAAATGGTAGTGACACCTTTTCTCAGGCTGCTTGTCATTGGTGTCAAACTGACCTTGTTAGAATGCTTTTGCTCCTGCTAAGGTGGAGCTAATGCAAAAGATACCTTCTTAGAAAGCATGTTGACATAAGCATCTTTTTAATGAGATATACTCAGATGAACTGCCATAGAGAACTATGATACCTGAGAAACCAAAGAATGTTCTACGAAAAATGTTCTATATAATATTAGAGAATTCAGGTTGCAATTCATTAATTTTACAGTACCTTTCAACTTAGAATCCAAGGTACTTGCTAATTTGTGGTACTCTTCATATATATTTACATATATATGTATTATATATTTAATATATTGTTAAATTAATATTATTACTCAATAAGTAGGATTTTGAAGTCTGATTTTCCCCTCAAATCCGCTTTCTATATAATAGTGATATTCTAGTACTAGTCATGGGAGACCCTGTGCATTCGGGTTCTGCCGTCAGAACATCAATCATGTCGACACGTGCTACTCCAAATAAGCTACTTCATGTTCCAGAATTATTAGCAAAGAATGGGGGATGCTTAAGTTTGTGAGACACATGACTTGTCATGAGATGAAAGTGAATTATTTTAAATACATGGATTTGTTGCTGGTGGAAGAATGGGGAACACAGCGCAGCCACAGCAGGGAGAATGTCTGTACCGTGGGCTTCCTCCTCCTCCACCAGACAGACCCCTGGGAGGACCCAGAAGTCCACAGGAGCTCCTGCTCCAAGTGGACAATACGGTACTGACCCCTGCCTCCTTTGGCAGGTTCACTGTCTCTTCTTGCTGAAAATAATTTCTGGTGAGGACAGATAGTGAAACCAAAAACCAAAATATGTGGGAAGACAGAAAAATAGAACATAGCTGCTAGAAAACGTAGGTTTCCCCTGAGAGCAGAGAATAAAGCACTAGAAAGGAGTAGCATATTCCAAGTTGGGATGGTGGCACGTGTAATGACATGTGTCCCAGAAAATCAAAGGATGGCCTGAGTGATATGTTTTCCTTTAATGTTTGACCCAGGTTCAATTCCCAGCATCCCATATGGTCTCCCTTGAGCACCACTAGCATTGTTCCCTGAGGGCAGAGCCAAGTTTAATCCCTGGTAATCACAGATGTTGGCCAAAAAACAAACATAAAAGCCAGAAGAAAAAGGTAATGGTCGCACACCCAGGCTACTGCCAAAGCTAGGGTGACACTACTGTGAAGGAGGAACTTGTGATGAGTCATCAGTGAGTCCTGATGGCTGCACTGCTGTGACCGTATGAAACTGACCTGAAGTAAATTCATTTTCAATGCCAGGGATCAAATTCAGGCTCACAATGCAGAGCAAGAGCTATACCACTGAGATACAGCCTCGGCTTCAGTGCAGATTTTGGGGGAGGGTGTGCCACACCCACTGGTACTAGGGACTTGATCTTGAGATCAGTCCTGGCAGAGCTCAAGGAAGCATATAAGGTTTTAGGTATAGTCAGTCACATGCACAGCAAGTGCCCTACCCGCTGTACTATCTGTAGCACCCCAGCCCAGAGTTTTAAAAATCAGGGAAGATAATGGAGCCAAACGCTGATTCTGACACTATATGTGCAGATTTTGACAACATATTAGTCAGGCATTGCTGATCCTTCTCTTGGTAAATGTGGGACACATCTATGCCACTGGTCCTAACAGGCAGTAACATGCCGTGGTGTGCAGGGCCCCCAACACCTGTTACTGTGCTCTGATTTTGCATAAGGACACTTTTCTGAGAGCAGGTCCCTGGAATCAGAGCCACCTGTGATCTATAGTCTCTCTCCATTTCCAGATCCTTAGTCTTGGGGCCCTTTCCTGGAGCTGCTGTGTTCGAGAGGGTAATGTCTGACGGTCACTGTGCCCTGGGAGGTGGGGCTCTGTCTAATGTGGTACCTGGCTTCTCTGCAATCTCCTCATCTCCTTCTCCCCTTACTCTTCACTACCACATGTGTCTCTGCGACTCCTGAAGTCATGGAACACTCCTGGTCTTTAAGGTCTTAAAAGAAAGCCCCAGGATTAATACTTGATATCTGGAAGGCTGAACTGATCTCAGTGACTATATAGGGATAGACCTTTTGGGACTCTTAGGGGCAGCTACACTCTGTCATCTGAAGACCAGGGCAGCTGTGCCTCAGCAGTAAGAGAGATGGAGACTTTAATGCCTACAGACATTCCTCTTTGAACAGGGATATCCAATACAGAGTGAGTCAGCAACCCCATCTCAGGAGATGACCTGGGAAAGAAGCCATCAACAGAGATACAGCATCAGAACAGACTAAATTAAAACACTGATTTATCTAAGATGGCACAGTACATTTCCAAATGAAGGGCTAAATAACCGGCAATGGTTATAACAGCTAATAGTTAATGCTGTCTTGCCAGCACTGAAATTACATTGGGCATTGTCTGGAGGTGCCTCAGTTGATGCCCACACAGGAAGCATGAGATTACTATTAAAATTGGGGCATTAAAAACACGTCTAGGCACTATTAGCTATTGAGTAGTGAAATGCTAGAAAGAATGACAGAGGTCCAGGGTGTCCCTGAGAGGCGCAGGGTTTGAGTTGAGTTCTTAGGGAGGAATGTTTTAGGCACCTAGCAGGGAAGAGAGAACAGCTCTTGACCAGGAGTATCTAAGTGGCTGAGACTAAATTAGAGCTTAATAATCCATCTCATTTGTTGAGTGTTTTATTCATGTGAATGGTGTCACCTTTTATGTGATATGTTGAAAGCAATATGTTGGTTTATGTGTGTAAGTGGCACAGAACATCATCTAGACGTCAACTGATAAGGGCTTTTGCTTCTAGGAACTTATTTTAATATATTTATTGCCAATGTGCTCATTATTGCAAGCTAAGAAAAGTTCCCAGGATTTTTTATGGGGGGCACACCTGTGTGCTCAGGGCTTACTCCTCGCAGGCTTTGGGACCATATGAGATGCCGGGGATGGAACCTGGGTCAGCCACATGCAAGGCCACCACCCTACCAGTAGTATAGCAAGCTGTACTACTGCTCTAGCCCCTGTTTCCGTCCATTTTAACCATTGATATATTGTGCTAACTTTCTAGAGAAGGTTTTACCAGTGGTCTTTTTTTTTTTTTTTTTTGCTTTTTGGGTCACACCCGGCAATGATAATTTGATTTAATTAGTTTGTTTTAAAAAGCAAGAGTATAGTGGAAGAGCTCAGAAGGGTCTCTGGAGGTTGTTGAGAAGTACAAGGCTTTGACAGGAATCCGTGACATCACACGTGAATTTCAGCAGAGAGGAAGCAGAGCTCTATTTCCAACAAGGAAAGGAACTTAGAGCTGAGAGGCCAACAGAAGCATAGAGGTGACAAAGAGGTGATTGATGCCTTCCCACTTGCAAGAGGAAGAGACGCGGAGACCGGTCCTTCAGGGCTGGCCTCACTAAGGAAATCTCAGGTGCGGATGTCCCAGGCCTGCCCTAGAAAATTCATTTCTTTTCCTGGGAGGTTAAAACACAGTAATCAAGAGACTAGAGGGTATAGCTGCCTACTGCTGAGCCTACTTGCCTGTTCAGAGGGAAAATGCAGAATTAAGCCTGGGGATGTGGAGCGAAACACATCATTCTCTTTCACACCTTCCTTCCTTTTAAAGTTTATGCATCTGTCAGAGTACTCAGCTCCGTGTAAAAATGCTTCCCAAATCCCAGTCATTCATTAAACTACCTAGTGATTTTTTTCCACTAGCATTATGTGCAGTCATTTATTTCAGCCCGAGTCTAAGCATGGGAGAACAGGTCCCAAATTATTAAAATCAGTGTATCATTGGTACACTGCAAGACTCCAGATCTTCATCTGTGGGCTTACCATATTGATAAATAATGGCAGCAAAGAGCTTCCCTGCCTGTCCTAGTCTGAAGTTGGGTTCTAGTGTTCCAGTTTTCTAGCCCAGGAGAGCCAAATGCAGCTTTGTCTCCTAACCAGAAGGTCACAGATGACCAGAAAGTTCCAGGACTCAGCTTTCCACGGTTATGGCTGAAGGATAATGGTCTTCACTCCTGTGGGCTAAGTGCGCTCTGCACAATTACACACCATTCTCTCCCTGTTCGTTGCTCATGTCAGGAGGCATATGAGTGTGAATGACATCATTACAGGGACCAGAGTGTAATTTATTAAGCGTACCATTTGCAAAATTAGGACTTTATTAGTCATAACATATCATGTAGTGTTTCTCCTAGAATGGGAACACCCTGCTCTGAGACCTGGAAATCTAACCAGACAATTGAGCAGGGAACAAGAAAGGCTCGCAGGTCTCCCAAGGAAATATGGGACCGGGACCCAGGTCTTCAGAGTGAACCTGCCAATTGTCCACTTCCTAGCAATGGAAATGAAATTTTAAGAGCCCTTAGGTTTGTTCCTACAGTCCAAACTACGTCTATAAAGAAATGGCAAATAGTGTGTGGTAAAAAATTTTATATATTGCATATGCACTTTCATGCTTGGATATGACGTACTAAGAACGCAGCCTACTGTTCTGAGTTTTCACCAGCAGCTCCCAGGGTTGTTGTAAGGTTTCAATAAAGATCATGGAAGCTCTCATCATGGTCCTTGTCACATAGCAAGGGTCAGTAAATATTAAGTCTCTTTTGGCTGTTCTTGGTGGTGATATTGTCTGTCATTATTCTTACCATGATTCTTTCACCTCTTCCCTATGGCCTTTAGCTTCTGCTAAACTGTGTGTTGAAGTGATGCCTCAAACTCTGTCTAGAGTCATCCAAGAATCACCATGTCCAGAAGCTCATGCAGTCTCTGTGCCTGTTCTTGTACTGCTGCTCAGACCACAGTGGCCGCAGACCTGAGTAAATGCTGCGTTGCCCTGCCCAGGCCTCCTCCCAGACCCACTGCATTAGAAATCCAGGTGTGGGATCTCAGCAGCTCTCCAAATGATCATGATCGGCCCTTCAGTGGACCATCTCTGGTCTGTTATGCAAACAGTGTTCCACTTACAACAGTTTTATTGAGATGTGACAACATCACCTATAGCATAACTCCTGTAATGAATGCAGTTCAATTCCTGACAGCATTTTCAAAAAAGTTAGTAACCGTCATGACAACCTAATTGTGGAACCTGCTTTTCATCTGCAAGAGAACCCACACCATCAGCCTCTTTTCAGCACCCATTCTCCTAGCCATAGCAGCCACTCACATAATTATACCTGTCTTGGGAATTTCTTATAAATAGACTCATACAATACACCATCATTTGTGAATGACTGTTTTCATGTAGATGTTTTCAAGGTTCTTCCTATTGTCAGACTTGGTTCATTTTCTTTTAGGGTCCCTGCTTGTAATTCTTCTTTGTATTCACTTCTGTAGCATTTTCCTTAGGCTGCTTGGTGATCTCTAAAACCTGGATACATATGTACACCCAGTATGGGGCATGGGGTGACGGATGCTTGTGATTAAGGATCCGTGTGTATCTTTTGGTTGTGTAATTTCCATGTTATAGGCTACTAAAAACCTCAGGACCAATTTTGTGATCCATTTATTTAAAATGTATAATATTCTTTAATAGCTTAAAAATACATGTACACATATGTACACGCATATACTTATATATATGTAGCTCTCTATAGCTCTCTCTATATAGAGAGATATAGTGTCTCTCTACACACACATACACACACACACAGTGGTCTCATTCCTAGACCCTCTGTATAGCTTGTGTTTACTGTTTTTCCTTCCTTCCACTTTTGACACCTTACTGAATTTAATGTATCCATATAAACTGCCTTAGACACTTTTGAAAACAAGAATGGGTGTAAATATTTCGAATAAAATCACGCAGAACATTCCCTCTATCCTCTGCTTGAGTATCCTCCTGAGTATGCTGTTAGCACCTCAAGCTGAATAATACTGATTTATACTTTCTCCAAATTGCATAAAGAAGATCAGTCTCTTATATCTGAATTTATGTTTTCAAAATGATGTCTGTCTTCTCAAGTATTCAAGAAAATAATGGCATTATATTTTTACATGCCTCAGAGTTTGCAAATCACCTTGACTGCTCTTTGCTCTTGAAAATAGGAATACAATAGATGCAATCTTTTTTCGGTTGCTGTTCCATAATTTAATTTTATAACACAAGTTTAGAAGTGGAATTTTTTATAACATAGATAGCTTTATTTGATTTTTGTGCTAAAGATTTTTTCTCTTGAAAAGACTAGAACAAAAGTGAGAAAGAGGCATATTAGAGCTGTCAAGAGATATTATTCTTGCCAGCAGAGGAGGGGAAAATATTTTCTTTTCACCAGAATGAGCTGATTTTAAAGCAACTTCTCTTGAAATAGATACATTTATTGAAAACTCCTACTGTCTTTAGTCACTATTTTAAAAATGAGAGAGAGAGCAGAAAAGCAAGAGCATTTTTCCTGTAGGGTTTCCAAATCTTTCACGCATATAAGAAAGACACATTTTTTTAAATATTTGATGGTCCTAAGTCCAGCTCTATCAGTGCCCTAGACCAAAGGTAAGCACATGCTAAGTGTGTTGTCGCTGCCCCGGATAGCCCCAGCACCAACAAGCTTTGGTTGAGTTGAATCTTTTTTGCTTCTATAGTTTGAGTACATAAATATAATTTCATTGTGCTTACTAATAACTTAAAAGTTTCTCATAGGTTGAGTGGTCTACTTTAAAGAGTAGAATTTTCCCAATGTGGTCCCCAGTTGGCCCCCGGGATATTCCAAGGAGTCCACAAGTGAAAGTTGTGTTATAGGAGGCTATAGAACAAGGCTGAGGGACAGGATGGGTATGGGGTTACAGGAGGAAAAGGTGCTGGTGGGGAACCATAGTCAGAGAAAAGGTAATAGATGCTGCTGTAGAGTCACTTGTCACTTGTCTTCCCATTGTTCATCGATTTGCTCAAGTGGGCACCAGTAATGTCTTCATTTTTGGGGAATGAAGCCCATTATTGTTACTGTTTTTTGCATATTGCTGCTCTAGAGTACACCGTTGGAAACCAATTCTAAGTCACAGACCTCTTTTAGGGTCCATGACAATAATAGATATAAATACACTCTTTGACAATAATAGTTTGAGAATAATAATAATACAGTTTTTGAAAGAATCAAGTAGTCAGTTCTACCCTCTCACAGATGCAGTTTTTAAATTTCTTTAATAAAATTAACATTTATGTTACTAAGATCATGGTTTCAAAACATAATGAGAATGGAGACTGGGTCTATCCCTGTCTATGGAGGATGAGTGAAATTGGTATTCCTTGCTGGTTGCCTCGCTAAGTTAGAATTGCCTCACTTACATTAAACAATGTAAGTATACTTTGAAAAAATATTGTAGTATCAATACTAATTGTTACTTATTAAAAGTAAATGATTAATTTTAAAATGAAATTATTATTTTATTTATTATTAAGTTAAAATTATTTCCTTTTATGTTTTGCTCATGCTCACAGTCCTTGAGTAACAGAACTATGAAGGATAAACTTATATTTGTATGGAGCCTAGGTTGAGAGGAACATGAAAAAATATTCAATATTTTTAAAAGCCTTGAGAGTTTGGAGATGTTGGTATATTTGTGCTAATGAAAGTCAATGTATGTGCGTGCGGAACATATTATGCTTACTTAGGAAGTAGCAATTTTCTTTAGAGTAGCCTTAGCTCCAAGTTAATATCAAATGGTGTTAGTGAGTTTTGCCAACTATGTGCTGAATTCTACACCTTTCTCAGGGAGATTGGTTAGTAACAGAAGCAAGTTATTGATTTAACTAATTTTGTCAGTGTCAGGGAAAAAAATGAGAAACTGAAAGAATCTTGGGAAAATATGCACCAGTGTGTGTTGACGGTAAGCACAAGCTTTCTAGTGTAGGTGAGGATTCTCGAGGGGCGCATGTGCTCATTCGGGTCCCTAACACTCATGGCAGGAAACACTTAGCGAAGGTATGGGCAGGTCTTCACACACAGACAGAGCCTCTACTCTTTTTTTTTAATTTTTTATTATACCACCATGAAACATACAATTACAAAGGTGTTCATAATTGGTTCTTGGTAATACAGTATACCAGCACCCATCCCTCCACCAGTGCCCCATTTCCACCACCAATGTACCCCACCCCCTCCCGCCCACCCCCATGCTGCCTTAATAGCAGGTACCCCAGTTTCCTCTCTTTCTCTCTCTCTCTCTCTCTGTCTCTGCATCTCTCTCCCTCTTATTTTACACATTGTGGCTAGCCCTGCAGATATTTAGAGTTTATCACTTAAGTCTCTTTTTGTATATTCAATGGTGAGTTTTAATCTGCCATTACCATTTCCCCACATTTAGTAAAACACTGGTATCTATTTATGTCCTATTAATGAATGAAGTCATTCTATATCTGTCCTTTTCCTTCTGACTAATTTCACTCAGCATGATAGTCTCCATGTCCATCCATTTGCAGGTCCATAATTTCATCTTTTCTGACAGCCGCATAGTATTCCATAGTGTAGATGAACCACAGTTTCTTTAGCCAGTCCTCTGTTCTCGGGCATTTAGGTTGTTTCCAGATTCTAGCTATAGTGAATAGCGCAGAGATGAATAAAGAAGTACAGATAGTGTTTCTGCTATGTGTTTTCGGTCTCTCGGGTATATTCCCAGGAGTGCTATAGCTGGATCAAATGGGAGCTCAATATCTAGTTTTCGGAGGAATGCCCATATTGTTTTCCAAAAGGGCTGGACCAGTCGGCACTCCCACCAACAGTGGATCAGAGTCCCTTTTCCCCACATCCCCGCCAGCACCGGTTGTTCTTGCTGTTTTGGATGTGTGCCAGTCTCTGTGGGTGAGATGGTACCTCATTGTTGTTTTGCAGAGCCTCTACTCTTGAGGTCATTCTGATGCATTATCTCCTCCAAATGTTAAAAGAGAAAGACGCTATAAAGAAGGGAATGAAAATTCCCCATGCATGTGGATTTCTCCCCTATGATATGTTTGCCTTGACCTTGTGAAGATGAATGGGTGGATGAAAACACAGCTGTTGGCTCAGCATTATTATTCAAATATAAAGACAATGTATATGTAAATTTGTAACTATCTCACATGTTATTTTGTCATTATTGTGATTCTATGACCTCATTTTTCCATTGGTCCCAAGATACCTAATGGCAAATGCAGTGTTTCAACTTCAGACAAAGCTTTCATTGGAGAATTTGAACAAATGTACTGAACATTAGTTGTTTGCCACTATTCATCTATAGATGTGCTAACCTGTGTGTTTATGTATATACAGATATTATATCCGGGTCTGTCTCTGTGTGTGTGTATATATATATATATATATATATATATGTATATATATATATATGTGTGTGTGTGTGTGTATATATATATATATATATATATACAGACCCAGATAAAATATATGAATATAATATCTGGATATAATATCTGTCTGTACATATAGATACAGAAACCCAGATATTATAATATGTATTATACATGTACATGAATATATATGCATATATACACACATATATTTGAATATATATATTTTTCCGATAAATCAGGAAGGTAGATATTGTGTTGAAAGGAAGATGAAAATCTGGTTCAATACCTCACCATATCTAATGCTAATTAATATGTGTCTAATAAGGTACTTCTTAAGACTTCAGATACTGCTTGTAAGTCTAGATTAGCCTTTTGATTCCATCTCTTTGTGAGGAGTAGAGGGTTGGAGTTAATGAGCAGGTGTGTGCTCAGGGATTTATTTTGCTGATCAGAAATAGCTCTGTGAGAAGACACATTTCCCAGCAACAGAGAGAGTTTATAAAGAATGGCAGAGAATGACTGGAGTAAGGTTATATCTCTGTGTTTGAGCACATTGTCTGAAGACTCTTTGGAGAATAATTTTTTTTTTGACAAATGAATTTGGCAGCCTTGCCAGACTTTTCAATTGGATGAGAGAACTAATACTGAAAAGGAATTAAGATGACTCTTTTTATGTTTTTCTTTGAGGTGCAAAGTAATAGATATTAAGCTATTTATCTCTTTATATAGTGTGTGTATATATAATATTATCACTGTCTTCCCTTTCATCATTGATTTGCTCGAGCGGGTCCCAGTAACATCTCCATATGTCCTGTCTCATGCTAGTAGAGCCCAAGGCATCTGCTTGCTCCAGGAACATAAAGAGCCTCAATCCATTCCGGAATGAGGTCTATAATTGTTACTGGTATTTGGCATATATATCAGATACAACACAGGTAGCTTGCCAGGCTCTGCCGTGCAGGTAGCATACTCTTGTAGGCATCTCTAAGTCCAGCATTTATTGGGTAAAGTAAGGAAAAATAAAAACTTGATGGAAATGATCTTTCTTTAAAAATGTTTATTTATTATTATTATTTTAGTTCTTATCTTTTGCTTAGACCTAACTTTATATTTGGTAATTGTAATATAAGTTGCACTTATGTTTACATGACCCAGTAAGCACTGTTTTGCTATATCAGCCCCAAGGTTTAATGTTACATTAAAATAGTCTGACTTGTGGCTGAAGAGCTAGAACAATGGAACAGATGTACCCAGCCAGCACGGTATATAATCCCCTCTTAGCACAGCCAGGAATTATCCCTGAGCACAGAGCCTGAAGTAAGTCCTGAATATTGCTGGGAGTGGCCCCAAAACAAGCAAACCAATCCAACTTGGGTCTCATTAAAATGAGACTATTTGTGGAAATAAGGGTGATTCAAGCAGGCACGTAAATTCCCAGATAGGATAGGCCAGTGTGGTAAGTTTGCTCAGAAGCCCATGGGCAGATAAATGACCACATACCTTTGTAAAGAATGTGATTTTCTTCAAGTCTTACTATTCTCTTAAAAGTCAGTTTTCAAGTGCTTCCACTTCTGTGTACCTGTAACTTTTCATATTGATGGTATTTTTATAGCTTCAACATTTGGAAAGGACCTTATAGATTACCCACTGACCCCGCCAGCCAAGGCAAAAGTCTTTACACAACACCTCTGACAGGTTGTCAGCTAACCTTTATCTGCACTTGTCCCGTCACAAGGACTTAGTTACTTTGTGTATCGCCCATTCTCTGGCCGGGCAGCTATACAGTTGATAGAATTTACTGTCTGTCAAACTGAGGTCTGTCATCCCTTCATTCCCTGTCATTAATCCAGTCACCTGCCTGGATTAACATGATGTCAACTAGCATTTCCATCTGTGGATCAACCAGCAAATATCTGAAAATAGTTGCTGTCTTCTCGCTGCTTAAATTGGCTTTAAATACAAAAGTAGAGGTGACCAGATATCTTTCCCTTCGTTAAAAATTTTCTCTCTCAATGTCATCTTCATTTTCAGTGCCTGCTTGGAGTAATTCCAAAAAATACACACAACTCAGAGTAGAATAGGATAAAGTTCTAAGTGTTTCCTCTTTCTTCCCTTCTCTCCATTTCCCTCCCTCTCTCTCTCTTTCACCCTTCTACCTTACTTCATCACTGTCTTCCCGTTCATCATCGATTGGCTCGAGCGGGCACCAGTAACATCTCCACATGTCCTATCTCATGCTAGTAGAGCCCAAGGGCACCTGCTTGCTTCAGGAACATAAAACGCCTCAAACCATTCCATCAGGTCATGGGAATGAGGTCTAAAATTTGGCATATCAAATACGACATGGGTAGCTTGCCAGGCTCTGCCGTGCGAGTAGTCATCTCTAAATGCAGCATTTATTGATGAACTGCGCGGCCGCTATGCGACCATGAGAGCCGGGCTGTGATAGGCTGGTCTGCTGGGTGGAGTTCTGACTCTGAGGAGAGGGAAGTCTGGATGTGGAAAATGGAGGCCGGGTCGTCTGGCTTGTTGCAGGCTCTGCTGGGGTGGCAGGCCAGGGCTAGAATCCGCCATCCCTCCTGGGTGCCTCTTGAGCGACTGGGCACAGGGAGAGCCAGTAGCAGCTCTGCCCCATGTCTGTGAGTCTCTGGATCAGCATATTCTTTTATTTAAAAGTCAGTTTTCAAGTGCTTCCACTTCTGTGTACCTGTAACTTTTCATATTGTATTTCATATTTAAAATTTATATTTCATATTTAAAATTTATATTTTAAATTAAAGATTTTCTCTCTCAATGTCATCTTCATTTTCAGTGCCTGCTTGGAGTAATTCCAAAAAATACACACAACTCAGAGTAGAATAGGATAAAGTTCTAAGTGTTTCCTCTTTCTTCCCTTCTCTCCATTTCCCTCCCTCTCTCTCTTTCACCCTTCTACCTTACTTCATCATTATGTAATAAGAACTTTTCTAATCCCTGTACAAATATTAACTTCCTTAAACGTTATTCTAAACCTAAAGCCTAACTACTACTACTAAGTCTTACAATGTAGAAATAGCTGCAAGTAGTTAAATGATTTCTTTTATGTCTCAAAGCTAGAAAGTGGTATTAGAACCATCTTGTTCCCTCTCTTGATCTGTATTTATCTGTTAACTAGATCAAAAAATTGCATCAGCCTGAAATTACATAAAATATCTTTTGCCTTACTGTGTAAAAGATTTGAAAAGGCAAGTCCTTAGTCACATATTACAGTCTACTAAGGTTTCTCCTGAGCTCCAGTGGGTTTAATAATATTTTGAAATTTAATGTAAATGTTTGTATATTTATTCTTCTTGGCTTATACCCCTGACATAAGTATTGTGGCTGAAATAAATCTGTAGGCCATTATATATTGCCTGTACTTTAGGCAACAAAGTTGGAGTTTAATAATAGAATATCCTTCCATTCAATGGTATCAAATTAGTAGGTAAAAATCAAGGTTCTTCCATCAAATCTTTATATAAATAAGGAATCACTTCACTTGTATCACTTGTCTTTCCATTATTCATGGATTTGCTTGAGTGAGTACCAATAGCATCTCCATTCCTTGGGAATGAGGTTCATTATTGTTACTGTTTTTCGCATATTGAATACACCATGGGTAGCTTGCCAGGCTCTGCAGTGGCTCTGGGTTCATCCCTCAGGGATGAGTCTTTTTCTGTCAGACCATCAACCATCCAGGGCCCACAGGGAAGAGCCCTGGGTGTAGACAAGCCTGTCTTCTGAATGCCACCTGCCAATGCAGCCGGGCACTACAGCCACACCTGTAACACCTTGAGGGGCAGGAATTGTCTACAGATCAATCAATTTCTACAGATCAGAAAAAAAAGTAATTTTTAAGCTTAAAACTTGTAGCACTTGCAGATGCTTTCTTCACTTTATCTGTATCCTGAAAATTTTGTCATGAACAGCTCTGAGAAGTCTAATTTCACTATATGATGAGTGGTTTCAGGTAAAAAAAAAGTTCTCTGTTAGGGGCTGGAGATATAGCATAGCAGATAGGGCATTTGCCTTGCATGCCGCAGACCTGGGTTGGTTCCCTGGCATCGCATATGGTCCCCCTACAAAAGAATATTTCAAAGAGAATTTCCTTGAGCATGGTAAAATATCTACACTGGAAATTGTGGAAGACACAAAACCAAAAATTAGCCATAATATGTAGCTTGTATTGACTTTAACCAGAGAGTTAAAGTCTCTGAGCCAGAGACTCTCAGACATGGGTCAGAGCTGCTACTTGCTCTCCCTGTGCCCAACCACTCATGAGGCACCCAGGAGGCATGGCGGGACTAGCCCTGGCCTGCCACCTCAGCAGAGCCTCACAACAAGCCAGATGACCCCCTCCCCGATTCCATGGAGGCCGCCGTTTTCCATATCGGACTTCCCTCTCGTCACAACTCCACCCAGCAGATCAGACTATCACAGCCCAGCTCGCGTGGGTGCTAACGGCCGCACGGTTCATCAATAATTGCTTTATTTAGAGGTGACTACAAGAGTATGCCACCCACACGGCAAGCCTGGCAAGCTGTTTGTGCCGTATTTGATATGCCAAATACCAGTAACATTTATATTAGGTCATTCCCATGACGTAATATAATGATTTGAGGCTCTTTATATTCCTGGAGCAAGCAGATGCCTTTGGGTTCTACTAGCATGAGACAGGACATATGGAGATATTACTGGTGCCCGCTCTAGCAAATAGATGATCAATGGGAAGATAGCGAAGATAGCAATAGCGATTGACTTTAAAACCACTTTGTTCTATGCCTAATCTGCAGTGTCTTGACTGAGAAAATTGGTGAGATAGAACATTTGGGCCTGATTCAAGTTGACTTTAGTACCCCAGTGAACATATAGTGCAAAGATGTCAGAATCAAGAGATCAGCAAGAAGTTGCCTTTTCTTTGTTGCTTTCCTCCCTGTGGGGAACCACCTAAAGTATTAGGGTGGGTAAGAGAAGTGAGAAGTCAGTTACCACCAGCTGGTTTTATTTTGTGCTTTTCACCAGTATTCACCATGTATCCCCAGAGTCCACTTACCATGAAAAGTTTATAGCATAGTGATGACCCATGTTTTGGTTTTCTCTCTGCAATACAGAGCTTACATGGGTTAACCATTGTGATCTCTGTTCTATTCATTATTTCTAGAGATATCCCTATATCTAGTAGATAGTTCTGAATAGTCTTTTCTAAACATAGTTTATCTAAAGTGATAATATTCATATTATTTACACAAATTCAGGATTTATACTGAAGATCCTTAAATGATTAGATGTTCTTTGTTCTCATAAGAGTCAGAACCTATTGGTAGAGGATCAGATACAAGTATCTACTATTTGATTATGATTTTTCAAGGTTGCTGTATTCACAGCTTTGGGAAACATAGATAAGGGTGTGGTGAGTTCCCCATGGGTTGTTTGGGCATAGAGGACATTGATGCGGCTACAGGTAAAAAGGGTACCTTTAAGCTAGTACAGACTGCTAACTGTGTCTCTGTAAGAAGTTTGGAGATAGTACAGTAGGTAGGGTGCTTGGCTTGCATGTGTCCAACCCAAGCTCAACCCCTGGAAGCCCGTTATGGGCTTCCAAGACCCACAAAAAGTGATCCTGGAGTACAGAACTAGGAGTAAGCTCTGAGTTCAGATAGGCATGGTAAAAAGGGAGGGAGGGAGGGAGGGAGGAAGGGAGGGAGGGAGGGAGGGAGGAAGAGACAGGAAGGTAGGAAGGGACAGGAAGGAAGGAAGGAAGGAAGGAAGGAAGGAAGGAGGAGGGAGGGAGGGAGGGAGGGAGGGAGGAGGGAGGAAGGGGAGGGAGGGAGGAGGACAGAAAGAAAGGAAGGATGAGAAAGCAAGCAAGCCTGATATAGAGGCAGGTTGGGAGGGGGCACAGGGTCACAGGACTGGGCACATCGGTGGTGGAAATATGCGCTGGTGGAGGGATGGGTGTTGGTACACTGTATGGCTGAAACCCAATGATGAACAGCTTTGTAATGATCTATTTCATGATAATTCAATAAGAAAAAATTAAATGTATATGCTATATGATATATAATATATACTGCTAAATATAATATACTCATAGTATCCTGTTGGGTTTTTTCTGGTGTTTGGTTTTGAGGCCACACCCTGTGTGCTCAGGGCTGACTCCTGGCTCTACATGCAGGAATTACTCATGGTGGTGCTCAGGGAACCATAGGGGGATGCTAGGGATTGAACCCAGGTCAACCACATGCGAAGCAAGCACTACACCCACTGTACTTACTGTCTCTCTAGCCCCAGTGCTTTCGTTCTGAGAATCTCAAGCCCTTTTTGTTTGAGCGCCTCCTTCCTGTTGCCACAGAAGAGCAGTGGCTACGCTGTTAAACACATTGAATCTCAGTGTCTAGCCTCATCCACAGTTGGTGCCAGTTGTGTACATAACAGATTGGATCTAACACAGTTTCCTCAAAGATGCTCAAAGAAGTCAAAGAGAAGTATAGTCTGTGGAATAAAAGCCCAGCAAGATAATGATATTTATTTCAAAGTCTGTTTGTGAAAATGTGAATTGTTTCCATCTGAGTGAGTCCAAGAAATTAGGTTAGTCATTTGGATTAGATTAATATCCAAGTCTTTTTGATAATATGAACTGATTAAAATATCAAATTAATACCCAAATAATTGTATTCTAAATTTCAGTGTTACGCTAAAGAGTTTCTGTATTTACTAAGGCTAACTACAATATTATGCATTTTAATTAAAAGCATTTATTTGATTTATGTATTTAATTTTTTGAAATTTGGGCAGCACCAGGCAGTGCTCAGAGTTTTTTGCTCCCTGCGGTGTTCAGGGGTCACTCTGGGTGGTGTTGGAAAACCAGACGAGGTGCCGTCTGGTTGAACTTGACCGAGCCACATGCAAGGCAGTTGCTACCCCTGGTATTATCTCTTAGCCCCTAATGCTTCCCTACTTCAAGGACTAGAATTTGCTGGTTCCAGATGCTATGCCTTTGTCATTAATCAGTGGGTGCATAATACTTTGTTATCATCTCTCTACCCATAAAAATTCATCTGTGATCTGGCCCAGGAGATGCTATTAATGGATTTGCATCCTTTCTGCTGGTCTCTTCACGCCAAGTCCCACCTGGCACTGGGAGGGTGTAAGTCCAGATGGGTTCACTGCGGACAGCCGGTGAAACTTTGCTTCTGTTGAACTTCAGGTAAAAGTAAATCCAGCTACTTACTTGAGTAACAATTGTTCTGTGTGTTCACCTTCAGTCATTATCCACTACTGGCAATAGGGGAAAATAAAATGAATCGGTCTTGAGTGGAAATCCCTGAAGGGTTTGAGTATAGATCAAGATGCTAGAACTTTAGAATGAGATCAATCTAAGAACTATGCTGATTGATTTTTAAACATCTTCCTAGTAAAATGAAATATTTACCTTGTGACAAGAATTCTGTGAGCTGAGCTGCATTTTTCCCCCTTTGGGATGTTATTCCCAGGCATGATGAAGTTTTTTCTAAGTTTTGGTCTGTGATCTGTAATTACTTATTTCCTAAGCGCTGTCAGTTTGTAGTGTGGAACCACTGACATCACAGAGTGCAGTAAGATTAAAGAGGAAAACACGTCTCAGCCTTGTTCATCCCGTAGTGGGGCTGGCGGGGAAGCCTCCAGGCTTCCTGCCAGTGGTGCACTGAGTTGCGGAATGCAGCTAAAGTCACTTCTCTTTTTGTCACTAATATTCTTATTTCTAGAGACCGTTTGGAGCTCAGCAGACTTCAGTATAACCCTGGACATAAAACATTCATATTACCTTTCTTGGCAGATTTGATTTCTCTGTTTGGCCTTTGAGGCTTTCATTTCCTTGTAAAATATTTGTGTGTCTTTAGGCAAAGTTGCTTCCGGTCATCTTTGGCACTTGGGTAGTACAGAAACATCTAATAGTAGTTTCTGTCTGGATTTGGGTTTTGGGCTGTGCTTCTTGAGAACCAGAAGCTCTTTTTAAAAATATTTTTATTATACCCCCTATGAGATATACAATTACAAATATGTTCATGTTTGGGTTTCAGTCACACAGTGTTCCAGCACTGGTCCCTCCACCAGTGTCTATTTCCAAACCCCAATGTTCCCTGATTCCCTATCTCTACCCCCCCAGACTGCCTCTATGGTAGGCACTTTGCCTCTCCTCTCTCTCTCTCTCTCTCTCTCTCTCTCTCTCTCTCTCTCTCTCTCTCTCTCTCTCTCTCTTACACATTGTGGCTTGCAATGCATACATTTAGAGGTTATCATGTATATCCCTTTGTCTATATTCAATGCTTATTAGCATATTTTTCCCTTCTCTATCTTACCTAACCTCTGACTCCCACACACTTGAGGTTGATTCCACCCACTGACCAGACCTCTTAACCCATGTTTTGCCTGACCTTGGATATTGGTACCAAAAGCTCTTGAAGCTGACTTTCTTCCTCCTCTGTCTTTGGTGATGTTATAGATGAAATAGGCCCCATATCACCCTGCTCTGTTTCTGCTGTATCTTGTATAAGATCCATTGTAACCAACTTTCTAATTAAAGGTTTCTCTGAATGTTTAACATTTGGGAAAAAGACAGACATCGTTTAACGTTTTCCTTTTATAGGCTGACTTTTTTTTAAATTCAATTTGACCTAAAGTGTTTACAGTGTAAGCTTCTCATTTAAAAGAGAGTGTTTTGTACTCATATAAGCTTTTCAAATACTAATTGCTTTCATTGCAATAGTTTTTGTTAAAGAATTTATATCACTTCCTATGGAACTATACTTTCTGTAAAAGAAGAAACACTTTCTAGAAGATTGTATAACATTTATACAACATTGAACAAACCCTGTTTACCATATTCACAATTTCAAATGATCACGTTATCATATCAACCCTAATAAACCAGGACGTGACATAACTTACCAAGCTCCTTGAGTTAACACAAATTCCAGTATACTCCCTTAAATTTTTATTTAAATCCTGGTGCAATTTCATCTGACGTTAAAGCATACATGAGATTGGAAAAATAATAGAAGATGATGTTCCTCTTTCACAGAGACTGACTTTCCTGTGCAAATTGGGGTCGATGGATTCATGTACTATGGGGTTTCTGTGAAAATGTCCGGAGTCCATCTTACCATTAGCTATAACTATCACTGTAAATGACAGGAAAGAAAACAAGAGTTCAGATCTTCTTTTAGGTGTTTCTTGGAAATTGTCAGTATTAATGGTGGACTCTACTTAAAAACAAACTCTAATGTATAATGTGCTTGAAAATGGATATGTTAATAGCTGGCTCCCACTTCCTGTACCTTTGGGGCCATAAATATAAAGGGGATATTTCCCCCAAATATATTGACTTGATTAAGCATTCAAGAATGGAAAAGTTTCAAAGTATTCACAGGACACACAAGGACACACACACACACACACACACACACACACACACACACACCGTCTACAGTCATTTATGATACCACTTGCCTTAAGCTGTTCTTTTCAGCTAATGTTCATAGCTAAAAGCCCTGATTTGGAAGTCTCCATATAAGAACATTCTGAAATCAATAGTGTGGTGGAGAGATCTTCATCTTCCTTCCCCTTTTACAGACTGTACTTTATAGTAAAGATTATGTCCCTCCTAGATATTATTAGCTCGATTTTCTGAATCCTTGGTGCCTGACTACGTCACTTTCTGCCAGGGAATGTATTTCAGAATGATTCAGGAATCCTGTGTGATTATCCAAACCCCTAGAATCACAGCACTAGCTTTAGTAATGGAACAGAAAATATGAAAGTAAATCTTGAAGCTCCTTAATCCAGGCAACAGACACCCATGTTTAAATTAAAATAGTCCTGGTTAGAAGGGGCCAGTGATAAGCAAAGGTCCCACTGGACTATCTATACAATAATGCAATTTTAATATTACTGTGGGTGTGCACTCATGTGATGAACTCTCAAACTCTGAATAGTCAGCCCCAAAGGCAGTTACTTTCCCTTTCATCCCAAACCATTTTCCTCTTAGAAGCCCAATAGGGGTAACAAAACCCATTTTAGTCTCAATTTTAAGCTTAATTCCCAGTTGGAACTTGAAATTAGGCTGTAATGAACTTGAACTTGCAAGTGATTATCTCATGCGAACATAGCAAATCATTCAGATACAGTAGTTATGTGTCTAGATGTTCCTCTGAAGACATTCCTTGGTGCAGAAATAGATGAAAATGGAGCACTGTGGCTCAGCATATTACTTCAGTGAGCACCAGTTAGCCAGTTCTGTTCTGTGAGACTATCTATATAAAAGAGGTTCAGTGAGTAGCTTGCAACTTGTTAGATTTCTTTACTGACCTATAATGCAACATTTCCATCTGGAGTTTCTAAATGAGTGCATAAAACGTCAGCAATGTTATCTCAAGAAAATACGTAAAGGCAAAGGTTGATGTATGATAATGTATCACTAAATACGTTTAGTGATAGGATGAATAGAATTATAAAATATTTCTAAGACAGAGAGTAGATCTCCCAAGTGTCCACATAATGTCCTAAAAACATTTAGGCTTTTTAGGAAGATACATTTATTCCCTTGGCAAGTCCTAAGCATCACTTAGTAGTTTATTACCAAAGCACTAAATTATATTCCATGCACATGGATGAATGATTGTGTCTACTTATACATCTCATAGGACTGAATTTAAGTAGGAATAATTCAGCCTCAAAGGGTTGAGAGAATGTTGCTGAAGTCTATGTCACAAGTAAAGCTGACACACGAAATCAAGAAAACCCAACAATGGGACCCTTACTGTAACATTTAGATTCTTATGATAATGTCTAAGTTCATATTATATCACTCTATCTTCCTGGTAGAAAGAGTGGCAGTTAGTAAATCTCTACACTCCCAGTTTGTCCTAGCCATAGAATATATCTTTCAAAATTGCTAAAAAAAGGCATTTGGTTGAAGCATATCTAATGTGTGTGTGTGTGTGTGTGTGTGTGTGTGTGTGTGTTTAAGAAGATAGATCTTGGGTGGGGCCGGGCAATAGCCCAGCGGGTAGGGCGTTTGCCTTGCACTCGGCTGGCCTGTGCCGGCCTGGGTTCGATCCCGGCATTCCTTATGGTCCCCTGAGCACCGACAGGAGTGATTCCTGAGTGCAGAGCCAGGAGTAACCCCTGAGCATTGCTGGGTGTGGCCCAAAAAGGAAAAAAAAAGAAGATAGATCTTGATTGTTCACTTGATCACTTGATCCCGTTATTCATCGATTTGTTCAAGCAGGCGCCAGTAATATTTCCATTTGACCCTATCACGTGCCAGTGTAGCCCAATGACATCTGGTTGCTTCAGGAATATGAGAGCCTCAAACTGTTTGTTCAGGGTCTTGACGAAGAAGTCTGACCATCTTGTAGGTGGGTGGCCATATGATTTTTTTGACATCCCGTGGGATCCAGTCGGTAATGGCTCTAGTCCAATGGTCATCTCCAAATCACATTACATGTCCAGCCCATCTGATTTTCGATGACTTGGCAAACGAGACAGTGTCCCTGATTCTGGAATAGCGACGGAGGTCGGAGCTTGGATTCCTTCTCTCACTTGAGTGAGGCGTGATATTCCAAGCATAGCTCTTTCGATTCCTCTCTGGGAGACCCGAATAGCATTCTCAGCCTGCTTTTGTAGGGCCCAGGTCTCTGAGGCATTTGTTAATGCAGGGAGTATGGTGGAGTTGAAGAGATGTGCCCGGAGCCAGAGGTTCTTTGTCTTTTTTTGCTATTTCTTCGATGCTTTTGAAGGCATTCCATGCTGCCCTCTTCCTCCTGCACAGCTCAGGTTTTAGGTCGTTCATCATGTTGACTTCTCGACTTAGGTACACATAACTGCTGCATTCACAGATGTTTGTTCCATTGAGAGTGAATGGGGCCTCTGGAACTAGTTTATTTTTCATGAACATAGTTTTCTTCAGATTCAGCTGTAGACCTATCTTTCCACATTCTCGGTCAAAGTCAGCTAGCATTTGTGCCGCTTGGCTAATGTTTGGTGTTATTAGAATGATGTCATCAGCGAAGCGGAGATGGTGTAGTTGCTGACCATCTATCTTCACTCCCATTCTTTCCCATTCTAATTGTCACATGATGTTCTCGAGGGTGGCGCTGAAGAGTTTTGGTGATATGGTATAACCCTGCCAAACCCCTCTTTTGCGGTCGATGATCACTTCCCTGTAGAATGGTGAGATCCTGGTGGTGAATCCGTAATACAGCTCACGAAGGATCTTGATGTATTGGGTTTGAACACCCTGTTTGGCTAGAGCTTCGATGACCGTGAGACAGAGTGGCATCTTGAACTCCCTACAAACTTCAATGAGCTTGGTTACCATGTGGTTATGTTTGATTTTGCTGAATCCTTTTCGGAAGCCAGCTTGCTCGCATGGTTGTCCTTCACCTAATGTTCTGCGAATCCTGTTAAGGATGACTCGAGGTGAACAGCTTGTAGATGACAGACAACAGGCATATGGGGTGATAGTTGCCAATGTTGTGGATGTCTCCCTTCTTGAATAGTAGTACCGTCCTGCTGGTTTTCCATTGGGAGGCACCTTGCATTCAGGCAGGTAGCGTGTGAAGAGCCAAGCCAGTGTATTGATGAGTACTGAAGGCAGATTCTTCAGGTGTTCGGGTCTGACTTTGTCTGGGCCTGGTGCTGTTCACTTCTTTACTGATGAAATGGCATGTCGGATTTCAGAAGGGAGAATGTTGGGAACAACATATCCATCCTGCGGCATTTGGTATGTGGGCAGGTGGACGTGGCTATCAAAGAGATCTGAGTAGAAGTCATGGATAATCTTCTCCATTGCCTTTCTGGAATATGTGATAGATCCATCAGGACGTTGGAGGGCAGTCATCTTAGTCTTGTAGTTGGCAAAGGACAGGCGGGCATTGCGAATGCTTTTCCTGGCTTCTGCTGCATCTTCTAGCATTTCTGCTCTTCTCTCTTTGAGGTCTTCCTTTGTCGCTTCTCTGCACTGCTTTTGCAAGCTAGGATGTTAGCATTTGGTCGCCTGAGGCTATGTTAATTTTTTTCAGCGTGAGAATACAGTGGCCTCCATTGGAACAAAGAATTATATTCTTAACAAAATGCTAATAATATCACCACCAATTTTACTGGTGTCTCAAAACATACAGCACTGTTAATGACAGTATATATGTAGGGTCCACCTGAGACCAGGTCTCAACCATTTCTCGCCAAATTTCCTGAAGTCCACCTATCTTCAGCTGACCAGATGCAAGCTTCAGGACAGACCATCTTAGATACTGCCATGTGATCCCCTTCCTCTAGCCTTTCCTCTCTGCAACCCTTTTTTCCCACCTACCAAGTCTAAGAAGCCAGTGTTCTTTGGACATGTTGTCTCTGTGTGCCACCATGCTCCATGGCCCAGCAAACATATCTAGACCCTACCCTGGATGATTCCTCTTGTGTGAGCCTCTTCCTGTGCTTAACCCTCATGATCCAGATCCTCAGCAGGAAATCTCTATACTGGCATTAATTTGAATGTAGGCTTCCATTCCTCTAGTCTTCCAGTCCCTAAAACTGGAACAAGGTTTATTCTTCCTGATTGCTAACAGCTTAGAAATTCAGGCTTTCAGTTCCACAGGTTGACTGGGGGAGACTCAAAGTGATTCCAGACTAATTCTTTCAACATTTTGTGACCTTCACTGAAGACCTCCATACACCACTAGTTAGATCATGGAGCTCAGAAACAACCTCCCCGCACTCTCTATGAACTCTGTTTTGTTGTTGTCTGTGGGCCACACACAGCGATGTTCAGAGTTAATCCTGGCTCTGCAGTCAGGAATTACTTCTGGTGGAGGGCCATATGTAGTACCAGGGAGTGAACCTGTGTCGACCGCAGTGAGACACAGCTGTGCCATCTCTCCTTCCCTGAACTCTTCTTGGCACCAGTATGGCTCCCATGAACAAGAGCCTGTCCTCTCCTGTGGGAGCACCTCTCTTCTTAAATTGTGTCAAATGTTACCAATGGAATTCCCTTTTTTTTTTGGCGTTTTGGGTCACACTAAGATATACTCAGGGATTACTCCTGGCTCTGCTCTCAGGAATAATGCCTCACAGTTCTCAGGGGACCATATGGGTTGCCGGGAATTGAACCTAGGTTGGCTGCGTGCAGGGCAAACTCCCTGTGCACTGTACTATGGCTCTGCACCCAACCAGTGGAGTCCTTGTGCTTGTTAAGTGCCAAACTTATGTGCAGTAAATGGAAAGGAGAAAAAATAGGTTACATACATACATATAAAATCTGTAAAAATAGTTTTGTCTAAAACTTTTCCATCGTTGAATACATGATACTTATTCAGCACTATGAAATTAATTGATATTACCATTTAAATAGATATCCCTAAAGCATAAATTATCAGTTAGTAGCTTTTATTTTTATAAATGTTTGAAAAGACTAAGTGTGATTTGTATCTGATAGAACAATCTCTCCTTGACAAGAAAAACTTGAACATTGATTCCACAAAAGCCAGAGCAAAGCGTATTTTTTCCATACAGTGGGCCACATTTTCAGTTCTCTGTTCTAAGTAAAACTATCAAGAAAAATGAAGAGATGTGGATTTTTACTTATGATAATAGAGAATCCACATTGCTCTCTCTAAGAGGTTCTGGACATATGCTTTTTTTTTAAATGTTATTGTATCACCATGAGATAGATCATTACAAAGCTGTTCATGATTGGGTTTCAGTCATACAGTGTTCCAGCACCATCCCTCCACCAGTGCACATACACATTTTTAAGTCACTCTTGGATTTCATCTATTACCAAGTGAAAGAAAATAGAAATATTTATTCTGCTTAAAAAAGTTGAAACAAAATGGAATCTCATATTAGTGTATGTATACAGGAATAATACAATTTTCTTAGGATTATTTAGGTAACTTCGACTGGTTTTCTATTTACCTTTGCAAGTCATCATGACCTTGAAGTATAGATATTGATTTGAGAAACAATTGTGATTTAAAATTAGTCTGTGACATTACATTATTTCTCAACTCTCCTAGGGCCGCATGTTCTAATTAATTTTTATCTTCACACTAATTGCATTTTTGATGCTAAACAGTTATTTAAGAATAAAGTGAGTTTCTCTGGTCTGTATTTCCTAAGATTATTAGAGTACATATCAGAGGACAATGGTCAGAGTAATAGAACAGTATATAAACATGCATATTTTTTAAAAAATAAGTATAAAATAGATCATGAGAATGGACAGCCTCAGACAAATAAAGATCATGCTACCAGCTTTCATTTGTACATGAAAGTCCCAGGAGAATTTCATCATCATAAAGAAGCTTGACTCCTGTTTACCCAGCACTACTTATTGATTACTCATCAAAGAGCACAATATGAAAAATTCTGTCTTAGGAATCCAAGTAACTTAAATCCAAGTAATTTAAGCACTATGAATTTTGACCAATTGATAATTTAAAAATAGTGTTCAAAAGAATATTTCTTTAAAGCATGCAGTGTATCCTAGACTATAGAATTTTTATAGAGAATTCACATGCTTTTATAAATATATTTGTAAATATATTTTTTACAAGTAAGAACTATAGGAATAGGATAGAAGATAAAGAATAAACCACCATTTGATTTAATCACTACATGTATGCAAAGACTATTAATGGAGAAGATGGGTTATAATTCCTAGAGAATAAATATTAGTTTAAAAATAAAAAATCAATATCATTTCTCTTTAGGAATCATGCATTTGAATAATTTATCCTGCATCCAACATTGTAATTATCATTATCTCAATTTTAGGAAATGAAATGCTTATAATTTTCCAAGATATAAATATTTTAATTCTAACATATTAGTGATTTTTATTGAAAGTTTTACACAAATATACTCTCAGAATTATTATTTCAGGTAAAATAGGAAAATTATAAGATTCACTCAGATTTTTGGTTGTGTAAATTATCAAATTGGACATGTAATAGAAATATAAAATAAATAAGCAGTATAAAACATGCAATTCCAGCAATATTTCACAAGTAAAACATCTTTTGGTTATAAATGATCAAACTCTGCTCCAGTAACCCATCAAATTTTAATTTTTAAAGTTAAAGAAAATGTTTATAGAGATCAGCATAACATGTTTTGCTCATATGAAATCACCTGAGTGAAGTACTACTAGAAATAATGATTAAATGCTTTAAAAATAATTACACTGGACTATAAATTTTATAGAGATAATTCTATGTTATAGTGTATAGCATTCAAAATCTATTAGCCTTTATTGGACAGTTCTTATATATTATTTAGTTGTCAATTATTTAGTAAATAATAGTCATTATTTTCAATGAAATCAGTAATTATATGCAATTTTAAGTATTGCTGAATACTTAGTATATGCTTGGCATGCCAAACATACTAGATGCATGGCTATTTATGTGTGTATTTAACCTTCAAAGTAACCTGTGTGTAAAAATGCTATATGTCTGTCTGTGTGTGCAGCTCATCTTACCCTTCCCAGGGATAAAAAGTCATCCAGAAATTTAGTGACCCTAGAAACAAACATATACAAAAAGGGGTCCCTTTCCAGTTAGAATATCTGGGGTGAACTGGATATGTTAGGTAATAATATTATCTGAGTATATTTGTAGTTTATAGATGCTTTATTTGGAGGTGTTTAAAGAGTATGCCTCCCGCATGGCAAGCCCTAGCAAGCTGCTCGTGTTGTATTTGATATGCCAAATGCCAGTAACAATTATATTAGGTAATTCCCATGACCTAATATAATGGTTTGAGGCTCTTTATGTTCCTGTAGCAAGCCGATGTCCTTGGTTCTACTGGCATGAGACAGGACATATGGAGATATTACTGGTGCCCGCTCTAGCAAATAGATGATTAACGGGAAGATCGTGATCGTGATCGTGACCATCCCATCTTAAAGATGACAGTTAAATTTTAACAAAAGTGTAAAGCTTGTCAAAGTAACGCAAGTAGCTGGAGACAAAGTCTAATTCAAACCTAGAATTGTCTGAATTTTAGACATAGACTCAGGGGCTGTATACTGCTTTTCCTCCTTACTCTTGGAAATCCTTTTAAAAAATGAATAGTTGGTAGAATTACAGGAATCAGTAGATTAATATCAGCAGTTGTACTTTTAACCGGTTGTATACTTTGATCTTTTTCCAGTGTGAAATATTTTAAAATAATAAGAATGACAGCTAATCCCTCCTTTGTAATGGAATGGAATTAGTATATAATTCTCTAAAAAAAGGATAAGCATCCTAAGAGATATAAAAATAACTTAGGTTATTTACTACTTTTGAGTTTTTCATAAATCCTTGAGAAACTTTTGGCATCTGTTTTTGATGAATCGCTTATTTTTATCTAGAAAATAAATGAAAAGATGAAAGTACTTTAGCGTGTAGTTCTGAAACTCAGCGCCAACACCTCAGTCCTTGAATGGGCTCCCAGGTCACATGGTTACGACCCATGGTTCTTTGACTAAATGGTTTTGTAGTTTTGCTTCATTAGATGTGACTCCTGGATTGTCTTCAGTTTTTCTTGGTACTTTTGTTCTTTAATATATTTTGCAATTTGTTATTGATTAATCTGGCTGTACAATTAATTCCTGTCTACTGTAGTCACCTTCTCGAAAGAAAATTATGGAATATCCATCACATAACCACAGAATAATATTTTATCCACATGGAGCTTATTGTGCTAAGCCTTGGGTATCAATCATAGTATATGGTTGGTTTTATTATGTGTATTTCTTTCCTTTCTGTTTCTCAGGCTTGTCACACAGAACATTCACTTCTTGATATGAACTCAACAGCTGTTGCTACTTTGTAATCCCACATCTTCCAGTCCTTTTGCCTGTCAGCTTCCAATCTGGTGGTTCACTAAATCTCTTCAGTGGCAACTGGCCGTCAATAATTACCTTCTTGCAAAAAAAAAAAAAGCATCCTTGTGTGTATGGGTTTCTATTCCTCAAACTTGAATTATAAGATGACTTATTTTAGAAGAAAATATTATTGCATACTTTATTTTCAGGCACAAACCATCTTTTTTGTAGGAGAGTATTATTAGAATGCCCAGATAGTAAACCACTCAAGTCTCCCTATGCCTTGAGCTCTTGTACAGAAATTGAGCCAAAACTATGCACAAACTACCAAAAGCAAAGCCAACACATTTGTGTTAGCACCACTGTATCACTGTCTTCCCGTTCATCTTTGATTTGCTCGAGCGGGCACCAGTAACATCTCCATATGACCTGTCTCATGCAAGTAGAGCCCAAGGGCACCTGCTTTCTCCAGGAACATAAAGAGCCTCAAACCATTCCATCAGGTCATGGGAATGAGGTCTATAATTGTTACTGGTATCTGGCATATCAAATACGACACGGGTAGCTTGCCAGGCTCTGCCGTGCAGGTAGCATACTCTTGTAGTCATCTCAAAATCCAGCATTTATTGATGAACCGGGCTGTGATAGGCTGGTCTGCTGGGTGGAGTTATGACGAGGGGGAAGTCTGGATGTGGAAAATGGAGGTCCTCATGGAGTGGGGGGTTGTCTGGCTTGTTGTGAGGCTCTGCTGGGGTGGCGGGCCAGGGCCAGAACCTGCCATCCCTCCCAGGCACCTCATGAGCTGCTGGGCACAGTGAGAGCCAGTAGCAGCTCTGCCCCATGTCTATCTCTGGATCAGCATACCTGGGCTGAATTAAAAAAAGACTGCAGCAGGGTGGATCTCGATGAGCCGGGCTGTGATAGGCTGGTCTGCTGGGTGGAGTTCTGACGAGGGGGAAGTCGGATATGGAAAAAAGAGGTCCTCATGAAGTGGGGGGGGTCGTCTGGCTTGTTGTGAGGCTCTGCTGGGGTGGCGGGCCAGGGCTAGAACCTGCCATCCCTCCTGGGCACCTCATGAGCGGCTGGGCACAATGAGAGTCAGTAGCAGCTCTGCCCCATGTCTGTCTGTTACAATCCCGTGATTCTTCTTCGCTAGAGTTAAATTGCATGTGATGACAGTTCTGATTGACCAGGCGTTTTGTACCACATTATAGCAGTTGCTTGTATTTTTTTTTGTCAATTTCTGTGTTCTTTAATTATTTTTCTAAATTTAATTATGGCAATACTTGGCAGTGCTTAGGGGTTACTCCTGGCTCTATTGTTAGGGACCACTTCCAGTGGTACTTTAGGAGGGACAATTAGGGATTCCAAATACTAGACTCAGGTCAGCTCCATACAAGGCAAGCACTTCCTGCTGTGCTCTCTCCAGCGCCTCTAAATTCTTTTTTTTAATTGCCCATATTTTTTTACACTTCTCTAAACACTTTCTGGCTGCATGTTCCATAGTTTCTGTTTACTGTCACTTTGCTTGCTTGCTCACTCTCTTTCTTTCTTTCTTTCTTTCTTTCTTTCTTTCTTTCTTTCTTTCTTTCTTTCTTTCTTTCTTTCTTTCTTTCTTTCTTTCTTTCTTTCTTTCTTTCTTTCTTTCTTTTCTTTCTTTCTTTTTCTTTCTTTTTCTTTCTTTCTCTCCTTCCTGCCTTCCTCCCACCCTCCTTCCCTCCTTTCCTTCCATCCTTCCACAGGGCGTGGGAGAAACCTCCTAAGTGATCTTCAGGGGACCGAGGGACCTCCTTTTGTAATTCTTGGCCAGCTAGTCTTGCAGTTCAATGAAGAATGAAAGAATATGTTGGTACTCAAGTCCTGTGGTAATGAGTATACCCAGGCCACTCTTATGGTATTGTGGCCTCCATATCTACACCCAGTGGTACTTGGGCAACAATGTGTTGCTTAGGATAAAACTGAGGTTGGCCCTATGAAAAGCATGTGCCTTACTTAACCCTGAACTATCTCTACAACCCCCTAGACCATTTTCTGTGGTTGTACAACTACCTATGCTGATAGTGTCTGAGAGTTGAGTTGGTATAATCATAAACAGCAATGCCAGCCTTAAGTTAATTATCTGTTAATGATATTTTGCCAGATCTCTTTTGCTTTGCTAGTTCTCTGTTTTCTCTGTTTCTCTCCTGCTCTTGTGTCAATGACTTCAGTAATCTCCCTCGCTTCAGCCAACCCTGCATATTATCTTCAAAAAAGGTTTCTTTTTCCTAAGACCCAAGTAGGAGCTGGTGGTGTTGTTTCATTTTCTCTGCATCTCTCTGTCTGCCCCTACCCTCTGTTTCTTTACTTGCTTTTCTCATAATGGCCTGCCCCCACACGCTCATCAAGCAAACACACATAACACACAGAAACAACAGCAGGAGCCCTGCCTCTTCTCCCCCTGCCCTCCTCAGGTCCTCAAAGGTTTCTAGACTACCTAGTATGGTTTTGGGGGATTGAACTTGGGGTCTCATGTATGCAAAGCATAGCTGCTGGCACAGCAGGGACGGTGTTTCCTTTGCATGGGCCAATCCCCAGGTTTGATCCCAAGCATTCCATATGATCCTCTGAGCACCGACAGGAGTAATTCCTGAGTGCAGGGCCAGGCGTAACTCCTGAGCATCTCTGTGTGTGATGCAGAAAAAGAAAAAAAGTGTGCTGCATTGCTTTGAGCTATCTCCCCATTCCACTCTTATTTTTTTAACACCTTACCATTTGACTTTGATTTCTTCTGTTATCTGAATTGTATGAGAGTTATGGAAATAAGCCATGGATGACCAAGGCAAACTGAGATACATGCTCACACTACCCGAGCCTTCACTGAAACCTCTTTAGCTTCAACACCATTGTTTCATTTACACTAAATTCTATAAACTTCTTCTCTAATTATTCTTAGGTTATTATCTGTCCGAGGTAGAGTCTAAGGTCATTATACAAACTGGGGAAGCTTCATAATTCTTGCACAGTTCAGGACATACTGAAAATTGACAAACCCGGCTGTGAAGAGCACAATCCTAGAACCCGGTAGGAATAAGATTCAACTTGGGTCATCTATTTGGCAATCTTGGGGTTCGTCATACACAGACTGGCTTTTGGTAACTGCCTCTCAGACGTGGCATAAAATTAAAATAAGGAAATCATTGGGATAAGGGGATTCACATTTGTGGAATAGTAAGTGCTCAGCACAAATGCTAGTTTAATTATTGACTTCTTATGAGCTGAGTTGAGCTTTATGAATGAGCATCATTTGAACTCACCCATTAATTGTAGTTTTTTCCTTCCCGGAATTCTCAGAGGTTTGTAAATGGGAGTGACAGCAGCCACACTGACTAGTTCAGAAAGGCTAATTCCGACCACTTTGTAAACAACAGCCTTTCCCACCCCAGGGGGAACCAAAGAAGCCCCCATGCAAGTGGGGGCACTTTATGTTTGCTCTCTGAAAGGCAGATTTCTAGGGGCTGCTGAATAGGGTTCTTTCCCTCCAAAATGCAGCAATAGACCAAATATGTTTGGGACAGTCTGGTCCAGACCTAGACACCGTGATATCAGAGAGTCCATGAGTTGCATCTACATGTTCTCCAGGTTACACCCTCCAAAATGCCCAGGAGCTTCTACCCTCCACCTCCCATCTGCCCCCGCCCCCTCCCCCCCCACACACACACACAGAAATGTGCAGGACATCGAGCATCAAGTCTTGATGACCTGTGAAGAAGAGTAGGAAAGGGATTTCTTTCCTCTGCTAGTGGTAGGGCGTAAGAGATTTTATTTCATTGTATGGGAGCTGAAGAACACGATTAATCCGCTTGTTCTGCACACAGTCCCAGATCCACGCCCCTGGCCTGCAAACGAGCTCCAGGACCCCTCCGGACACCTCAGCTTTGTCATCTGGAAAACGAAGGAGTGAAGCCAGGTGCTCTCTAAGGTTCTCTTCTAGCGCCAACAATCCAAGTTCAAGGAAAACTTTAAGCAATTTAGAGAAAAGCCAGAGGAGAGGAGAGTGGAGGGGGAAACAATGGCCTTTTCCACTCATTCTGTTTTGCTCAGTTGAGCAGAAGAGAGCCCATGCAGTGTCATTTCTGATTGATGGGAAACAGCTCACAGCTAATGGATGAGGAAGGAAATGGTGGTGGCCTTAGAATCCTCTTGGTTCTACTAGAGTGAAACCACTGACACATTTTTTTATTTTAATCAAAAAAAGTTAACTCTGAGCAATTACGCGGTTGGCTCTGAGCAATGTTTTGTTCTCTCCCTGATAGCCATCTGTTTGGCAAACAACACAGCCATTTCAAGAATTATTGCAGAAAATTGTTGCAAGTGTCAGAGATGATGGTTCTCTCAGACTCAATCCAATTATCTGTTTCAGTGTGGTTACAGAAGGGGAGAGAGGATGAAAAAGATGTGTCTGAAATCCTCTCTTTCCTGTATCTTACCACTTTAACTGGTGGTTCTTAGGTGCAAGGTTCTCCAGATTTATCCCATTGCCCATCTTACAAGGCCCTCAGTCACTCTTTTATTTATTTTTGGTGTGTTTTCTCTTGCTGTACTCTTGACCTTTGCTCCTTTTCCTCCGGATGATTACTGTAGTTCTTCGTTGTTTACTTTTTTTCCAGTACCCCAACTTCCAATTTATTTACATGCTTCCCAAAGAATGTGTTTTGCCTGAAGTTCAACACAATCATCTCACTCCCAGTTACTAGTGAAAGCAATACTGAAATCATTTAGCCTAAATTTCTAATGCTGGATCATTTAGAAATTTGGAGAATTCTGTCATTTGAATATCAACCTTGTCTCCTGTTACTTCTGATCACACTTAGATTATAGGAAGTTTGGACTATTCAAGTCAAAAAACTAGGCACTTAAAAATATTTGTTGAATAAATGAAAACATGCTGACATTTTAACCAAGAATTTTCCCAAGGTAATTTAGATCCATCTTGGAAATAATGATTTTTGGAGATGTACCCTGTATCCTTAGAGGGTCTAAGCAGTATAGCTCAAAAAGGGAGATTAGCCAAGATCCAACAGTCAATCAGCTATCATTTATTTTGGTATACTGAAACTTTTAAAAATAAGAGAAACACTCTGCGTTCCCAGAAAAGCAAGAGGAAGTATCCATCGGGTCAATAGGAAACAGATGAGCACTTTTTAAGGTCATGGATGAATCCCCAGCAGGCACCGCATTTCTGGGAAACCCATCAGGTTTTCCCAGTGACCTGATCAGTAATAGTCTGCTGAGCACAAAATCTAGTGCCAAATAATTGAAAGTCATTAGCAGAATTAGGAGTTGAAAGGAAACAAAACAATGATTCTAGCACCATCATCTGTATAGCTATTTGTGCTGCTAAAATGCTTCTAATTAGTCACGTTTATGTTTCTATAATTTTTTGGAAGGTTTCAAGCCAAATAAGCATATGAAAAACGAAAACAGTGCAAAACAATTATTCACTGTTTTAATGTGTATGTAAAGGCAAAATGGACCTATGTGATCAGATGTTTTAAAATAACAGGGAGATACTATTTTAAATGCGTTATCAATACCGAGTTCTGACATTAATGGTTAGATAACAGAAATTCAATCTTGACTTTACTTCATTGCTATTGATTGTGTCACAGAATAGGGAGACGAGGCTTCTGAATACATTAATTGAGCAAATCCTCTTCCTTTCCCAACATCTAGAAACTTTTATCTTCATCTCCATGTTCAGGTGAATCAGGACATGCTTTGAGATGAAGGAAATTTAGATAAACAGTGACAGTTCTCTATCGTGGTGCCTTGTTCTCAATTAATAAACATCGACTTTTTGAGGAAAAAAAATAGGAAAGCTGCCTAACTCCCCACATTCTTGCATCATCCCATTTCTTCTCTCCTCTGCCTCCAGGCCTCCTCTCCTCACATGTCCCTAAAGAGTTTCACTGACACTAAAGACTCAGACTCTATGGTTCCTTCTTCCAGAGTTTGGACTTAATGGCTAAAATGGAATAGACCGTCCCTCAAGCACTGCATGCTCATTAATCAGTTTCTTGTTTACAAATTACTGTTCCTGAAAGTTTAGCCAAAGCCAATAGCTGCTGGTCATGTAATCATCCGGCCAGGGACCTTTCTTCATTTAGCAATCTCCTGGTTCCAGCGTTTGACAAATTGCCTACACCTTCTTCCTCTGAACCCCTTTCCTAGGTTGTTGGCTGGTTCTATTTCCCCACTGACCTTGTGAAAACTAGCATTTCCCCTCATCTTCCCCTTTCCTCACCTGTATGTCACTGAGCTCATCTCATCAGCAAACTTTTTGCAAGAAATTTCTAAATTTACATATAGAACTATGGCGTGAACCGGTCTTTTTCATACACAGAGCTACTCGAAACTCTGGCGACCAACTTACTGCATTTGAATAGAGCATTTTCTTGTACCTTTTGTTTTTTCTCCTGTCTTAACTCTTATCAGCTGCTCAGAGTTAATTTTTTCAAAGGATTCCTATCTGGAGAGCTACAGTTTCCTCACTTTTCTCTTTCACTTCCTGCTCAACGCTTTTCGCCTTGACCTTTAAAAGTCTCCTAACTGATCCCGGAGTCTCTACTTTGTTCCTCTCTTTTGCAGTCCTCTGCCAGGCCAACTCAGCTCCTGTTACCAGGTGCTGTGTGTGAAGCATTGTTATTCACACCTTTCTCCTGCTCTTGAGTTCTCTCTTTCCCACCCACCACCTGGAGAAGAAATAAACTCTGAATTTTTGCCATGAGCTCCAAATCTGTGGAACTAAGCCCCATGTGTTATGAAACAAAGTAGTAGAGGTTCTTATTGCAAAAATCTCGATGTTTAGTTTAGAAAGTGTCTGTAATAAATAAGAAACAAAAACGAATTATCATAGCAATTTGTTTTCCTGATTTTGTTGATTTCCTTGATGCCCTATTATTATAATGAAAGCAGATTGCAGGCCATTGCCAGCTTCATAAAACTCTTTTGATGTTATGTTTTTCCGTCTTATTTACATCACTCTAAACCTAGCCAATATTTAGCTATTAAAATTTGTCTTCACTATCCATCGCAAAATCCTGTTTCCGGAGATGCCTTCTCTGATCTTTGACTCTTTGGATCAGATATTAGTGCTAATGTTTGCAAAGCATGTTTAGTGCTAACTTGAACTTATTCTTCCTTAATGTATTAATACATTTCATGATTAATACTCTTCCCCTGCTGGGCGGAGCAATAGTCCCGCAGGTAGGGCACTTGCCTTGCATGCAGCTGACCTGGGTCCAATCCTCGGCATCCCATATGGTCCTTTGAGCACCGCCAGAAGTAATTCCTGAGTTCAGGCAGGCGTAATCTCTGAGCATCGCCAGGTGTGACCCAAAAAGGCAAAACAAAAACAAAAAACAAATCTCTTCCCCTGACCCATGGTTTTATAAATGGGTAATTTTCTTAGACATGGACCAAAAACTAAAGTCTAATATTCCTGACTCACATCATGTTGCATAGAATTTTCATGAGCCTTCAAGTTCAGGAGTTAATGACAGAAATTTGTAGGGAGTGGGGTTAAATGACTAAACGTTACTGTGCATCATAACTCCTTACATTGAGAGCAAGAATAAAGGAGGTATTATAAAATAGAAATGGGGAGAAACTGGAAGATGGGAGAAAAAGAGAAATTCTAACTTCCTGATGAAGATGACAAATACTCTAACAGCTCCAGGAGTGTGAATCTAAATTCGTTGCAAGGTTGCAATTCAAAGATTGGGGTGAAGTGAACGTTTTAGGTTGTTTAACCCTAGCATGTGATGTTAATAGTATGTGATCTGGTTCATAGTTGGCTCCATCCATTTTAGATAAATCAAGAAGACTAAAGTAGAATTCTGTCTCCAAAAAGGTGATGGAAAGCAAGATTCATCTAGATGGAGGTAACAGCCTAGAATTGTTAGTAATGGAAGGTGCTAGAAAACCAAGGAAGCCTAAGAGGTACCCAAGAGAAAGATGAACTTGCTACCTGAGATTCAAGAGCTTCATTTTGAATGCCAAGCAATTGAAAAAGATCTCCACCTGCCTCTGGATAAATAAACAGCATTACATTTTTAACAATTTTGGCTCCCTGTAAGCAGCTTGGCTCTGCCAAATTTCATTTTGTAAAAACTCTTCAGGAGATGGATTTGGAATGGAGATAGACTGATGTATTGGTAGCTTTGTCATGCATTTATATGGGTACATTGAGATTTAGTGAAATTTAATAGTGGGATATTAGGCCAGAAGAGAAACCTTCTGTTAGGACAAAAGCTCCGTCATGGAGGACCACAGTGAGACTGACTCTGTGAAGGTGACTAGTGGAGGGATGGATGGATTTGGTAGAGCCAATGCATTAGGGGCAAGTGGGTGTTGTGTGAAATTTAATAGTGAAATTTAATAGTGGGATGTTAAGCCAGGAGATTAAGGCAGAGAAACCTTCTGTTAGTATAAAATCTCTGTCATGGAGGACCACAGTGACATTGACTCTGTGAAGAAGGTGACTAGTGGATGGATGGAGTTGGCAGAACATTAGGGGCACATGGGCGTTGCCGCGACTTTCTTAAAAAGTGTCTGAGCATCATTTCCTGGGATGGGAGTTGGCTGACTTAGCAGAAGCAGAGAAGGTTGAGTTAGGTCAAGCCTTGGCCTTGAGACTGCAAGAGGCCGCTTGCCCTTTTACGGCCTCGGCTGAGCCTGAGATTTTTAACTGACCTAAGACAGTTTTACAGGAGCTGTGCAGGCAGTTTGACATGTGTCTGGATTAGCTCTAGAAAAAATGAAGACCCAAAGCAGTATCACGTGTTTTAACATGAGGCTAAACAAAGAGAGTGAGTTGCAGAAACAACACTGAAAAATATGACGAATTGGGGGAAGAATTAAAGGAAAATAAGTGTTGTTTGAACAAGATCTAAGTGTAGAATTCTCTTAGCAATGACCTCGGCTCTCTGGTGAAAAGAATGTTGATTTTCTGTGGGTGGCTCAGCAAGGGATGTACAGGACTCACAGTGAGGCTGGATACCCTTTTCCCAGGAAGAAAAGTGGGGAATGTTCAGAGCAGCTCAGGGCTGGCTTCAGTATGAGATGGGAGAGGGATCTTGGGGGTACCAGGCTCCCTGCTCGGTCAGTGATGCCACTTAGGAATGACTTAACTCATTCCCCAGGCTGGTGCTCATCCCCAGTGGAATCAGAAGGCCTCTGTTTGCATGTCAGCTTCCTCTTAAGTCTCCCCAAACCCCAGGAGAGTGGGCAGTGAGACAGCGGTCACCTCCATCTGTGACTATGTACAAGTAGATACTATAGATACTAACTAGCCTCTCTTCTTAAGGCCCTCTCCAAGAAAGTCACTTCCGGGAGCTTCCGTGCAGAAAGAAGCTAATCACCTCCATGGGAAAGAGGAAATATTATAGGCTTGTCTCTCTGCTGTGTCTCTGTTTCCCTCCATGGACTTTTTGTCTTTGTATATTTGTAGTATACCTCCTTGTGGTACTCGCCTGTTTGTCCACCTAAGGCATGTAAGGTGTAATAGGTTCTTGCTTGACTTTAACTTAAGTCTCTCAGACAAGCTTCAATCACCTCTGAGCTCTCTGGGACTGCTAGAAAGTCATGTGTGTTCCGGGGTGCTGTTCCCCACTCTCCTATCTAGTGTGTAACTTTGGAAGCTTCATCTATATCCCTCACCAAGCACTGATGTGTCCAGGTTGTTTTTTTTAATCAAGATACCTATGACCCTTGATTTCATGACATCCAAGCTTAGCTCAAGACAAGGAATCTGACAGAGCAGACAGTGAGCACAGCCCAGCCTCCCTGTATCTTCCTTCCCTCCTGGGAGCCCAGAAGCTCAGAGTCAAGACTGCAGCAGCCTCTCCCTCCCAGATCCCCTGGTGCTCCCCAGCCTCTGCTGCCCCCTCTCTCCCCTCCCCTTTCCCTTGCCCTGTCTTTTCACTCTCTGCCTCAGAGACCCCTTTCACCTCCACGGTCCCTGCATTTCTCTCTTATGAAATTGTAGGTCTGCTTGGTTCAGACTGTTCTTGCCTGGAGCCTTGCTAAAATTCCTGGGCACATGCATTATATAAAAAGAAGAGAGGAAAACACAAATTAATGTCTTGAAAGGTCATTTTCTCTATGTCTTGCAAACACTTTTATCTAGCTATCATATCAACCCGTTAACCTCTTTATACCTAAACAAAACTAACCTTAAACACTCCCTCCTAAGCTTTGTCCTTTGTCCTTGAATCAGTTATATTAATTCTCTCTGGACCACATCCAAACTCTTTCTGAAATTCAAAGATCAAAACTGGAATGGGTTCTCTGATAATGATCTGATAGAAGCAATTAAACTCTCCACTCATCATTTCTTTACTTTCCCTCAACCCCTACCCCGTCCCTAAATGAAAGCACATTTAGAGAGGGCGATGTGCCCTCTTTTCTTGAGTGTATTTCTGGGTATATATGTATATATATATATATACATATACATATATGTGTATGTATATATATACATACACATATTTATACCCAGAAATACACTGGGTATATATATGTATATATATACATACACATATATATGTTTCTTTTCAAGACAATGTTTAGAAAACTTTGAAGTATTACTGCTAGAAGCTTCCTGCTTCTTTCCATAAGAAATTCTTCTTTTCCACACACTTTATAAAGCTCAAAGCATGGAAAGGGGAGGAGGACAGAAAAGGATACAAGCGAAATAAAATGCAGATAGATATTTCTGTTCAATTCTGAAGATATCCTGACAATAGATGAAGTGAACAAGAAGCAACCACTTTAGTGGCCAAACCCCGTATAGTATCTACAAGCTTTTGTTTCCTCACTCCAGCAACCTTAAACCCATTCTATTAACTGAAAAAAAGGGGGAAGAAAGAAATGAATCTCAAGAGTGCTGTAAGGTCATCTAAAAAAGAGTCCAAGGTTTTTTAAAAGAGTCGTTTACAGGAGGGTAAAGAGGAAAATCATTTTAGAGGTCACTTAACCTAATAACAAGCAAAAACTCACACCAGCCGGTTTTTGAGAAGTAGCGGAAATTCCAAGCTCTGGAATCCCTTTATCATCAAGGGTTTTCTCCACTAGACAGGAATAGAAGATCCCCTATACCTGCTCCCTGAGCAACTTTTTGTGACCTTTCTCTTGTGTGGACAGTGCCAACCAGATGGACTGTTTCTCCGGCATGAGTTAGGTAATATCTCCAAACATGATGGGATGAGAGGCAGTCTCTGGCTTTACTTCCATGGCTTTTGCCCAAACTTGTCAGAATCTTCCATGAAAATATTTGTCAGATACTTCTTTGGCTTTGCCCAAACTTGACAGAGTCTTGTGGATAAGAACCTGAAATCAACAATGACCTAACCAAACATTTTGCGTCCTCTGTCGAGGCCAATGAAATTCTCATTTTTATAGTTTTAGTCTGTTGAGTACAATCAAGTTTCCCATCACCTGCCTGGTTACCATACACGGAACCCTTCTGTTCACAGTAACCCCGTCCATATCCAGAAACGCAGGGAGTGCCCTGTAGGGATCATTGGCATTTACTCTGGCTGTGAAGTCTGCTTAATCCTGCTTTTTCCATTTATAATGCACAGGCCTGTGGTCATTAAGAAAGACTATCTGAGCTGGACTCTCTTAAGCAAAGCTGTCTGAGTCATTTCTTCAATTAGGATTTTTCTGAATTTGACATAATATTCTTGGAATTAAATTCTGAAATCCAGTTAGAAAGCATGCTCAATAGAGCTGGTGATCCAATGACTACAATGTCAGATTTTGCTTCTCAGGCCTAGAAATTACCCCACCATGGATTCTGCTTTACTAAAATGTTGTGACTAATTCAGAGAATCAATTTATGAAAAAATTCTACTGTGCTCATTTTAATAAAAAGACAAAAAGAGTAATGGGGAAAAAGTCCCCTATATTTAAATCTTTTAACAGGGTTTTTGGTTTTCAAATCTTGGAATTTTACCATTATTTCTCTCTCTCTCTCTCTCTCTCTCTCTCTCTCTCTCTCTCTCTCTCTCTCTCTCTCTCTCTCTTTAAGCTTTGAGGTCAGTTGAACTCAGGACTTATTCCTGGCTCTGAGCTCACTCCTGGAGGGACTTAGGGGGGACCATATGGGTGCTGGGATTAAACTCCAGTTGGGTGTAAGTAAATCAAGTACCCTACCTACTCTGGCCCACTGGAAATTCACTCTTGCTACTCTATATTCTATATTGAATTTTTTGTAAATGTTTGTTAGATTTGGCATTTAAGAGTATTTTTAGTCTTTAAATTGAATGGACCTTTATCAAAAAATGAAATAAAGGTTCTCTCTCTTTTTAACCAATATAAGTAATCTGGACACCCAAGAAGCCACTTTTGCAGGATTCTTCCATTGCAACTTGCTGCTTTAGAAGCACAGGCAAAACCTTTGCATTTATTTCCACATCTACAAAATGTGTGTATTCAACTTAGTGATTTTCTTAAAGTAATTTTTATAGCAAACAATCTGTGATTTTATGTTAACACTAAGCTCAAAACTTTTATTGATACTAGGCACACATTGTATAAATTTTTGTGTAGAACTACCAGTTTAAAATCTGACACAAACCAATAGCCCAAGGCCTAAAACATGGTGAGCTCTCTAAGACTGATTCATCAGACACATGTAGAATTAAGTTCTGGTCTTAAGAAACAGGCTCTAATATCTCGTCTCATAATTCCAAGATTGTATGTCCATAGCTTCGAGCTCAGAAGTAATTAAATGTGAAATGGTCTCATTTTGGCATGGGGAGAGAATCAGCTATCTGGATAAGAGCAACGTGTTTTATTTTTCTGTTTGATCTTATTGTTTTAATATTTTAAAGCCTTATTTTATTTGTTAAATATTTTATTGCAGTTGCAGTAACCTGATTCCAATAGTGTTAATGTTCATGCTTTTTAGTAGAGAGCTATTGTAGCTCCATCATCACCAAAGTGCAGACAACCTCCTGTCCCTATCCTGTGTTCCTTTCCCTCTAACAAATTCCTTTGTTATGATAGCACCAGTGTGACTGCCTATGCCTGCACCACTACAGCAGGCTCACCACCATATGCCTCCGTCTCCGTTAGCTCAAGCGCCCTTCCCTCCCCCAGCCCCGCCCTCTATCCTAGCCTCTCAGATCACAGTTCTATTGACCTGACCTTCTCTAGTTCATGGTTGCTTCCCACTGGGGAGTGTCCAACCCCTTGCATTATTTCTTTATATTCCATATCCAAATGGGATTATCTGTGTGTCTTTGTGACTCATTTTTCTTAGCATGTCTTTCTCCGTTTCTACCCAAGTTACAGCCAGCACACTGCAGGTTTCATCTTTTCCCATAACTGAGTACAATTCCATTGTATTCCACAATTTGTTGTTGGACAACTTGGATTGTTTCCAGGTTTTGGCTGTTGTAGTCAGTGCTGTGGTGAACATAGGTTGTATATGTTCTTTCCATTTGTGCTTTGTGTAATGTGTGGTGTGTATGTGTGTGTGTGTGTGTGTGTGTTGTGTGTGTTCTTGGGGTTGATGCCCAGGAGTGGAATCGCCTTGTCGTGTGGGAGCTCTTGTCTTATTTCTTTTCAAAGAGAAACCAACCAACAGACCTACCAGTAGTAAATGAAAATTTTCTTTGGCCACATCCCTGCCAACACTTATTATTTCCAGACTTTGGGATATAAACCATTCTCTCTGGTGTGAGGTGAGAGCTCCTTACTATTTTGACCTGCATTTTCCTGATAACCAGTAATTCCAAACATTTTTCATTTGCCTGTTAGCTGTTTTTGTGTTATTCTTGAGGAAGTGTCTCATCATTTCTCCTCCTTTTTGATGAAATTGTTGTGGAGCTTAGAGAGTGCTTTACAGGCTTCAGACTGTCTTTACTTTAGGCATCGTCTGTTGTGCTGTGCAGATGCTGCTTAATATTGTCCCATTTATTTCTGCTTTTTTTTTCTCTTTGCCGCTGGAGTTGTGTCATTGAAGACTCCTCTGCAGTTAAGATCTTGGGGATTTCTGCCTATGATTTCCTCAGTGCGTTTTATAAGAAATGAGATGCTACTTAGGCATTTAAGCCAATTTAAATTGACCTTTGTGTGTGGCGTGAGATTGGGGGTCTTACTTCTTTTCGGTATGGTTATCCAGATTTCCCAGCACCACTTATAAGAGGCTTTTTTCTCCATTTAATACCCCTGCCCTTGCTCCTTTCATATAAATTAATTGTCTATATACCTGAGGGATTATATCTGGACTAGCAGTTCTATTCTATTCCATTGATAGTTTTTCTTTATCTTATTGCCAAATGGTTTTTATGACTACAATTTTGTGTTAAACCATCCAAAACCATAAAAGAAGGGGAATAACAAATATAAAGTGAAGAAAATAAGAGTTTGTTTTTTAACTTTTCTTCCCCTTTGGAGGAGTTTGATAACTTCTAATGGTTGAAGGAAGAATGTAACAAATGAATTAGTAATGAAACACTTCCCAGTGGAGGGAGTTAGGAAGGCCCTAATCTTTGTTCTTTGATGTCTGGAAGGTTTGTTGGGTCCCTGCAGAGGGGAACTTGTGTTCTAGGCTCAGCTCTCAGCACTGACAGAAGAAGGAAAGCAAATATCATCAAGTCGTGCTCATTGTATTTTATTTAAAGAAATAAATGTCTCTGCATGCAGGCAGTGATGTGTTTAAAAGAGAGACATTTCCTTTGCCTCATTTCTATTTTAAGTGATTGCTTTGACATGTCTTTGAAGGGAAAAAATTATGTTCAGTTCTGCAGAGTCAGTCCCTTCCCTAAATGTCTGAGCATGTCACACTTTGTCAACTTGCACTGGTAGCAACACAGTGGTTCGCTGCATGGCCATCTACCCGTCAGGGATGACTAAGAGGAATGACACTAGATTGCCAGGGTACACGGCAAGGAAGTCACTTACTAATTATTGGTCCTCATCTCCGGGTGAGAAAGGGACTAATGTTTTGACTTGAAACGTCTTCTACGGGGCCGGAGCGATAGCCCAGCAAGTAGAGCATTTGCCTTGCACGGCCGGCCCATGCCAGCCTGGGTTCAATCCCCGGCATCCCATATGGTCTCCCGAGCACCACCAGGAGTAATTCCTGAGTGCAGAGCCAGGAGAAACCCCTGAGCATTGCCAGGTGTGACCCAAAAAGCAAAAAAAAAAAAAATAATAAAATAAATAAATAAATAAAAAGAACCGTCTTCTACAATTTGCACATGCAGACTGCTTAAACTTCATTTGTGACCATGAAAAGTGCCCATTGTGCTGTTCTTAGCAGGAAGTAACTCTCAATGCACCCCTCTCTGCCCTGGGGCACAGCCCAACTTTTAGTTCCGTGGCACCACCTGGTCCATGTGGCTTTCCATTCCAGTTGAATAGCAGGAGGGTTTTGTGCATGACGTTATTAGTGTACTTTGGAATCTCCAGATACTGAAGTAAGCAATCAACAAACTAATTGAATTATAAAACTGGCCCCTCCTCAACACGCAGAAAGACAATCTTTTAATTCAGCAATTTTCACTTGGTAGACAACAGGCAGACTGGAAAATGTTCAATATGTTCTGGCAGTTAGAAAAATAAAAGGGGGGGCCCGGCATCTGGTAGCAATCAGTCCCTGTATTTGGAATCAAGGGTTCATACTCCTTTCTACTTACATTTCTGGCAATGCTTTACTTCATGGCCAAAGCCCATTTTAGTAACCTGGCTGGGGAAAAAGAGTGTTGCTCTCTACTATAATACTGGTAGGCTCTAATGAATATCTAGGCTCAAATGAATATCTAATTTAAGTTTGTAACCGGGCGCTAATATTTATATTAACATGGATGAATGGATGCTCTGTAGTCAGAGCCGATCAGCAGTATCTGAGTAGGTGGCTATGTTATATATCTAATCTCTCTGTAGAATGGTAGATTAGATAAATAATGGGTGGGAGTTGGCCACACCTGTTGGTGTGCAGGTGTTTACTCCAAGCTCTGTGTTCAGGGGTAACTCCTGGCATGATCAAGGGACCATATGCGGTGCCAGAAATCAAACCAAGTTGGGCCAAAAAGCAGCTGTATGAAAGTCTTGCCTCCTATACTTATTCTCCAGTCCATATGTTAACCATGAGAGAGAGAGAGAGAGAGAGAGAGAAAACATGGTTTCAATAAAGGTCGACATTTGAACAGAGAACTTTGTCTTTAAAAGTAGACAGAAGAATGTTTCGTGAGAATGACATTGTGGTGCTGGTAATAGCTGGCGTTTTCCAGGCCTGTTTCACACCTGTATCTAGGCTAAGTCAGTCTTTTGCATTTTTACTCAATTATTCTAAGACTCCTATTGTCCCTGTGCATATGGGAAAATCATAATAGAAAAAGATTATTTGTTAATGTGCATTTCGCTAGCAATGGCTGGAAATGGGAGAAGGGAAAAATGCAACATCACTACAGACTGTCTCTTTTGTGCATCCTGAAAATTCGAGGGGACCATAAAGTCCCCTATTCAGTCCACTTTGGTCCTCTCTCAGGCTCTGCTTTGCTACCCACCCCACAGGCCTGCATGGTCCCTTACTCAGCCTGTCCACAACTACCCGAGAAATGGAACAAACTGCTTTGAGAATTGTATTTTTTCTCTTTCCCAGAATTGTTGAAACTTGAGAGTTATTTCCAACCATTCTTTCCCACCAGACTATGGGGCATGGTTGCTCTGAGATTTGAAATAATTTCAGATTACTCTGTGGCATGTTTGAAATCATTGTGACCATGTCCTATCTATGTTTGGTCACTGGGGTATCACACAAGCCAATTATTGGACAGAGGCAGAGACACATTAAATTGATACCCAAGAAGGACCCTGCCTGAGGCCACTCCCCAGAGTGGGCAGGCCTACTCAAAGACTGGAGGCTAGATGAGTGTCTAACAACCCTGTCTGTGTGCTTGGTTTTCTGCACTATCTAGAAAGATTCTAATTCCAATCCTGAGACATGTATCTATCAAACAGTTGAGCAATAATTACCATTACTGACTGACTGTTTTATTCCAGAAAGTTGTCTTCACAACTTTCTACTTTTTGGTTTCTTATGTCATACCTAGAGATACTCAGGGGTTACTCCTGGCTCTGCACTCAGGAAGCCAACCCACGTTGGCTTCATGCAAGGCAAACACCCTACCCACTGTACTAACACTCTGGCCTCCCCATCTGTAGAGGCTTTCTTAAGTGCTAATCACTTGTATACCTGGGATACTTCATTGCAGTTCTGGGGAAGCAGGTCTAATTATGGTCATTACTGACATGGTCTTAGAAGAAAGTTACAGAACTTTCTCAGAAACCCTTAGCTAGTCAATACCTGAACCAAGTTCAGATCACCATGATCTGAGCCAAGGACCTGCTCCCTGCTACCACACTGCCTGATATGTGCTTATGAACTAAAGAAATTTACTTTATGGAAATGTAAAAAAAAAAGTTTTCAAAGAGCCCAAAGATGTTATGTTCATATGTGGTTTAAGACAAGAATGAAATGTTTCTCTGGGAGGAGCAATATAGGAAACCCGAGCATGCTAACGAGCCCATATTAGGGAAGACATAATCTAGGAGAAGGACTCTTCCCTGGGTCCCATTCAAAGATTACAATGCCTTAACATCTTCAGCACTATTTCCTACCCAGTGTGCAAAGGGAAGTTGAATAAGCAAATACGTTGCTGGTTTTATAGGCCACAGGAGTCCTGCAAGTCTAGATAAGCCTCCATTTTGCTCAGCAGGGAAAAACCTAGGGCTTTCTGTAGGTTTCACCAAATAGCAAGGAAACACCAGACTTCAACACGCCAGTGTAGGGCCAATTGGGTGTTCCAGTCACAGTTAGGCTCCTGTTTGAAAAAAAAAAACTGTTCTTCATCCAAATGAGACTATGAATATGATTTGTGTCTGGTCAAAAATGCCTATCTGAGGTTTTCAGGGGCTGCCACTAGTTGAAAGAAGACCATGAAAACTCAGCTTATGTAGAAGTAACATTGATACGACATATTTTTCTAAGACTGAACACCCACCCGTTTTAAGATGAAACTCCAGAGGAGGCATTCGAGATCAAACCACCTCCAGAAAATAGAGTGTGATTGGAATCATGCCTGGTGATGAGCCAGATCATAGAAAAGAATTTCCATTGTCGGGGCCGGAGCGATAGCCCAGCGGGTAGGGCATTTGCCTTACGCAGCCGGCCTGTGCCAGCCTGGGTTCGATCCCGGCATCCCATATGGTCCCCGAGCACCGCCAGGAGTAATTCCTGAGTGCAGAGCCAGGAGAAACCCCTGAGCATTGCCGGGTGTGACCAAGAAAAAAAAAAAGAATTTCCATTGTCAAATCAAGCCAATGTCGCACATTTCAGATTTGCTATAATTACAGCTGCTGCTAAGTCCAGTTATCCCAGCCTGTGTTTTTACTTATACAGAAAAGAGTGCCCTGCCAATAAGGCTCCCCTTTAAGATTAGTAGTTCTCAGTAGAGAGACTCATATGCATCCCTGCCAGAATAGCAGTAGACGGGGCCGCAATAATTTATGAGCTGAACTAAGAGCCCGACGCTGAGTCTGACTTTGTTCCACTAATCTATGGTGGGAAGTATGACATGTCAGATGTTCTGTCATTTTAAATGCCAAGCCATTTCCATAACTCATGTTCATAACTCGGGAACACATCCTATAGACTCAGTACCCAGAGAGCTGCGTTTAAACGTGCCAGCCACGTCTGTTTGCCTCCTAACATACTGTTTCAGCGTTCCATTTTCCTAAGACACATTTAGTGGGTTATTTTTATGGGCTGATCCATGTTTTGGTTTTTGTTCATGCCATCCGCTTCTTGGTGCTGTTGTGCTTCCTGAATGCTGCCTTGTAAACACAGATGCATGCCATGTGCGGCTCCTACCCGCGTCCCTCCCTCCTGACACCGCGAAGCAAAAAGGAGCCTCCTCTTTTAATATTGTTGATGTCGTGCCGGGAGAAAAAGAAACACAGAGGATGCAATTAAGGCTTTTAGCATAAAAAACTTCATCTGCAACAGCTGCCTTGTAGAAACTGTGTGTTGTGATCAGAATATTGAAGGTTGAGTATCTTTTACTGTGTGAACGCTGTCCTCTGTTCTTCTCTTCCTGACTCACCCTGTCTAACAGCAGGCACCCCCAGGGAGCACTGGACGAGTCCGATGACCCCGAAACAGGCTGTCTCCCTGAGAACAAGCCAACTTCTCGACACTTCTATCCTGTCGCCCTGCTCCTTGTCAGCTCACACCTGCTAGTTGTGTGGCTCATTCTAAGTCTGGCTTTACTCTTAGCCAAATACCAATAAGCTTCCTGTTGTATTCCTTTATTTTCTACCAAATTACCATGGACTTTGAGTTATGGGGACAATGCTGTACTATTTCTACATTTTCAGATTCACAAAATTTACAAGAAGAAAAAATGTTTGCGTTGTGTTGGGTTTTTTTTCCTAAAATCTTAACAAAAAAAAAATACAAAAAAATACCTACAGACAAAAAAGAAGTACTATGCATTAAGTGAATTATTTTGCTCTGTTGTTCATGGAAAAGTGTTTCCCATTATTAACTAGCTCAAGAAGAATTTTTAAATTACTGTCTTTGGAATAAGACAAAGAACAGAATCCTGAATGCTTGAAGTTCTGCACCTCCTGTTCCTCTGCCCATGAAATTTGCTAAGGAAATTGAGACTGAATTCGCACAATCCACTGAAACCCCAGGACGAGTCCTAGAAATGGGGGAGGTTCCAGAACTCTTTCCACTGTGCTACCATCACTGTCGCCATCCGCTGATAGACTCTTCTGTTTGGTTTCTTAACCTGTGTGCTGTGTTATTTCTTTGCTGCAGTTAACCCTATGTGTCAAATAACTTTCCGGAGAGAGTGGCCAGTTTATGTTTTGTAATTAACGGAACCACTTTGTAACTATGGTTTGGGTTGAGTTGGCTTTCAGAACACTTTTCTATTTTTTTTTAACAAGGCCTCGTTTGTGTCTTGATGCTCCATTTTCAACACCTGTGACTTTTGTACTGTTCTGCTCAAACTATGTTCCTTTCTAAAGCTGAAACTTGGACCAGGCTATTCAGAAAGCCATTTTACTCTCTCTGTTGCACAGTTAAACTAATGAGGTAAAATAGAGATAAAACTTTCCTTTGAAAAATCTATAGGGCCAGACTTAATAAATTAAATGCCTTATTCCTAGAACCTGCATCCTTAGGGCTACATATAGATTTTTAATGTGTTTTTAAAGAGACGGGAAATTAAGGGGAAAAGTTATTTAAAAGGCAGATATATTTATGAAACTAAAGTGAAGTTGTATTGTGGAGCAAATTATATTTCAAGAGTTTGTTAAAAGCTTAAGTATCTGTTCAGAACAAAGAGACTTTCGTCATCTCTTTCGGAGGGCAATAATGGTATCGGGCCTGGCCTAGGATTTAATTTTGTAAGATGTATCATCATTTGTGGAAAAAAATGTAGAGTTGATCTTTTTGTTATTTTTACTTGGACTGTTGCTGCAACTCTGCATTGAGCAAATAAAGCATATTTCTTTATTCCGTTTCATGAAGTTGTCCTTTTTCCCCTTTTCCCAGAGAAGGATGCCGCATAGAGAATGTTCTGAAGAATATCCAATGCAGAAAGTATGCTTTCAACATGCTGCAGCTGATGGCTTTCCCCAAGTACTACCGACCTCCAGAGGGCACTTACGGAAAAGCTGACACCTAAGTTTCCATCACGTAAATAAACAGGGACACAAACACGCTGCACTTGGAAAATCTCCTGTCCTCCACCTCTTATCAAAACACTGTCGTAAAGTTGTGAAACAAGGCAATTAGGGGATGTAGCCCCCTCCTCCATAGAGGAATCACTGAATTGGCGGTACTCCCGAAAGTTGCCATTTTTTGAAATCCTCAGAGTGCGTTTCTAGTGTTAATCTTCTATGTAGTCATCTTCAATGGGTAAGATCAACTTGGAAATGTGTGTTTCATTGAATGGGGCCTTTCCATGAAAGGACGTTTGGAGGGAAGAGCCCTACTGTGACGCTGCGGCTACTAGAATGGCACTTGCCCCTGCCCCCAAGGCAAGTGCAGGGAGCGTGCCAAGGTCAGAACCCAGACCTCACTGGTGGGATTTTACTTCTGTGTTCTAGGGAACCGAGTTTGCTAGCTCTGGACTCTGGCCCATGGAAGCCATTTTTGATATGCTTCTTCAACCTGGAGGCGTTAGTCAAGACGGGAGTTTGTCCTGAACAGGCAGAGGAAAGGCCCTGTTGGTAATGTGGTGTCAGTGTTTCTCAGACACTGGGTTACTTTTCTAAACTAGGCCCTGGGGTTGGAGCTCTAGAAGGTGCACTGCAGAAGGGTCAGTAATACAAAAGGCACAATGTGAGAGGGATGGAAAGGCTGGGAAATTCGCGATGACCAACTGGTTCATCCCATCAGCCTGCACTTCATGGAGCCCAGCTCATGAAAGGCAGTTGCTGGCTTGGCAGCCTTTTCTGGCAATCACTAGTGGGTAGGGGGCAAGAGACCTAATAGATGTAACGTCAGTTTGCTCAGTCTGACATGGAGAGAGGTTGCTGTAGGGGTGGGCAAAACCTCCCAAAACGCATACTGTCAGAGCTCATGAAAAACCTGAGTGATTGTTACTGTTAACCGGAAGTTTACATTTGCTCTCACTCAGTAAAATGGTACCCAAATGCCCCCAGATTCAAAACTGCTACAGAAATGATGTCACAGGATCATTCTAAATGAGGGAGATGAACGCCACCTCCCCAGCCACCGTGCTGGATAATTTCTAAGCACAGCAGTCACAGTCTTTCTTAACATTTTCAGCCTTTGACTTTTCTCTCCCTTCAAATGGTCCCGGTAGAGCTGGCAGAACGGTTCCAGCCTTGGATGTGTGCAGACTAGGGTTCGATCCTTGGTACCACCAAAACCAAACCAAAAAAGAACAAGGCTAACTGCTGTATTCAGTCGGTGTGAAATGTGGGGACAGTGACTGTTAACTAGAAACTGGTGCTTTCCACTAGACCTAAAGCTTAGAAGAGAGGTCTGAGTAAATGAAACAGCTTAGCTCCCAATTTGAAGACTTTTTAAGAATATCTTCTTTCCCACACGCTGAAGAAGCAAACTTTCAAGTCTTGAAATCTGCTTTCCAGAGTGTGAAGCTCCCTTGTAAATGCCTGGGGTATATGGTTTAGGAAACTCTTGGAATGCCCACAGTCAGAGATGCTTTTGCTGGGACTTTCCATAAGTTAATGTGAGAGCTTCTTGGCAGGATGACTCCCAAGATAAAGGTTCAGACAAATCTCAAGACTCATGTGGGGATTTTCAGATTGCTACATCTCAGGTGACTGAGGGGCTTTTAGAACTAGCATCATCTATCATTATAATTAATGACCTGTGGACATTATACTGAGACAGATGCCAAATAATTCACAAGCTTTTGCTTGCAAAGATGCTGTGTACAGAAAGGCCTATGTGTGCATAACCTCATCACGGTGTTCTCTTTTATACAACATCCTGCATTTCAGAATAACTCGTAACTTGCTTGATTTCATTTGAAACAGCAAGATTTGTGGTCCCTTTTCTTGTGTGACTGGATTTAAGAAAAAGAGGCTGGTATACCAGACATGTCCTTGAATAACCTTGAGGCCTCATTCAGTGTACTGAAGAGCAGCGCTCCAAGAGGCCCACCAGCAAATACTCTTAACAAAACCTAAGTCGTATTAGTTTGTAAAATGAAACCTTTTGACTCAAATATGGAAAAAGCACTCATTCACTGGAAAGCCACAGGAGTGTTTCTTTTTACTGAAAAAATAATTTAAATAAATACATATTGAAAGTTCCAAAGGGCTGCACTGTAATATAATTGCATGTGCATTTGCCTTTGTACTTATTAGCATAGTAAAAAAAATCTCCTATAGAAAAACCTATATGTGTGCATCCATTTTATGGGTCACACCCACCTGTTCTGGGGCCCCAGTGTCAGCCTTGGTAACACTCAGCCCAGTAGTACTGGAAGGTTACCAAGACCACCTCAGCAGGATATAAAAACTATAAGGAAAGGTTAGCCTAACTGGAGTATCACTGAAAACATGCTTCAGGCTCCACTTTTAATTTTATAATTGTTTGCATTTGCTACAAGCTGAATAAAATAATATATAGCAGTGTCCAGATGCTAATAAATATAACTCCATTGGAACCTGAACTGTTTGATTAAACAAATTAAGAACTAGCAGTTGGCTAACTCACCACAGATGTTTTAGGCAGTTGATTTCCGAGCAGGGCAATCTATCATTTGCTTAGTTCAATAGACACACCACCTTTTGTAATCCTTTAGGAATAAACTAACTTTCATCATAGATTTACGGAACTAGTAAGAAAAATTTCCCTTAGCAGTCACTGAGGGAAGCAAACCTATTGAAACAAGACATCTTTAATAGCCTGGAGGGAGTGTACAGATTATGGCCAAGTGAAAGGAATAACTGTGAGGAAGATATGGAGTTGATTGACAAATTTATCATGAATTTACACATGTAACCCAACTGCAATGGGAAATGTGCTCTCTCCTGTTTATGTTTCACTGTCTTCCGAAGCCCCAGTATCTATGGTATGTTTTTTCTTTGTCAGCTTTAAGTTATAACTTTCTAGCCAAACAAATGTTATTCTAGCAGAGACTGTCTTTCAAAGTAGGAAAATAAAATAAATGTTTTCAATAAAACATTGGTGATGAAAATTAACCTTTTCAATAAAGAATTTAGAAGTTAAGGTAAGGAAGCAAAGATTTTTACTTTGAATCTAGCATACATTCTCACTCTTTAAAATTTATATCTAAGTAAGTAAAAGGAAATCTGAAGCTAAATTTAGAGTAATTTAAGTCTACATCTAAATTTATTATGTAGAAGAATCAAATTGTATCTGGTTACTAGTAACAAGGAGGAAGTTGGGAAGATTGACAACAAAAAAAAATAGAGCTTGTAACCCTGAGAATGAATCATAGATTCCGCAAATACTTGATCTTTACATTTAAAAAGGAAAACCAGACTCACAGTTTAGGGCCCAAGAAAATGAAAATTGAGGGATAGAAGATGGTTCAGGAGATGCTGTCTCATAAACCACATCTTGTATTTCGGGACTACATTCTTAAAGATTTTCTACTTATTTGTCGTAGAAGTAAATTGTCTGAACTGCTCCAAGGTCACAAAAGTGTACAACTCAACAGTGCATCTATGATATAATTAACAATATTGAACCAAATATTGACAGGATTATCATGCCATCTGTCTAATTCTTGTGGTGCTTTTATTAGACCTACCAATATTTCAAAATATTCCACTTTAATGAACTTTCATACTTTTCAAACTATATTTCTAGAGCTAGACAGGCAGTTCTGGTTCATGGCACTGTGAAGGCCTTTGTACACATTTATTTCACACATGAATATTTCATAACTTTATCTAACCTAACATTCAATCTTCGAATCCTGTGGTACTTATCTAACACATTGGCACTTGTTTTTCGATGTGAAGTGCATGTTCTGAACCAATACTTTGTAATCCTAGACACAGGTAGACTAGACAATTTTATATTGGCATTTAAAGAGGTATCATTTTGTTTTACTGTTCTGTGTAAACCATATCCATTGTACACTGTGTGTATATTTTTGTTTAAATAAATGTGATTTTTTATTTTTTATGTTTCTGCCTTTTTCTACCTATTATATTTTTCATTTTCATTAATATAGCAATGTCTGAAATTAATTAAAATGTCAGAAGCATAGTCTAAGCAATAGTACATAGAGAATCAACTGTTTTATGCTAAACCACAACGATAATGCCAGGGCTGCATTATTATAAATTTCATCTTAAATTCACTAGCAGAATGTACCTTCTAAATTGCTATTCTCTAAAAGCATGATCAACCACACTTAAAAAAAATTTCCAAGAACCCAATGTCACTGTTTCAGAACTAGGCAAATCATTGATCTTTGTAGCCTAGATTATATTAGTGTCATTTGTGAAAGGGAATTAACTTTTCCTTATAGGTTATTTGCATCTAATCATTTATAATTCATTATCACAGATGCTGTGAAAGTCAAATCTCAAAGAGTTTTAATTAGGTCTCATTGCAAAAAAATAAAATAAAATTAACTAAATGAGTCTCCTGCTTGCCAACAAAAAAGAAAGTTTTTAAGATCTGGAACATGTTAAGAATATATCTGCACAGGAGGCCTTTCTCTTCTGCAATGACATCATCATCATCATCATCACATGTTTGTACTCACATGTCTTTCTGCATTTGATCAAGTACAATGCTGCAGGGCTCCCCACGGTAAATAGTGCATAATAAATTATCACAAGAAACTTCCTGCCATAAATCCAGTGATTAACTTAGTAAAGTACCAGCATACTCTGAAACATTCATGGAAAGTTTCTTGAGTATTATAAGGAGCAATGTTACTTAGAGTTTAACAAGGGTCTCAGAAGATTTGCTCGAAGGTCCTAAATGGATACATCCAGAGTGAAACCAAGAGGATGAATAGATACAGCGGAAGCCCCAAATACACCGGAAATGACTACATAGAGCAGCTTCATTCTAAGTCGAGTAGACATGTGAGCGTGATCACAAATCTGTCTAGCAACAAAATCTGACTTCTGTTCTCTCGTGTGTCTTGATGAATTAAGGTGATGCAAAAAGCAAGTTTTAAAATAAACTTTATGTGAAAAGTGGAGGAGAGATGCTAGAGGATATTTGGGCAGGTAAACAACTATTGAAATTTAATTTCTATTTCCCAACTGTTTGCTTCCGCTATATCCCTTAGTTTCAGAATTAAATTATAGCCTCAGTGATCATCTTTGGCCTAGGATCATGGTTCCAAGTTGACCACAAGCCACCTTCTCCTTTGTGATCCATCTCCTTCAACTTTTGAGTGTCCTCTTCCTGCATCTTGTTTCTTTGCTAAATATTTAGTGTTTTGTATTTAGAGTCCCACCCTACAGCAGTCTATTTCAAGCCCAGGTATGCCTGTTCCAGGGACTCAGATACATGGGGCAGAGCTGCTACTGGTTCTCCCTGTGCAGAGCTGATCATGAGGCACCCAGAAGGGAAGACAGGTTCTAGCGCTGGCCTGCAACCCCAGCAGAGCTTCACAAGGAGCCATAGGAACCCCAACATCATGAGGGCCACCATTTTCAATATCCGGACTTCACAGCTCCTCAGAGCTCCACCCAAGAGAAAAGCCAATCTCTCCCTATTGGTTCATCAATAAATGCATGAGATGAGAGGCTACTACAAGAGTATCCCACCTGCATGGCAGAGCCTGGCAAGCTACCCATGTCGTATTTGATATGCCAAAAACCAGTAACAATTATAGACCTCATTCCCATGACCTGAAGGAATTCTTTGTGTTCCTGGAGTGAGCAGATGTCCTTGGGCTACACTAGCACATGACAGGATGTGTGGAGATGTTACTGGTGCCCACTCCAGCAAATTGGTGAACAACAGGAAGACTAGTAATACAAGTTTTGTATTTAGTCTCAGCCATTGCTTTTGCTTCCTCTGCCTGATGCTTGCTCTGAGAAATTGTCCCCAAAGTCTAGATTTTATCACTTTTACTATGGTGGTCTTAGAAATCTTCAACCATTATCTCTTAGGAGTGAAACTAGTTCTTCTAATAGAAAAATCCCAGCGCTCCGATCGTGGGCGTCTGAGACAGAACAGCTGAGTTCAATGTCGCTTCCTCCACAGACATGTCAAGTCTCTTAACTTTACTGTGTCTTCCCATTATTCTTTACAAGATGAGGTAAGGTGAGTGTGACTTAGTTTTTGCTTAACAACGACAAATGTATGGGGGAAATGTTTGTGTCGTGCTTTTACCCAGTCTCCATTTGAGGGGGTCTGTCCATTTTATCAAATGGTTTAAACCCTGCTGTCAAACAACCTGGAACTTAAGAGGCAGAGCAATATCAGCTGCATTTTCTTGGCATTTACTGTGAGTATTTAAGGCACCAGTGAGAAGCACCTACACCCTCTCGGAAGTCAACAAAAACAGCCATGAACAGAAGCTGCTTCACCCCTTGGGCTAAGCCTGGGGAGCAGCCAGGCACCCTGCATGTTGTTTTCTAATTCCTTGTCGGGGTGACTGTGCCTGGAGAGGGTGGAAGCCACAGCTGGGCAGCATTTCCCAAGCCCAGTGACAGGGATAGTCCCAGACAACTGGTCAGAGCAGTTTGGGGTCAGATATCTAGTAGATATCTTCTACGATGAAGTTCCAAAGCCTTTGCTATGATAGTATAAATGCCAAATTCCCTGTCTTGCTGGCACTAAACTTTTTTCTGCCAAAGATCTGGGTCCTATTTCCAGGAAATGTCCCCAGCCTGCGGGTCCTCATTCTATCCCCCTTTCGGTAGTTGTTGATAACTAACTTATACAACTTTGATTTTTCAGTTGAGCTACAACAGTGCCCTCACAAGGACCTGCTAGCTATTTGTGAATGTGTGTTTGGGGATATTTGGGGGTTGTCCTACCTTCTCCCCTCCACCCCTGGTTCACAAGCAACCCCCTAAATGTCCTGTCACTGTGGGTCACAGACTCACATGCTCAGAGCAGCTCCTCTCCAGCTCTGTAGCTGTGTTAGCTTGGCGTCACACCCTCATCTGTCTCCCATCTGTGATACCTTGCAGTCATTGCCACAGCTATTTTTTGCTACTTTCTTTCCAGTCTGCTCTTAATGACCACCATTATATTCTATCCAAACTAAATAAAATTTGGTATTCAAGTAAATCCACACTTAGTGTTTTCTTTCAGGGTTTATTTTCTATCCCGAGAATGTCTAGGCTCCATATATGTCACGGTAGGCGTTTGTAGAGACAGCCAGCGTCCTTTCCCCAATCCGCATAAGCAATCTTCCACTTTATCTTTATTTTCTTTACTTTCATCTATTGACAAACCATTGCTAAAAAAGTTAAGCTTGGTGATATAATGAAATTTTAAAAAATTAAAAAATAATAAAAAAAATTAAAATGTAGCCTGTTTTTATTTTGAAATAATCTTACCACACCAAATAGAATCTTCTACAATATTTTCTATATAATTCATTCATTGATACATTTATGCAATTTTTTTTTCCTCTCAGGACTTTATATTCTACCAGGTTTTCGAGGTTTTACTTGTGCTGGTCAAATAGAAACCTTATAGTTAGTTTATAGTTTCTGTAAGGTTTCTATTTGACCTGAACAATTAAAAAAAAATAATTTATTGATCCATTAGACTCTCAGAATTAGAATCAGAAGTCTGCTCTGCTATTTTGTTTCTAGAGGTCACATATCATGATTCTCCAGGTTTACTTCTGACTCTGTGCTCAGGGATCACTCCTGAAGGTGCTCAGGGAACTGTATGTGGTTCTGGGGACAAACCAGCGTCAGCTGCCCCGCAGGAGGTCCTGCTGGATAAGGTAGTGCAGAGACGACAGAGAGAGCAATGGAGATTCACAGAATATGTGAGGTAGCAATGGCCCGGACGTTGCTGTCAGGTTGGTGGGGGAGGGAAACAGTGGAATAAGTAATTAAGGGTAAGGAAGGCGAGTGGCCTTTCTGGTTTGAGCAGCTGAAAGATGATGCTTTTAAGCCAGACAAGGAAAGCAGAAACAGGTGTGGGGGGCGAACTCCACAGGCCCCAGCAGAAGGTGAGTACAGTCCGTTATGGATTCAGGAGAAGAATCCGTATCTGTATCTGTCACAAAGGTAAGTGAACAGAAGCCCTCAAATGCAGTCACCGTCTCTTATGGAAAGTACCAAAACCTGACTTAAAGTAAGCTCATTTATCTATCCTGCTGAGGCAGAGGAGAGTTGATCTCAGACTCATTTCCTGCCTGTGACTATGGCCCTCTTCTCTGCCTGAATGCTCACCCCCCCAAATCCATCCTTCCCTGCCTCTAGATACTCTCCCTGGGTTAACTTTTGCGTGTGAGGATGACTGTTCTTTCTTCTTAGCGTTGATTTCCAGAGCGCCTCTGCAGTTCCAGGTTTACATGAAATTTTCTGACAGAAAAAGATCCTCTCTCAGCCATCCGGTCAGTCCCGTGAAAAACTCCGGGAGGCGGGAGAGGTGGGAGGCATGGGGCCAGCTCTTCCCCTGGAAGGCAGGAACAGCGTGGCACCGTGACCACTAATCCTGTCATAGTATAGGGCCCCAGAAAAAAAGCCGCGAGGGGACCTAAGGGGTAGGGGCCCCAATTTCAGCAGTGACAGAAAGACCTGAGACCAGACCCTTGGGCGGCTCCAACCTTAAGGCTTTGGTCAAAGCAGCCTTTTTCTGACAATAATCACCTGATTGTGATGAGGCATTTCTTTGCAGTCAGAGTCTAAAGTCACCAGATAAAAGTGGAAAGTGATAAAAGGTAACTAAGGAAACAACTAAAATATTACAGTAAGACTCAAGAGGGATACCGGTGTCTGAATTTGCCATTAATGCCTAGAGTTGACTCACCCCTTCCACCCTGTCAGTC